>CM047513.1:26766811-26934311 GCA_026122265.1 Ammodytes dubius | reverse complement strand
GATCACACTACTCTATAGGTAATGCGGACCATATTTGCAGATTAAATGATAAGCAGAGCCAGGACTATACTGATGGATGAAGGGGGTGATGGAGGGGTGTTGGGTGTGGTATGGATTAATGCTCCTGAGGCAGCATGTATGTAGCCTACTGTAATCTACATGCAATCAAATAGGTTGACCTACAGACTCGGATAAGACTATGGAAATCTCTGCAAAACACTAAGTCTGTGTAGAGTATGTCACATAACTGAAGTAGATAAACAGTACATTACATTTTCTAATAGATGGGGGAACATTTCCCTTAGACTCCAGTTGAATGTGGACTAAATTCCACTCCCATTGGTTTGTATGTACAGTGTGTGTGTGTGTGTGTGTGTGTGTGTGTGTGTGTGTGTGTGTGTGTGTGTGTGTGTGGGTGCGTGATGAATGGGTGAGTGAATGACAAATACCTTGGAAAGTGCTTTTAATGTGGTGAGTGGCATAGGGGTCTCTCATTATGAATCTGAAGGCAGAGTGATACTGAGTCCAGCTGAGTCTAGGGGGGTTTGAGAGTGGTAGCAGCGGCATGTGTATAGATTATGTTGCCATAATCCAGGACTGATAAGAAGGCTGCCTCAACTATATGTTTCCTGCAATGCAAGGGGAAGCTGGATCTGAATTTGTTTTAAAAAAGCCAAGTTTTAGCCTCCAGCTCCATCTAGTTCCCTACTGCAAGGTTTTCAATATTATGTTTAAGTGTAAATGTTTGGTCAAGCCATATGCCAAGATATTCTTGTAACCCTGTTACTCTTGCATTAGGAGTGTGCCAGAGTAAAATGAATCTAGACATTTAGCATTCATACAATAGTCAGAGAATTGATACAGATATTCTTCTTAATTACATCTTCACATTATAAAAACACTTCCATAAAAGCCTTCTCCAAATGGCAGCTACAAGTGAGAGGAGGCTAAGAGAGTGTAAACCCCCTTCCCCTTTTCTACCCTGAAGTCCTGCCAGAGTCTGTCAGAAAACGGCACACCACTCATGATCACTTACCCAGTCTGCCGCGATCCTTTAATCCGAAGAAAACCAGAGACGAGACAAGTAGATACTTAGATTAGAATCATATTTACAGTGTATACTACCTGCACTAGGGCACTCTCCTTTGCAGCAGCTTGTGATTTAAGATGATAAGCCATGGCTTATATTTACATGAAGCCCAGGGCCTGCTGCAGCTTTAAGGAAGTTGGGCACCTCATTGTGAGGTCACTTCAGGTCAGTCATTACTGGTAATCATCTGCACTTGATACTGGCAGTGAGTGATAATGGCTGCATGTATCAGATGGACTCTTTAAAACGTGACCATTACATATTCATGGGCAATGCTGGTGTGGTGATGTGTAAAGGTGAGGTTGTCAAGCTTCCATCCTGATACTGCCCCTTGGAGACCTCATAGGATGGACTTCCTGGCACTAAGTATGAGGATGTGCTGTAAGTGGTCAGTAAAGCATCCGCCCGCAACATTCAGTGACCATGCTCTTGAACAGAGAAAGGTTCTGAACACTTTCAACTTGAAAAAGAAACATTTGGCCTTTAACCCCCATTTCTCAGAGCAGCTGCTCCTTCCAGTTATGTGTTGGTCTTCTGGGCAGCTGTGGCCTTTCTGTCTGGTGACTGCATTTTCAGCCTGTCTCCTGCTCTGCAAACTTTCCCCTAGCTGAAAAGTGAGAAAAGGGGAAAATAAACTAAACCTTTCTTTTCTAGAAATGAGGAAAAACACTGCACCTCTGGAGGGGGAAATTCTAAAGAAGAGGCATGTTGAATTTGGCTAAATAACCAGTTAAAATGATTCCAGTGGTGTTGGTCTAGTAGGCTATTTGTTAGGTAGTCTGTCATGCATCACTCCTGTCTGGTCTTGAATCTATTTATGCAGCTGAGAGTCTACAGCCGTGCTAGCAGCTCTGCAAGGGACAGTGGTGCTATGAGTAATGTTAACAAAAGCATGCTAACATGCCTATGTTCAGCAAGTATAGAGTTTACCAAGGTCACATTTAGTATTAAATTGTAGTATGATACATTTGGTATTAAGCACTAAACAAAATTACAAAGGAAAAGTCACCAGTTCTGCACATATGTTTGTCGTAAACCAAGTTATTGGACATATTGCAATTTCGGCCTGATGATGTTGCTGAATGAGAAGTCAGAGGATCTCTAAAGTTATTAAAATTCCTCCTTAAAATGAACATGAATATTATAAGCAAATGTCCTTGCAATCCATTAATATCCCCTGGGTCAAAATCTAATTGCAATACCTTTAATATTTCAGTTGATATCCTGCTTAAATGGTGCATATCCTTTTGGGCTTTTACAATATAATCACTTTCTAACTGATAACAGAAAACCTGGGGAAAGGTGAGTTTACCGATGTAAAATAAATACTGATTGGTTCTGGGACTGTGCAAATGGATTTGGGCGAAGGGGCGCCCAATAGGGGACCAGCTGATTGTATTTCCCTCTGCCCCTTAGCTGGATATTTCATTGCTGTGTAACACAGCAAGTACACATACTACATTTCATACCACCAACATTTTACAATATCCAAGCATATCATTACAGAACATGCAGATCCTCCCCGGTCAACAGAAATCATCCTGACCACATAGTACATGGTAAAGAGTAGCCCTTTAAGTTGGTGCCCTGGCCTGCACCATCAGCGTGCTGTTTGGCTTCTTTAAATCTGCAGGGCAGCAGGTCTGTCATTATGTGAGCAGGGCTCTGGGTGTGTCTGAGAGGCAGCCAGACAGAAACTGGAAACCAGGCCACAGCAACAGAAACATCTGTCTTACTGAGCTCACAGTGTGATCACACAGCTCCCTACTGGGCACAACTGGTACTACTACAAACTGTTCAGAGGACTTCACACTATATGTTCTCTTTACTGTGATATGTTCAATATGAAAAATGTGGAAATGCTCCCATTCAGATAAAGTAAAATACCAAAATATGTGCATAAAACGGTCATATTGAATAGCAATATTGGCCTTATAGCTTTGTCGTTTTAATGTAAAGCAGTGTAACCAGCTCGCACACGCACACACACACACATATACAAACACATACACATTACACACACACACACCCCTATACTTGTCTATGTACTATTGTGGGGCGCCTGACCAGAGCATCAATTCTAGGGACCACACTTTCTGACAGTTAAATTTAACGTGTTAAAAAACCTATCTATCTATCTATCTATCTATCTATCTATCTATCTATCTATCTATCTATCTATCTATCTATCTATCTATCTATCTATCTATCTATCTATCTATCTATCTATCTATCTATCTATCTATCTATCTTCTATCTATCTATCTAAAATGGGCACACATGCTTCTGAATGATTGCACGGCATGTTGGTACACATGTGTGTGTTTATTAGTGTTGGGCTTGCTATTCTTGAAGTAATATCCTAGGCGTTGCTAATTTCAAAACAATTGCATTACTATTCAGTAAAATGAAAGACTGACAGAACGTCATGCATTCATTCATTGCTGGTCCAGCCATAGCTCTGATTTCTCAGCCTTGCAGCATACTCTAGTGGTGAGTATACTCATTGCTCTCCTTTGCTCCAATTTTACTTCTTACAATACAATTACTATATTTTCTATTGAATAAAAAACACTATTATAGTTCATACATTTTTAATTACAAACATTTGGTAAAACATACAATATGTCATATGCCCTACAAATCATGGAATACATTAATTGAAAAACATTGGGTAACTTCATGGATCATCATATAACATATTGTTTGTTGTGTTATTATTTGACACAATGTCTCTTGTTGTTCAGTGTTACCTGGACATGGCTAACATTGTATTGTATTGTATTGTAACCTTTATTTAACCTCGAAAGATCAATTGAGGGGTGACCCTCTTTTACAATGACGTCGAGTTTGTACAGATACACAATATATGATGAGAATACATAACAAGTTTACACACACACACACACACACACAGACAACAACAATTTAAAACATTCAGATCAATTGAATAAAAGAAATAATAGCCTAATTAAAACAGTTACAAGTGTGGAGGGGTTGATTCAAAATAATACTTTTAAATTGGTTAACAGATATGAGTGTATTTATTTTAATTGTATGTTGTAGGCTGTTCCAGGAGTCAGGGGCACTATAGCTAAAAGCGGTTTTACCAAGCTCAGACCGGGCCGTAACCGACATGTAAATAACAATGCATAACCAATTACAGCAGACTCATATCAGAAGTGGGCCTGGTAGGCAAGGAGATATCCATCGTTATACATGTAGATCTGCTTGTTAGTAGGGTTATAGCTCAGGCTGGCCATCCTTTAGCTACCTTCTCCAGTGGCAGTGCAAGCGTGTTGTCCTCTTTGCCTGTTGCTGTGTCAAAGGCGTAGAATACCTCCTCGCGGTAATCATCCACATAACGAGTGGCATAGAGCACACCGCACACCATGAAAGCATTGCTCACCGCTTTCTTGAACAGCCTTGTCTCCCACGTCTGGGTCACATTGAGTGTCTCGGCTTCGCTGTCCCAGGCTAGCCGGCTTGCCACTAGATTACCATGGTTACCCACAGTAGCATAGATGGCCCACAGTCCCGTCTCATCCGCCTCCACATCCACATCACTGTTGGCACGGCAGTCGTAGTAACAATATGGGAACTTGTTGTTGAAACCCACTTCGGTACCTGGAAGAGTCACCCGATTGACTGAGTTGCTGCTCAGGTTGTAGCGGCAAACGTCTGCAGAGCGGTAGCAGTGATAGTACAGCGCTTCACCATACAGAACAGCACTGGGTCCCTCAATGGTTTTGGCGTCAGTGTAGGATGGAGCAAAGGTAAAGTCTTTGTGGTTTGCAGAGGCCATGAAGTCTTCGTAGGTTTGGTATAGGCGCACGGTGTTGCCCCAGATGTGGCTGTTGAGCAAAGCCTGGACCCAGTAGCTGTTCTTCTGCCCCTCACTGTCCATCTGGGCCTGTTTACCCCAGGAACCAGAGATGTAGGACTTACCGTAGGGACCTATCTTAGTCATGACAGGATCACTAATGTTGCTGATCAGACCCTTGAGGCAGTACCTGTCCTGGCCTGGAAACAGACAGAGATAAGAAGGGTCTAAAGATCAGATATTCAGGTTACTGTCTGGAGTGACTCTCTTTGCCTTTTCTGACCAAAGGCATACAATGGCCTATGAAGTTTGATGATCGAACAATCTTTTTAGGGGAATATTAACTGTAAATAGAAATATGTATTCAATGTTTTCTTTGATATTTTTCTCATGTTGAAGCTCTCTTTCTGGGTATGTGTGCTGGTTGCCCTTTCAGCTTGCACAAGGGCAAATTATTCGCCGCAAATTTGAGAAGAAGCCCAGGGCATAAAAACAAACAAAAGAAACACGAAGCACTGGCTGCACTACTGTTATAACTGAGAGTGATTTAAATATCAATATTTTTATCAACACTGTATTCAAGAATAAATCATAGCTATACAAGCAAGCTACTTAAAGCCACTACGAGTAAGATGGCACGTTGGCGTCCCCTTTGGACAAAAGCGATAGTATTTTTACGACGCCCGCTGTCGCAAATGCTCGTGCTAGGTGTGTGAGTGTGGATTGAGAAGGGCGCAATATAGTGCATGTCTGTGTGTTGAAAGTGTGAGGACTCTTTTCGGCTCCGTGAGAGTGGTTTTGACACTGCATCAACTAATGCCAGTCAGTACACACACCTGATTGCAATGAGTTGATGCAGCAGCGTCACCTAACTACTCTCTCTCACAGAGCTGAAAGACGTGTCCTCACAGAAAGCAGAAAGAGAGACGGCAGTTAGTATGGATCACGATGAGGTAATGTGTTTGTGTTGTTGATGTAAATAATTACTATTTCAGATAATGGTTATCTGATGATGGTGAAGCAAAGCAAACTTTGTGTTAGTACCAACCGCTCATTCATTTAGGAGTAAACACTGCAGTAGTTTCGCTCTCGTGAAATTGTATACACGTTGCTTGGCAACGCCCTCCCGCCCGTCTATCACTCTCCCTTTTCGCTTTTCTTCTCTTTTTTTTCTTTGATGGTTCAGCCCCGTTATCAGTCATTATGACAACAAATAACTGTCTCAAACAAGGCTCCCGCTCCCCTTCCCTCACCTGGAGGGATAGGCTTCTCAAATCGCGTTGCAGCACCACACTGAAATCTGCAACCAATACGGATATGTGACCATAGAGCCTGCACGAGCGAACCGAAAATCGGACTGGGTGTGCGACCAGACCAAAAGCAGTAATAAAAACTATATAAAAACGTCTTTCTTTGCACTGATGGTCTCGTTTGCTGTTAAAGGTAATTTATGATTATCAGAGGAAACATGAGGCTGTTTAAAAGATATTTAAATGTTACTTGTAGCCGCTTTAATTCTGCTTGAAGTGTTGGACATTTCTCTAGTTATTGCAATGAAAAAATTAATGGGTTCTATCTTAAACACTTTGAATCAGAAACACACACACACACACACACACACACACACACACACACACACCCCACACACACACACACACACACACACACACACACACACACACACACACACACACACACACACACACACACACACACACAACATCTCATTTACCTCTGAAGTCTTTGGGGATTGACTTGCAGGACTCAGCGCTGTTCTTTAGGTAGCGCAGTTTATCTCTGACAGTATTCATGTTGAATCTGTCTGAAGTTTGCATCCTGGTTACATCACGGCGTAATTTTCCCACCTTAAACACACATTGACAACATTGTATACAGACTGTTAACATATGGACAATATAACCCCTTAAATCTAACTTAAAAAAAAAAATTCTTGTCTCCCTGTCTGCTTTAAGCCCATGACATGACACTATAAGCTCCCATAATGTAGCGTTTATTTTCTGTAATAGGATGTTATTGTCTGAATTGCACCAACCTAATTTCCTTATAAGGATTTCCAAAGTTTGACTGCAAGAAACTCATGCAGGCTATTGGTCTACAACTGACCTTTGGTGCGTTTACTGCATGTTCTGCAGTCGCCTACCTCTTTGGAGAGTTTCTGTGTTTGGGCGTTGTTTAGTTGGCTGTGAATGGCACCAATATCAGTCTCCAGCTGGCTGAGCTCCTGCCCCAGTAGGCGAATAGGTAAGGCTGTGTACAGACCCTTGTCTCTCAGGTAGCGGTGAGGCTCCAGACGCGCAGTGATGTTGTTCACAAGATCTTGGATCTGAGGGAGTCTCTGGATAGACAACTTTACCTACAAAGAAACACAGAGAGAAACATTTTGCATGTGTTGTTTCTAAATAACATCAGATGTCATTTGGCAGATGCTTTTATCAAAAGCAAATCGCAGTAAGCATTAAGGGTCTTGCCCAAGGACCCTTACTGGACTTGTACCACCCTGACATTGAATCAAACTCCAGTTGAAAATTCTGAAATTTCTTTGGAAGTCAGAGAAAAAATCAAGAATCACAATTGTTGAATCAAATCAAAATGACACATGAACACTTTTAGACTCAGCCTGAACCAAGTACCACTCTCACCGCTGTGGAATGATGCTGGTAAAAGTCACCTGTTCTTGCAGATTGTTCAAAGAGCCTTCACAGGTCTGAACCTGCTGCAACACCTCTTCGTACTTCACAGCAGGGAACGACCAGATGTCAGAGTCCACGGGACACACACAGGAGTCTTCCCCCTTCTGGCCTGACACTCGCTGAGCCTGGCCATCGCCCTGCACTCACACATTAAACAAACAGAAAACATGTTGTTAACAGGAGATTTGCAAGTAAACGAAAAAGACTGCATGTACGAGGAACCAACATTAGAAAAGAACAGAGCCTAAGTCTAACGTCATCCGTGCTGTATCTTCCACTCTTGTCCTTAGTTTTCTAAGAGCCAGAAATCAAGTGTAACCCACCAAAGTCAGCAGCAGCAGCAGGAGCAGCAGCATCTTGTTTGGAGCTGGACAAGCCAACAGTGGACTGACGAGGACAGAAGCTGAACTGAAATCACTACCCCTCCTCTACTCTGTTCCCTAATAAACCAATTGCACAACACCCATATTACCGATTTGCTTCTGGTCACGGATGAGTCACTACAGTGCTTTAAAACTAAGTGGAAATGAAATTCTGCAAAAGTGAAGTTATGGAGTTTCCAACATTTCCCTAGTCCCTTTACGCAATTGAGTATTATTTCCCTATTTTCAATATCATCTGCAGTGTTCTTTCCTGTTTTATAAAAGGTTTTGCAAGACCTGATGCCTTCAAGCATAAGTCATAAACATCCATGAAATATTTAAATTATATATTTTTATTTTATATATTTTAAACAACATTCATCAACCACAAGTGAGAGAGGGTTCAGGAGTTTTTCCAATTGATCCATAATGTTAGCAGATGTCATTAGTAGTGTGTATAATGATTAAACAGTTTGTTTGCTTGTATATTCATTTATTAGTTGGTAACAGGATGGCATGAATCGACTTGTGAAGCCAGGGCAAACAATTGGATTCACACCATTTTGAGGGTTTAACAGAAACATAAACCCTCAAAGTAATTTGAAAAAAGTAATCTATCAAACACAACATAAGATTAATCAAAAGATTACATTAGTGAAAAGTGCATAGAGTGTAATGGTCAGTAGAATCAGTGGAGTAAGGCGTGCATGTGAATGGAGAGGGTTTTGGTAATAAGTGGTTGTAAAGTGCAATTAACCAAAATAAAGGCAGCAATATAACCGAAGCAGAACCTGCCAGAGAGGAAGGGGAGTGACTGTAAGCCAGGGCTTTAAAGACTGGGTACACCGAGCCCACATTTGCAAACTTCAACCATTGTACCCAAATCACACAGACTCCAAACATTTCAGTCAAACTCTGTTATGTCCAAATGTAAACTAGGGAGTAACAATTGATTTTATATGGATTGAAGGAAGCATGGGAGACAGTTGTGTAAATACTTAACCCACTTTATTAACAAAACAAGAATTGAATGACTAATTGTAAACTTAATTGTCTTAAAACACCAACTCAACCACCACCCTCCTTTTAAGGATGAAAAGGAGAAAACTACTCCGCCCGCCAGCACAAAACACAAACCACCCACAGCATGGTCTGCTGCAAAATGGCATAAAGGGAGAATATGATGTAACAAGTTATCCTGCTTATATACTGCACCCAGGATCAGAGCTAATCCAACTCACCTGTGTGTTTGTGGATATTCCTGAAAGAAATCCACTTCCAGGCAGATGTTCAGTCACTCTTAGAGCTCTCCATTTCTAGATGAGTTGCCTCATAGTAGACCGATGGAGCTCAACCTTTTTTTTTAAATTAATTTATAGCTGTCCCCAGACAAATGTGCAACATCTAAACTCTATTCCTGAGATCATCTGAGATTTCCTTTCCTTTTAGCATGTCTGACCTGTATGGGTTCACTTTGGTGAGCCTAAACTGACCTGGTTTGATCTCTGTTTTATCTAGTGCTGTCCAATTTCTTCCCTAAAGGTCTCCCATTACATTGGTCCATTTCATCTCTCAATATGTCCCACCTGATTGTGTTTACCTGCTCGATTTAAGAAATGTAGCTCAGTGTTCACTAACTTTTGAACATATAAAAGTTACCAAATAATAATTTGTTCTATTTGTTTTAACAATTGATTTCCGAAAAAGAAAAATGTGGAATTGATAAACACACATCACCCATTTCATATAAAAAATACTGGTATTGATAAAAATGAATTAATAATGGTTAAACTAAATAAAATAGGTTCACACACTTCCAAGCAGCACTGTATAGTGTTAACCACCCACACTATCTAGCCTAACTAACAACTCAACGCTAGTCTTCATCAGATTGTGGTGGGTTTTTATGCACTGTAAACCAGCAAGTATGAAAAGCAACCTGAAAGCAGGCAATCCCACAAGGTCATGCGGACGTGCTCCCAAGACAATTGTCTGAAAACAATTGACACTAACCACATCGCCACAACAATACCAAAAGCATAAGGAAACACACACAACACACCTCAAGCAATCCAAAGGGGAAACGCAACTGAAGCCTAACAGGGAAAGTTCCAAAACACAGCGCCCCAAGGTTGCATCACTGACCTTCTCTTAGGATCACAACAAATACGCTCCTCAAAAGAATGCTTCAACAGACATTATCTGGGGCCGTATTCACAAAACATTTTATCTTAGCGCTAAGAGTACTCCTAAGGAGCACTAAAAGTTCTTAGTAAGGAGTCATTTCTTAAAACCTATTCACAAAGCTGATAAGACCAACTTTTACTAAGGAGTGGGAGGAACTCCTAAGCTAAGACTAGAGGGCGGTGTTGACCCTGTTGCTATGGATGATGTCATGTTCATACCTTCTATGCCCACAGTGATTGGCTGAGAGGGAATGAGAGCTAAGAGTGAATTTATGATAGAAACACTGTGGGAGATAATCCATATCGTGTCGCTGTATTAAAGTAAATAGTTTTTATATACAATTAATGACAAGTGACACTGATTTAACATGAAACCAAGATACTGCAGGGTTTCCCACACATTCGTTCAAAATTAACCTACAAAAGCGCCATATAGGTATATTAATTTTAAATTGTACAATGATTTGAATCGTAAAAAATATCCTCATTGAACAGCTGCACGCCATGCACTCTCACTGTATTTCTCTCAACGGCGGACTATGCAGCAATAGTCAGACAGCGACAAACCAGGAAATTCACAATTAAGAAACAGCCGGCGAAATCGTAAAGTGCACGCGGAAGGAAAAAGGCGAGACGCGCAACTATACAGTAGCGGACCTGTGGAACGGAGGAGATGCTGCGAAGCACCACATATAGGCCTACTGTAGTAACAAATTAAACCCAAACGTGACACCAACAGTAACTTTCAGCGCATCGTAAACCCAAAGCAACTGCAGGAAAAGGAACTTAATAAGTATTTTTTATATAAATGTAATAAATATAAATGTGTCTATCATTTCTAAATATAGCTTTACTAAGATCATTAAACCCTTACAGCTATTAAGGTACCTTTTGTAAAGCTCACTAGCATTAAATCTCTCCAAAACACCATCAAATGGTTGTCTGTGAATTACTCTTAGTGACTTAGGAGTCCTCTCGAGGACTCCTAGCTTTTCATAGATTTAGGAGCTAGTTTTAGCGCTAAAATGCTTTGTGAATTACACTTATCTTAAAAAGTTAGGAGTCTTAAAATTAGGAGTGAAACGCCCCTTATTTTTGAGAGTTACTCCTAAATCAGGACCTTAGGACCTACTCTTAGCCTTAAAATGTTTTGTGAATACGGCCCCTGGTGCATTAACCAAAAACCAAGCACTACCTTAACAAATCCTAACCTGGCCACACAAGCACCAGGACCAAATCAATTAATGAGATACTCAAATGCACCAAACAAATCAAATTGGACGAGCCCACATTTGTCATGACCCAATTCGTAAGGTCATCGCAAATAATGGGAAATACATCAATTAACACACATACGATAATAAGGAGTAAGGTGTGCATGCAAATGGAGATAGTGTTTGTGAGTGTTGTAAAGTACAGTTAATCAAATTAGGGAAATAATGAAAGTAAGGCAGCAACATAACCAAACCAGAACCTGCAAGAGAGGATAGAAAGAGAGTGTAAGCGAAAACCAGGGCTTAGGCTTATTACTTCAATGTAGATCCCTGGTTCAAATAAGGTATAACTCCATATATATTCCTTGCCTTGCCTTAACATAATATTCTACATAATTAGGTCAACTGCCTGATGTTACCTTCATACATCTTTGACAGCTTTGAAACTTTCTCATACAAAAACACCCAGGAGGAAGTGATCCAATCGTGAGGAAACCATAAAACATCGCACACACGCACTTTCACTCACGTGCAGAAGTTAGTGGAACTGAAAAAGTTTTGGGAATTTTGCTATTCTATTCTGAGAAAGAGGAACAAGATACAAATCTCCTTTATTATTGTCCAGATTGTATTATTGTTCAGGGGCCGTATTCACAAAACATTTTAAGGCTAAGAGTAGGTCCTAAGGTCCTGATTTAGGAGTGACTCTCAAAAATAAGGGGCGTTTCACTCCTAATTTTAAGACTCCTAACTTTTTAAGATAAGAGTAATTCACAAAGCATTTTAGCTCTAAAACTAGCTCCTAAATCTATGAAAAGCTAGGAGTCCTCGAGAGGACTCCTAAGTCACTAAGAGTAATTCACAGAGAACCATTTGATGGTGTTTTGGAGAGATTTAATGCTAGTGAGCTTTATAAAAGGTACCTTAATAGCTGTAAGGGTTTAATGATCTTAGTAAAGCTATATTTAGAAATGATAGACACATTTATATTTTTTACATTTATATAAAAAAATACTTTTCCTGCAGTTGCCTTGGGTTTACGATGCGCTGAAAGTTACTGTTGGTGTCACGTTTGGGTTTAATTTGTTACTACAGTAGGCCTATATGTGGCGCTTCGCATCATCTCCTCCGTTCCACAGGTCCGCTACTGTATAGTTGCGCGTCTCGCCTTTTTCCTTCCGCGTGCACTTTACGATTTCGCCGGCTGTTTCTTAATTGTGAATTTCCTGGTTTGTCGCTGTCTGACTATTGCTGCATAGTCCGCCGTTGAGAGAAATACAGTGAGAGTGCATGGCGTGCAGCTGTTCAATGAGGATATTTTTTACGATTCAAATCATTGTAAAATTTAAAATGAATAGACCTATGTGGCGCTTTTGTAGGTTAATTTTGAACGAATGTGTGGGAAACCCTGCAGTATCTTGGTTTCATGTTAAATCAGTGTCACTTGTCATTAATTGTATATAAAAACTCTTTACTTTAATACAGCGACACGATATGGATATATCTCCCACAGTGTTTCTATCATAAATTCACTCTTAGTTCTCATTCCCTCTCAGCCAATCACTGTGGGCATAGAAGGTATTAACATGACATCATCCATAGCAACAGGGTCAACACCGCCCTCTAGTCTTAACTTAGGAGTTCCTCCCACTCCTTAGTAAAAGTTGGTCTTATCAGCTTTGTGAATAGGTTTTAAGAAATACTCCTTACTAAGAACTTTTAGTGCTCCTTAGGAGTACTCTTAGCGCTAAGATAAAATGTTTTGTGAATACGGCCCCAGATCATGGTACATAGGACAAAGCTTAATTTGTAATGTGCACCTCAATAATGAACTGTTCACTCCTTTCATACCTTCAGTGCTTCTTTCTGTGCAGCTGATTTCGTTTGCTGATGACTAACACTGGAGGTTTTACTACTTGACAAGTTTGGTATACTTTCTGTGACCACCTAAGATATTCACAAAACCGTAGGGCATTTAGGCAAGGACTCCCTCAGTCAAGGTTGCACAATGATCCCACATAGTAAAAATGAAACATAACATGTGCAGAGAAAATAAACACATTTGTGTAATAAAACACATTTGAACATAATTATAGATGTAGCAGATGTTTTATTTCCCCCCATGGGCATTTTTAACAAATTTTGACCATGTCGCAATTTTGGGAAGAACTATCGAAACAAGATCCTTATGCAAAATTCAGGGGACATGAAACGCTTGCCATTGATCCCAGTGTACTGAACCACAGGGAGGAAGTGACCAAAACTCACTCAGATGCGGAGGTTAGTGGGAGTGTTCACGAGTTAGAAGCTGCTGCTACAGACACACACACACACTGTCATGCTCAAACTGTGTCCAGGGACTGGTTCACTTGGCTCTGCTCTCTGATTCACCATGAAGCTGTTTGTGATCGTTCCACTGTGTGCTGTGTTGAGCTTCACCCACCAGGTAATATAATACTCACAATATAGAGATGACGCTTCTATTTTAAGTAACATTGATCTTCCTAAAATGATGCCCATTCTATTGATGATTTACACCCATGTTTGATATTCTGTGTTTCAGGCCCTTTCAGATGATACGTGTGTGTGTGAGTTGACTAATTCAGGAAAGGCATTCCCTCATGACAAACTCAGCACCTTGGAGGACAATGCATCAAAATGCCAAAGCAGCATCACCCGAAAGATGGTAACTGGTCGTGTTATTTGCTAAACCAGGCTGTAAAGAACACAACCTCCCTCAGCTGCTGGACAACTGTAAAATAACGTTCAAATCAATTAGGATTTTAAATAGGGCGTACGTACAAGATGCATCCAAATAAATTGGATTATTTCTAAAAGTGAAACTTTTATTTATCTAGAATCTAGATTCATTATACAAATTGAAACATGTCAGGCCTTTCTTTTGTTTTAATTTTGACAATTTAGACTAATGTAAGAAAAAAGGGATTTATATTTTTTTGGGGCGACTGTGGCTCAGTTGGTAGAGCGGGTCGGCTGATGTTCAAAGGGTTGGAGGTTCGATCCCCGCCCTGCCACCTGTGTCATAGTTGTTGTGTCCTTGGGCAAGACACTTCACCCACCTTGCCTTGTGTGAATGTCAATAGTTAGCCTGCTATCGGTGTATGAATGTGTGTGTGAATGGTAACGTGGGAAAGGAAAACAGGTCTCCCTTGCAAAAGAGTCTTCGGTCTCAATGGGATTTACCTGTATAAATAAAGGTTAAAAAAAAAAAAAAAATAATAATACACCAGTATTTGGCTTGATCCTATCTAGCTGTCCCATGTAAATGTGTCTACCTGCTCTATCTGCAGACTCAGGAGCTGGGGAGTCTGCTGCTGGGTTTGGAGCGACGTCTGCCCCAGCTGGAGGAAGATGTGTCCACGCTGGAGAGGGAGGATGACGGAGAGCTCTCTTCAGTTCTCAGCCTGCACGTGATAGAGAATGAGCTGACCGAGATCATGCAGTTCATCGACAGGCTCAACAGCACCACCCTGGGACACCAGCGTCTAACCACTGACACCAACAAACAGGTAGATCCAATACCAACATCATTCAAGAAGGTCTCATCTACCTGTATGGAGAAGTCTTCTCAAAATGTAGATTCATTTTTGGAACATATCTGGAATGGCATTATCTAAAAGGAGCACTAAGAGTTTAACTGCACTGTTTAATATGTCGACTACAAAGTTGCTGCTGATGATGTTGTTCCCCAGTGACCTCACATTTCCATGACAACAGACCAGATATATGCTACAGTAAAAGGAAATAAATCATTGAAAGTCATCAAGTGGACAAAAACACATATCTTTTTGCCACAAATTTGCCATAGCAGCTTTATAAAGTGATCAGATGTCAAGCTTGTCGCACTGGCCAAAAAAAAAGAAAAAAAGTTTCACTGACTGCGATTGAAAAGGTCTACCATGGCTGCCATGTGATGGTATCAAGTGTAAAACTGGCAATGCTGTTCCATCAGACTGATTCTATCATCAATCATAACACAAATTAAATTACATATAGAAACAAAATGTAAAGAACTTTAGAAGTGTACTGTTTGATACCGAGCCTCCGGTTGAATTTGAATGTTTTTTATCAAGAACTCGTCAGGTAGGTTTAGAAACTATGACATATGTATACATGTCTGCTAACACTGTCATCAGCCTTTGAACTTGCATTTTAGCAAAGGTACCCACACAATATGTTTTCTTGCCTCTGCACCTCAGGCATTATGTTTTCGGGTTGTCTGTATGATCGGACGTCTGTATGTCCGTCCCTCTGTCTGGACTATTCTTGTGAACATGATTTTTCATGAACACACAGGGATCTTCCTCAAACAAATGTCCATTCAGAATTAGGATTCCATTTTGAAGGTCGAAGGCCAAAGTTCAAGGTCACTGTGAACTCATGTTTCATAAACGTAATATCTCAACGTTTATGCTTTGAGGGACTTTCATCAAATTTGGGGTGAGCTGATTTTGGAGGTCAAATGTTACTGCAACATAACATGATGTGACAATGGGAGTTGTATTATCAAAGTAAAATACTGATTGTACTATATAATAAATATAGTACAAAAAATATATAAATACTGTATTGATTTTTTGCTGTGAGGTTTGAAACAAATAGGTGAAGTGTCTGAGTAATATACTTTTTTAATCAATGTATAATCCATCCAGGATAGGTTATCTGATGACAGGAAATTCTGCCTTCAAGGACACTCATACTGAGCGAAACAATAAATAAAACCAAAAACTCATGTTTAGTTTGCTTACATCATACTCTTTTGTACTTATGTATCTCAGCTGGAGGACCTGAAAGCAGGGATGCAGGAACTAGAGGCGTATGACACCATGCAGGTGGTAAAAAGACAAAAAGACAACCGCCGTCTGAGGAGAGACCTGGACCAGTGCAGGAATGGACTTCACCCTACCAGTCAACCCACAGAGCCTCCAGTTGGTATGGCCAAGAACAAGACTTAATTCTAATGTGGAGAGATTGTTTCTAGGTTTCTTTCACATCCACTGTAAAGCGTTTGCTTTTATTTGTATATTTGCAAATTTGCATAATATACTGTATATTCATCATGCGTTTCTTATTGAATAACCCAAGTTAGTATAGTTTTTACCAAACTTTAACCTCAAGCAAAGTTACACCCAACAGACCATTCTGTTCTGGGTATTCGCCCTCATGGTCGAATGCACTTACTGGAAGACGCTTTAGATAAAAGTTATGTTATGTAATGGACACCTTCCTCAACCAGCTCTGCTTATTTAGTTTCCCTACATCTGAACAATTCCTTTCTTGTTTCATTTCACATTTTCCCAAAAGGTTACTGTCCCCACGGTCAATTTCTTAACATTACCGGGCCGAGGGTGCACACAGCAGGAGAGTACCCTGGCTCACACAAGTATGGAGCCTGGGGTCGTGATCCCAAACCAGCAGCGGGGAAGGAGAGCTGGTATTGGATGGTAATGTTGACCTCAGGCAACAAATTCGCCCACTACGTCCGTCTCTACTCCAGCCTGAGCTCCCTCATTGTTGGGGTGAGCGTCCCAGGTAAAGAACTCTTCTGTTCTGGTCTGAAGGGGGTTAATGTTTGATTGATGATTTTGTTAGTGAGGAGCAAACATGTTTGAGGCACACTAAAGTTGAAGCAACACAACAAGCCCACTGGGTCAATTTGAAAATGTTAATCTTTAAACATGCCTCAATACTTACATTTGTAAAAGAGATAAAGAGAGAGAAAAAGGTCAGGTATTGAGAAAACAGTTGTGATAATTGTGGAATCTGTGATTCAAATCAAGATAGATAGATTTTTAATGTATTCCAACAATGCAAGATTTTGTACACACAATTTGTAATGCCCAGAGCAACCAAACGTATCCTTTGAAAAAGTAAGGCACAAATGACAATACATACGCATGAATACACTCACCTCTCCCTCTCTTCTTTTCGCTTCTTTTACTTAATCTCCTTGCAGGTAATGTCCAGATCCACGCGGCTAACCCAACCACCAACACCGTCCAGGGTCCAAATGTTGTGCTGTATGGAGACGCCTTGTACTACAACTGTTACAACCAAGATGCTGTTTGTCGATTCAACCTCACCACCAAAACTGTGACCACCGTACAACTCCCGAAAGGCACAAGGTGCTGATCAACTGTCTTTTTGCCCATTATTTAAATGCATTTAGCTGATGCTGAGGATAAAGATCTTCTAGCAAAAATGAACAAAATCATGAAATCTTTCTCATTTTCATATAAATGTTAAAGGAATAATATGCAACATTTTAATTAAATATTTATTATAGAGCCACACAATTATAACCCCTCTCAATAATCACTTTTTTCCCACTGTAAAATGTGGTGGTGGGTTTATCTGCATAGTCATATCTAACTGGAACGGGTCATTCCCCCGAGTGTCGAAGGTGCCTGTTCGATACAATGTCGGTTAAATTCAAGCCATGGCCCAACAAGTTGACACAAGTGGATTAATCATTTTCATCACCACACAATTCTCTCCCTATTTCTAAGTATGGCAGCGTCTACAAACTGGTGTCGCCCACTGACACTATAGCGAAGGAGCTCAAAAAATCTCATGAAGTGCCCAGAAATGTTTTCAGTTGTGGATTCTACTGCTAAGAAAAAAAACTTGGACATTCAGCAGAAGGTTTAAAATCTATGGCCGTACCTCATGTAGACGTGCTGACATTGTTGTTGTAATTCCTCAAAATTCCACAAGGGGGAAACAGAAGTTACGCGCTAGAGTTTAAAATTATCCAAGTTTTGTAAGAAAACTAAACAAGAATATATGTATGAATATGTTTTTGTGAAATATATAATATGTATAAATTCTAAATGCAAAACCATAGCATCACATAATGAAACCAAGAATGCTAAGATACTGATTCTAAATTTTAATATCTTTGAAGGATACATCACTTCTGTCCTGTCTTGTTATTTCTAAGGTTTAACTCAAAGGGTAACTTCTGCCACCTTGATGAATGCTACCCCTACACCGACCTGGACCTGGCCACAGATGAGTCAGGAGTCTGGGTGATCTACACCACCGACCAGGACTTTGGCAACCTGGTGCTGTCCAAGGTGGAGGAGGGTGAGCCGCCTGCACTGGGCCAAACCTGGCGCACCTCAGTCTACAAGCAGGCGGTGACCAACACCTTCATGACCTGCGGCGTGCTCTATGCGACTCGCTATGTGGACAAACATGTGGAGGAGATCTTCTATTCGTTTGACACCACGACAGGGGCAGAGAGGTTCAACATTGGTGTCTTCATCAACAAGATGTCTGCCAACATGTACTCCCTCAACTACAGCCCTGTGGACCACATGCTACATGCGTACTGTGACTCCTTGATGGTCTCCTATAAGGTTTTGTTTCAGTAGATACAGTAGATGATGTTGACAGCCTTTGACCTAACAGCCTGCATCCAAATAATAGATCCAGTAAATCAACTCCAATATACACAGTAAATTGACATGGTAATTTCAACATAATGTAAATTGCCTTCATCTAATTCCATTATTACAAAAACAGTCATGTCATACATATTTGCATGCACTGAATTCATTCGCTTATACTGTACTTTTGTTTTTCATCTGTGTTAAGCTACTTATAACAACTAATAAATAGTTGAAATGTTTTCCTTTAAAAGCCAACCAGAAAATAAATGGGTTATTTTTTTGAGCTGCTGGAATTTTATGGGGTTAAACATACTGTATATGTAGGAGGTGTTAAGTTTTATTAAATTTGGCTTAACCCTTTACTGAAAAAGTAGCGAAGTAGAGAATTGGAGAGTTATCATAGAAGTATTAACCAACAGCATGTTTATTTTAGTTCAAACTCTTTTGCATTGCGATGTGTATCATGTAAGAACCAAAAAAATAATAAACAAATATGGGAATGGATAAAAAAAAATTGGGTTAAGATATCCCTAACTGAACATCTGGTATAGTAATAACTATACCGAGATAATATAATACAGAGATTGTCTGCAAGGAGTCAAAGGGTTGGTATTGTTGAATTATTCACCTTGTTGTCAATTCATATGAATTACACCAAAGATACGAAAAATACATTTGCAAATTTACAAATATAGCCTACCTCGGCCACTGCACATGCTGTCACACCATCAGCACCTCAACTTCCTGGGAGGGAAAATGAAAACATAATTTCTCATCAAATGAAATGCTAAAACAATTATGTTAATTGTGTTACTGATAGCTATATGTATTCAGCAGTGTGTAAACAATAAGGATCTAGCACAGGTAATGAGCAGATGTTTTTAATATGTTGTTAAGAAAGGGTAGCATTTGTCCATCATAGAATGACATTAAGGAAATATCTCACCTCTGCCTGTCCCAGGCAGAGGTGAGAGCTGCACACCAAGCATTGAATACAGATGTCAAACTGACTTCCAATGATAGGACACCGGACTCCTGAAATTCTGATGCAAAGTCTTTATTTCTTACTTGTTACTTGATCAGTACATGGACAGAGACAGCTTACTTTGTATATGTATTCATATATTAATTATATATTTAAACTTTACATTACACATCTGGATGACAACAAAGCAGGTAAGAGTCCTTCTACTGTCGTGAATAGAAACAAGTTTATAGGGACGACTCCCACAATATGAAACAATCCAAATGAGCAAAAAAAAATAACTTATTGCTCAATACAAATCAATCACAATGGCAGTAAGAAGAAGAAGAAGAATAGTAGTAGTAGGCCTAGACATTAACCATATATAATCATACCAAGATGAGGTTATATACTATTGCCTATAAAAAAAAAACTCAGAGAGAAGAGGATCAGAACAATGTTGAAGTTTTCTTCACAATACAGTAATGTTAGAGTGTTCGATCGGGTTAACCTGCTCTAGAAATAAAAAGTATCTACAAGTGCAAGGAGGATCAAGGTCTATACAAACTGATCCAGTGTCAGCTCACAAATGGTGGACTTTCACAAATCGCTACTGAACTTCACTATTCAAAGACCTTGAAGGAGGGGGCAGGTAGGAGCTTGGTTGAACGGTGTAGGTTACGGAATTGAAGTGAAAGGCATAGTGATGGGTTTCTGAGAGGCGTAGGTTGACAATACTGTACAGCACTTCAGCAAAAGGGACAAAATACATTCAGGAGCCTCCCCAGGTCAGTTTGGGTAGAAGTAGGAGAAGCAGGAAACCAAGGTGTAAAATGGCAGAAAATGGCTTATTGAAGAGAGAAAACACTGAAAGATGATCATATACGAACTCCGCTACAAGCAAACTTCAGTATTGGATCCGACCGTATAATATCCATGAATGATCTCTCCTTCCTCTATGACAGGAATTGAACTATTACATTGTTTGGCTATTTAAAAAAAATCCTCAATAATCTCTCAAGCGTCAACAAAATCACATTATTTTTTCCTCAACACATTCATTCTTTCTTTAAATCACATCAGAATCTCTCTATGTTTTGGTAAAAATAACCATTTGCACGAATACAAGCTTATTCTCTACCGATGTGCGGAACTCTCAGGCCCCCTGGTGCTTAGAAACACGACTAACACACTACCAACATTTTACAAAGTGACTTCAGCTGATAGCCCTTTAGGTTGCGACTGGGTTTACCTGTGAGAGCCGGGCACCTTTGTGAAAGGGGTTATTGTTTTTTTTTGTAAGTTTGGCTGGGGGTTGCCCTACATTCCGAACTTGGCGCCCAAATGGCTCCAAAAAAAGCCCCGTCCCTTACAGGCCACCTCAGGAAAAAGCGCACACCTCAGCAATTGGAAGCTATGCCCCTTCTGAAATGGGCTAAAAAGTTTAGTTTTTTTTGTAAAACTTGAAAACAGGAGAATGTGACTGTGGTACATGAACACTGAACATGACTAAGCCAAAAGACCAGGAGACCTCATCTCTCATCACTCTTGACAAGGTAGTCCAGGATTTCTCTTAGCAGATAGCAGCACACAGCTTCACTAGTCTAAAACTATACTCATATAAATGTACTATACTGGTTAGATTATGGTTACACAGCACATTGGAACACACACTGACCACATAACAATGGATTCCTTATTGTGTGTGAATGTTGTGTATTTATGTATTTTCTTTGGCAAAGTTCTCTTACAAAGCACAGCCCACGCAGCTTTCATATGAGGTGTGAAAAATGTTTCTGTGCTTAGATATTTGTGTGAGCTAGTGTGAGTTTGTGTGTGTGTGTGTGTGTGTGTGTGTGTGTGTGGTGTGTGTGTGTGTGTGTGTTGTTGTGTGGAGCTTTGGTATACCCACAGAGAGGGGCTGGGCACTGTAAGAGAAGGCTGCTGCCAGTTCTTTTGGACAGTAACCTGGAAAAAAGAGAGCTTGTCTGGTGGGCCTGGTCCAGCCTCGGTCCCCTTGGTCTGGTTTTGGTTTGGGTCAGAGTGTGATTGTCATGTTAGAGACCACAAAGAGCCGACTACGGCCAGAACCAAGTCCATGCACTGGTGTTACAAACTGATGATGGATGTTGACTCCATGGCCCTATTTAACTAGCCACGTGGAAGGTTGTAATGAAAAATGCACTAATGCTAGATACTACTCAGAATACTTCAATGCCCTAAGGTTACTTTCACATTCACATGCATATACAGGTTAATAATGACTAACTATAGCCTAGCCTATATTCATGTGGTGGACTGTCATGGAAATGTGAGATGACAAATACACAACTTAAAGCTGCACTCAGCAACATTGCCCTGATGTGGCTCCAATTGGCAGTATAAGATGCCATTTGATCTTTAATAAACAATAGTTTGACATCAGTTAACTGGTATTGTCCATCAGCTTGGCTTATCTGTGATGCTCAATATATCATTACATCTAATGGAATTGAGCTTGCTAGTTTTGTTTCGCTTCATCTCTTGATGGCAAAAAAAGACAATTTACCATGTTCACAAGTTTGACATAAGATCTTGAAGAGTGCAGCTTTAAATCAGGGTAGTGTACTCTAGCTACGCTCTTAGACTAAAATAAATGCTAACAAATCCTCTCTAAGCACTACAGTTGCAATTGGCTACTATAGGCTGTGTTCTGCTGTCTGTTTGACTCCTGGAAACACCTCCATTCTGGATGCATTCTCACTAATAACCATCCCTTACAAACAACAGAGAGAGAGAGAGAGAGAGTGATCAAATTGTGTCTGTACAACAACAACACAAATTACAACAAAAGCTAGCAAAATACTGACCCATAACACTCTTTCAATATTACTCCCTAAAAGTTTGATTTCCCTCACTATATGTCTAACTCGTTATGACAGGTTGCCGTGCTGGTTCCTGACGGATAGGGTTATTTTCTTTTTATAGTGTGGGGCGGGGGTTGGGGGTTAGGGTTGGGGGGGGGGAGTGGTTCGAGGAGTGGTGCAGGCAAAGAATGAGAAGACACTTATCAAACACAAGAATGACACTTAGAGAATAAAAACGGTTGCTTAAATCTGAATGTGCTGGGCTACAGGTGTGTTTGGGGTTTTTAGTAGCATTACACATGTTATTTTACAGTGAAGGAGGGAAGGGCTGTGGAGGAGATAGCTGTAGACAGAGTGAGCCATCTCCACTACCCGCTTCCATGTCTATCACATTACTCCATTCCTTTTATTAAAAGATCCCCTATTATGAAACATGCACCCTTTCATGGTTTTGAAACATTAATATGGGTCCCCGGTTTGATTAGAGACTCGCAAATTATGAGAAAAACCATCCATTGGTTTCTTCACCTCCACCTTTCTAAAAAACCGTTATGATCTCTCTGACACCACGTCCCCATGAACATATGCATAATACGTGACCATTAAAACATTTTCCTCACACTCCCCGACCCCAGCCCCTGCCTCCTCTGTCCCCCCTTCCCTCCCTCTTTCTCTGGCTAGCCGACTGCTCAGCAGGACACCTCCATGGTGTGGGTCACGGTGCCCACTGCCTCGGTGCTGTCTGAATGGGTGCAGGTCCGAGAGCGGTTCCCGTCCAAGGAGCTGCCGCTGGTCAGGGAGGCCGTCCTGGAGCGAGCCAGGCGAGTCATGCTGGCGGAGGGCACTGGGAGACAGGGGAAGAATCCAGGGTTACATTTTGTAAAGAAGAAAATGATAATAATAACATTGTGATTAGCTGATGTTGGTGGGAGATGTGGGGAGTACATGCTAGTGTGCAGAACAGAAGAATATCTCTTTTGTCTTTAACTGAGAAAAGACAGACATTCACCGCTGTTGACATGACAGCCGTGAATGGCTGTGGTTGCTTATTGAAGCTATTAATGTGTCGACATGAGCCTTGTTTCCACCGAGCTGTGCGGGTATGTTCGGTGCGGCTCGGCACGCATTTATTTTGCGTTTCCACTGTCAAAAGTTGGAAATGGTATAAATAACCTAACCGTGTTGCACCTATTTTTGTCACCATTTAGTTGGGGTACCAAGCCATCCCAAAGGCCAGGGTCATAAAAGGGTGGAGTTACATAATGCAGTCCGTTGATTGGTTGACAGAATCATCATTTCAGTGCAAGAGATAAACCAAGGTGTTTAATCACCTCGGCAAGTGCGAATAGTCTTGTGAGAAATATGATGATGGCAGCTCTTTGTTTATTGTGGGACGTTTTTCCTCTTCATTGAATTAATCAGCGAGCTACACTGTGTACGACTGCTACGATGTCACAATAAAGGCTCTGACCTATACTATGACAGCAGCTATTGCCATCCGGTATATAGCCTGTAGCTTATAGCAAGCAAGGGCAGTGGAAACGCAAGCCAGAACTAGGGTTACCATACCCTGCAGAACCTTGCCGTACTGAACCGAACTGTGCTGCTCATCGGAAACGAGGCAATAGAAGCACATTGTCTGCACCATGCACTGGAGGGCTTTGGGCTCAATTCTCCTACGTGAGTCGAACTTCATTATCATTGAGTTGACTTCAACTATTTATTAATTAATAATCAATCAATTCATTGTATGAGAACAAGTGAGGAACTTTTATTCAACTGCCCTTTCCGAGGTTGAGAACGACCAACACAGTTTAACAATATGTTAAGCTTGATCCTAACCAATTATAATAATTCAGTACAGTCAGTAGGATACTTGCACTAAAATAATAAATGAGGCAATTGCTTCAATTATTATTTTTGTTAGTACGTACATACACAACATGAACCTTTGTTCAAATGTTTCCATACAGGTGACATGTTTACTCTGTTGCATTCATTTATTTATGGCCACTGAGAGCAGGGAAACATACTTTAAAACACAATACTGACCTTAAGTGTTATCACCTTATAAAGGTTTTATGATGAACCTCCTGAATTTCTTTAAGTATATATATTGTATACTGTATATATTTGTTATAGAAGTAGCACACAGAGACATAGTTAGATCCTCTAAAGCCCAGAGGATCTAAAGGATTATTTTGAGTCTCAAAGTTACGCAATGTTTAATTGTGTAAACTGTGCTGATGTGGTTTAGGTTCAGCTCTGTTGGCCATTCACAATTTAAACCTTTATGTATTACATCTCTAATGTTAGTAGTTATTAAAAAAAACATAGTCATTTGTTACAAACTTAGTCTGAAGGCCTTTGTTCAAAGCTAGCTGAAGGCCATGCAAGAGAGCTGCAGTATTGGAGATGCAATGGCAAAGGAATGGTGGGAGAGGGAAGTGAGGGCAGTATATTTTTTCCATCGGAGGAAAAATTATTTTTGTTTAATCAATGATGGGGTTCAATGTCTTTGGGATATATATAAAAAAGAAAATATCAAAAATGACAGCAAAGATAAAAAAATAACTAAAAATTCATAACAGCGCAAACATATTGTATTCAGAACAAAATGGAAAATGAAAACACATCTCAAAATGCCAACAATGCCATCGAACAGGGCAGCAATAAGAGGTCAGAGGTGAACGGGGAGGAGGAAGTACCTGGCCCTCCACTCAACCTCCGATCCTTCACATAAGCGACTGAGAGAACGGGGCAAGGGAGACAGAGGGCAAGATTAACAAAACTCATGTCCCTCTGCACACCACACACACACATAAACACAACAATAACACATCTGCTGAAATAAGTTTTTACAAGAAATTACTTCTGGGCAAGGACAAACATAATATCACACTCTCAGTGTGTTTTGATTGGATACTTACTGTAGCCCATTCCCTGCAGGAAATACTTGAAGGCTTCAGCCACTTTGGCAGGCTGAAAAAGACAACAACACATAGAGAGTTTTGATTTCACTGAATTTGGAGTTCAGAAGTGTCAAATATGGATGACGCATTAGTGGTATGTGCAGATTTTTTTTTTTCAATTGTCATTTGATTGTTTGGCAGACTGTTGATGATGCAATGTTGTTAGAGTGTTACCTGAGTGAGCTGAGGAAGTCCACCAGAGTCAGCCATCTATCATGAGAGAAGAGAGTAGTTACATTAGCCAAAGTCACAATCAGAGAAACCAAATAAACTCGTAGAGCCTCTTTCTTTGCTTGCCTCTGTAATGCTGCAACATATTGGGTGTACATTTCATATTGTACAAGTCAGCTGCAAAATAAAACTGAAAAAAAAACATCCTTTTGTAAGATTACAGGTGCTAATGGTCCAGTCATCTATAGATGTGGCCGAAATTGTAAAATACCCCAAGTAGTTCAGGAGATAATGACAAAAAAGCATGAAACTTTGCACAAAGCTGGAATAGGGAAATAATAATAAATATAGCTATAGTGCCAAGCTGGATTCCAATTGTGCAGCCAATTATTATTATGCACCACTTTAATCTTAAATACTCCATATCCATATACGTTTTTGATGTCCAACTGCGTGTATTCAAGATCATAGATCAGGGGCCGTATTCACAAAACATTTTAAGGCTAAGAGTAGGTCCTAAGGTCCTGATTTAGGAGTAACTCTCAAAAATAAGGGGCGTTTCACTCCTAATTTTAAGACTCCTAACTTTTTAAGATAAGTGTAATTCACAAAGCATTTTAGCGCTAAAACTAGCTCCTAAATCTATGAAAAGCTAGGAGTCCTCGAGAGGACTCCTAAGTCACTAAGAGTAATTCACAGACAACCATTTGATGGTGTTTTGGAGAGATTTAATGCTAGTGAGCTTTACAAAAGGTACCTTAATAGCTGTAAGGGTTTAATGATCTTAGTAAAGCTATATTTAGAAATGATAGACACATTTATATTTATTACATTTATATAAAAAAATACTTATTAAGTTCCTTTTCCTGCAGTTGCTTTGGGTTTACGATGCGCTGAAGGTTACTGTTGGTGTCACGTTTGGGTTTAATTTGTTACTACAGTAGGCCTATATGTGGCGCTTCGCACCATCTCCTCCGTTCCACAGGTCCGCTACTGTATAGTTGCGCGTCTCGCCTTTTTCTTTCCGCGTGCACTTTACGATTTCGCCGGCTGTTTCTTAATTGTGAATTTCCTGGTTTGTCGCTGTCTGACTATTGCTGCATAGTCCGCCGTTGAGAGAAATACAGTGAGAGTGCATGGCGTGCAGCTGTTCAATGAGGATATTTTTTACGATTCAAATCATTGTACAATTTAAAATGAATATACCTATGTGGCGCTTTTGTAGGTTAATTTTGAACGAATGTGTGGGAAACCCTGCAGTATCTTGGTTTCATGTTAAATCAGTGTCACTTGTCATTAATTGCATATAAAAACTCTTTACTTTAATACAGCGACACGATATGGATATCTCCCACAGTGTTTCTATCATAAATTCACTCTTAGCTCTCATTCCCTCTCAGCCAATCACTGTGGGCATAGAAGGTATGAACATGACATCATCCATAGCAACAGGGTCAACACCGCCCTCTAGTCTTAGCTTAGGAGTTCCTCCCACTCCTTAGTAAAAGTTGGTCTTATCAGCTTTGTGAATAGGTTTTAAGAAATTACTCCTTACTAAGAACTTTTAGTGCTCCTTAGGAGTACTCTTAGCGCTAAGATAAAATGTTTTGTGAATACGGCCCCAGATCAATATTGTTTTACAGTTCATGGCAAAAAATACATCTTTTTTATTCTTCACACTTTTTACAATTAAGTATGTTATCTTCTGAATCAATGTATCTTTTTTTGTGTTTCTCTTACTTCCATTTATTGTCTTGTTGTAAACAGGCATGTTGCTAGCTACAGTGGGCCCCCTTTGTTTACATACACTTTACAGCGTGGACAGGTAGCGGATCTTATTTTGACAAAAAGTGATTTTGACAACTAGCGTTCTCCAGAATTGCTGACTCCACCTTTAATGGCGGAGGAGCTGTATAGGTCAAAAGAGAACGAGTTACCTTTAAGAAGGTGGTGTTGGTTGGATCCAGTTTGGAGTTGCACTCAACCTTAAGGGACAAAAACAGCACATTGAGCTAAAGACAGCAAACAAGCTGCAGCAGGAAAAACATATATGCATTCATGGAGCATCGGCGGTGGTCAGGAGTTGCAGTGGAACAGTGGATGTTCTCTATCGATTGTCTATATGTGAAGAATATGTTATTCTGTGTGTACGTGAGTGACCCAGATACTGCAGTGTGCTGCAGAGATGAGTCACTCTGGGAGACTGGGAGCACAGCCGCAGTGTGCATGCACGTACACACAAAAACACACGCACGTAGACATACACACACAAAAACACACGCGCGCAGACATACACACACAAAAACACACACGCACGTAGACATACACACACAAAAACACACACGCACGTAGACATAACACACACAAAAACACACACGCACGTAGACATACACACACAAAAACACACACGCACGTAGACATACACACACAAAAACACACGCGCGCAGACATACACACTCAAAAACACATGCGTGCAGACATACACACTCAAAAACATAAACACTTGTGCATGCACAAAACACACACACACACGCGCACACACACACACTTACACACGCTTACACACACACACACACTTACACACACACCTTACACACAGCCAACACAGTGTCATACAAACAGAACATGTTTTCGCTCTCTGTTTAGTTTAATCTTTAATCCTTCAAACAGATTACCAAATGACATATTCCACTTTCCAAACATGTTTATAGGAATACATAAAAGAAAACCAAATATTCATGTGTTTCTTTAAAGTCCTTGTTATTAAGCTTGATAACATGATATGAATAAAATGTAGTACAGCAAATGAGCTGCAACCCTAGGATATGCAAACGTGAGTCCAAGATATTGGCATCACTCAACACATTCCACTTGTCTGTTAGTGTGTGTGTGAAGGAATGTGTCACATACAAGAGGGAAGAAACACTGTTTCTCCCTCAATTCTTCTGTCACTCCATCTCCATTTCTCTCTTTCGAAGATGTTTTATACTAAAATCTCGCTGTCCCACTACTCAATCTGACAACGGAATGATTGGATTTTTAAATTCAACGCGTGGAAAGATTAACTGGTGCAGAAGCATCAATATCTGGGCCACTTCAAAAAAGCAGTAAAACCCCAGAGATAGAACAAGGCCATCTGCCCCTTGGAGAACAGACACACACCACACGCACGCACACACACACACACACACACACACACACACACACACACACACACACACACACACACACACACACACACACACACACACACACACACACACACACACACACACACACACACACACACACACACACACACACACACACACACACACACACACACACACACACACACACACACACACACACACACACACACACACACCTATAGTATCAAAGAGCTGCACTGCACACAGAGACACAGATGGACAGATAGAGAGAGAGAGAACAGACACCCATAGAGTCCCTACGGGTGAAGCATGGCCTCTGCTGTCTGACCTGTTTCCGTTTTTTTTTAATGAATGTAGAACAAAGAGTCCGACTAGATCTACGTGCCGAGGTCGGGGGAGGAGGGGAGGGTTGGCCAGCTTAGTGCTTTTGATCGACTGATGGTTATTAGAAGTACTTTAAAATCAATCAAAACAATCAACGTGTATCTATAGAGCACCTTTCATACAAGTGACATTTCATTTAAAGTGCTTTACATTGATTGCACTATAGGAAGGAAGCTAAAAATGGACGCACAGTAACAATACAATTTGAGTAATTCAAATGACAACATCATTATGAATAGTCAATGAAATAACAATCACTAATACAATGTTGTATAAAAACAAACAATATAATATAGGTTAAACTGAGATAGATGAGATGATCTCAGAGGGTAAGTCACGGAGACAGCTATCATGAGACAAAGACAGGCAGGCGATTAAAGATGTTGGACTCACCACTCCCTCCTCAGCGGGGGCATTGTCTCCCACAACCAGCATGGCAGGACACCTAAAGGGACATTTGGGAATATTTGACTTGATTTGGACCCAAGTCGACTACATTATGGACAACGTTGTATTATGAAACTGTGTGTGTGTGTGTGTGTGTGTGTGTGTGTGTGTGCAGACTCACTTCAGGGTCTTGGCATTGAGCACCGTCCCGATGCGATTCATCTCCAGGTCCCTCCGACTGAAAGAGACAAGATGTCCTCAATGTTCAAATAAAGTGCTTGATAGTTATCTAGGTTTGTATCTGGTGTGTGTGTGTGTGTGTGTGTGTGTGTGTGTGTGTGTGTGTGTGCTTGCCTTGTAGTAGTTTGTGCGTGTGCACGTGTGTGCGTGTGCATGTGTGTGTGTGTGTTTGTGTGTGTGTGAATAGGAAATTGCATTTCTGCACCTGTTGTACATGTTCCAGAAGAGCTGCAGGTTGAACTGGTTGATGGTGTTGTTGATCTGCTGCCGGTAGCTCTGCACCAGCTCTGTGTTGTTCATCAGCTCCTCCTGCAGGCACACACACATTCTGCTTCTTTACAAAGACGCAAAACCCAAATAAAATGCTCGCCTAAATGTCCTTGCCTTTTACAAAATGTACCAGGAAATGGCAATTGTTATACATTCAATGTCCAATTTCATTCCCCAGACCGTGAGCTTACCTGACTGAAGAGGTGTGGCAGCACAGTATCTGGCAGAGCGCTGGTCAAACCTGACAGCTGGGAGAAAGACAAGGCAGGTTTTCATCATAAGATAAATGGATTGGGAAGTGTGTGTGTACCATACACCCTATATACTAGTATGCACTTATTCACTGGTACCTTGCCGGCAGCCCAGTCAATCCAGCCTTTGCCATTAGGGTCAATGTTGAGCAGAACCAAACCCTCCACCATGTCGGGGAAGAGCAGCTGGAGGACACAGAAACAATATGTAGGACCGGTCTTGGATTCAGAGCTATATACCTGAATGTTTCATCTTGCATTAGGCTCATTCTGAACCCCGTATACTGGGTACAGTTTAATACTGGGTAAAGAAAAAACAGGAAGCGACTTACTGCAAACTTGGCCAGAATGTAAGCTCCGGCTCCAACCCCCAACCCAACAACGCTCTTAAATCTAAAAAAAGGAAAAAAAGAGAATCGATCCATTAGTGGCAATGCTTTAAAGAAACAGTATGATGCACCATTGTTAGTAGCTCCTGTGTGTGGATGCTGCATGGATACAAGAGCTCTGCCTTCATGATGGTAACAAGTGGTGTTGTTGGCAGCACAGACGGAAATTCATGCTTGAGTAAAGCCAAGTGTTGTACATCTCAGCTGTGGTTGTTCAGGCTAAAATTACATCCTATTGGCAAGGAATCTCTTAATCTCCAATCTACAGATACTGCTCTAACTGGCTAGTAGATCTACACTGTGTGAAAGGCTTTACAAATCTTTTGCTAAATGAGAAGCGTTGACTGGTTTGGTTAGCTACATTGGTTTGCTATATTATTTTGCACATCAGAGCCACAATTCTTCATTTGCTGAAATATAATTACATGCTCATGATCATTTTAAAGGTAGTAAGTCATGTCTAAAAGTATATCATTTAAAAAAAAATAATATATATATATATATATATATATATATATATATATATATATATATATATATATATATATATATATATATATATATATATATACAGTAGAGGAGAGTGGCCTAAGTTGTGCAACTTTTCACTCAAAGTGACTTTGAAGTAAGGCCTTGACAGTAAAGTCTCCAACTCAAATATGTACATATACAGGTGAAACTCGAAAAATTAGAATATCGTGCAAAAGTTCATTTTTTTCAGTAATTCAACCTAAATGGTGAAACTAATATATTATATAGACTCATTACATTCAAAGTGAGATATTTCAAGCCTTTATTTGTTATAATTGTGATTATTATGGCTTACAGTTTATGAAAACCCCAAATTCAAAATCTCAGAAAATTAGAATATTACATAAAATCAATAAAAAAAGGATTTTAAATACAGAAATGTCGGCCCTCTATAAAGTATAATCATGCATATGTACTAAGTACTTGGTTTGGGCCCCTTTTGCACAAATTATTGCCTAAATGCGGTGTGGCATGGATGCTATCAGTCTGTGGCACTGCTGAGGTGTTATGGAAGCCCAGGTTGCTTTGATAGTGGCCTTCAGCTCGTCTGTATTGTTGGGTCTGGTGTGTATCATCTTCCTCTTGACGATAGTCCATAGTTTCTCTATTGGGTTCAGGTCAGGAGAGTTGTCTGGCCAATCAACACAGTAATACCATGGTCAGTCAACCAGTTACTTGTGGTTTTGGCACTGTGGACAGGTGTCAAGTCTTGCTGGAAAAAGTAATTCAGCATCTCCATAAAGCTTGTCAACAGACAGAAGCATGAAGTGCTCTAAAATCTCCTGGTAGACAGCTGTGGTGACTTTGGACTTGATAACACAGTGGACCAACACCATCAGATGACATGGTGCCTCAAATCATCACTGACTGTTGAAACTTGACAGTGGTCTTCAAGCCCCTTGGATTTTGTGCCCCCCCACTCTTCCTCTAGACTGTGGAACCTTGATTTCCAAATGAAACACACCATTTAATTTGGATCAGTGATGATTTGAGGTATCATGTCATCTGCTGCTGTTGGTCCACTGTGTTATCAAGTCCAAAGTCACCACAGCCATCTACCAGAAGATTTTAGAGCACTTCATGCTTCTGTCTGTTGACAAGCTTTATGGAGATGACAATTTCCATTTCCAGCTAGACTTAGCACCTGCCCACGGTACCATAAACCACTGGTAACTGGTTGACTGACCATGGTATTACTCTGCATGAATGGCCAGACAACTCTCCTGACCTGAACTCCATAGAGAAACTATGGACTATTGTCAAGAGGAAGATAATACACACCAGACCCAACAATACAGACGAGCTGAAGGCCACATCAAAGCAACCTGGGCTTCCATAACACCTCAGCAGTGCCACAGGCTGATAGCATCCATGCCACGCCGCATTTAGGCAATAATTCATGCAAAAGGGGCCCACACCAAGTACTTAGTACATATGCATGATTATACTTTCTAGAGGGCCGACATTTCTGTATTTAAAATCCTTTTTTTATTGATTTTATGTAATATTCTAATTTTCTGAGATTTTGAATTTGGGGTTTTTATAAACTGTAAGCCATAATAATCACAATTATAAAAAATAAAGGCTTCACATATCTCACTTTGTATGTAATGAGTCTGTATAAGATATTATTTTCACCTATAAAGTTGAATTACTGAAATAAATGAACTTTTGCACGATATTCTAATTTTTCGAGTTTCACCTGTATTTCAGGGTGTTGTGCATCCCTGGCAATAAAAACCTTGGATCTGGAATAAACTGTTGAAGAAATGTAGCTTTCGGAAAAAAAGTTGTCTTGATGCACAACTTGCCCCCGGGTGTGGTGTAAGTTGTGCGGTTGGAGAGAATACCATGGGGTGAATTGTGCCATTGATATATATCTCATAAACTGTAATGCAAGACAAATCCATTAGACAATCACTTATTTAAGGTGTATTTAAAGTAAATAAAGTAAATAGTTGACAAAGATTGAAGGACAATTTTCTTAAACAAGGCCTAGCAGATCTAATGGTTTTACCTGCAAAGCTCACAATGACAAAGTCACCATCATCATCTTTCTGGCCATCTGAACTCTCATCAGTGGTGTCGTTAAGTGGAATTGAGATGTCACTCTCTTCTGAGCTACTGTAGACAATCACTTTCTTTTGGTGACCAGCGTATACAGCCATGCCACTGGCACAACTCTCAGAAATGTACTTTGCACTAGTTGCTCCGTGCTTGTGGAACCAACTGCCACCTGACAAATGTGATTCCCCTACATTTCTGCCTTTAAATCAAGGCTCAAAACCCATCTGTACACCCTGGTGTTTCCTCCCCATTAACTATCTTACCTCTGCACTACTATCTGTGTTTATGTGGATGTATGGGCTTTACGTCTTTTATTTTGGTTATTGTTATTTTACCTTAATTGTTTACCTACTGAATGCATTATGTACAGCACTTTGGACAGTGCAAACTGTCATAAATGTGCTTTTATGAATACATTTTACTTACTTACTTACTTACTTACTTACTCATAACCCACCCAGGCCCTTTGGCACAAATCACCCCAATCCCAGAAATTTGGATAATAAGCATGATGCAGCAATTTAGGGCTGACATCGTGCTAACTGTATAGACTCAAAATGTAGCATACCAAAGCACTAAAACATGTGTCAAATGTTTTCAAACTTGTCTATAATTGTTCAGACACAATAATCAAAAAACCTTGATCATGGAAATGTTACTTTGAAAGGCAAAACACAGTTTTTTTTTAGCTTAAATGTGCTTATATCTTATTCCTTGTGTCTCCCTTCTTTACAGGATGAGTCAAATGGATGGCTCTTCTTAAATATGTGGTCACATTTCCAATTTCTTCCACGGTTTTCTAGAAACAAGGGGTGGCACAACTTCCAAAATGCACAACTTAGGCCACTCTCCCCTATATACATATGCCAGCTTGTACAGTAAAAATATAACACTGTGTCCCTGCAGATGGCTCTTGTGGGAACATTAGCAGTGTTGGCTCTAAATGTGGAATATGTGTTTAAAATGTACAAGCAAGGAGCACCAACCCAAAGTGCTGCACCACAGTGGGCAGCATCCCGGCCAACTGGTCCATGGTGGGGTACTGGTACCTGTGGAGGGAAAGGACAGTTTGACTTTTGGTCATCATTGCTTCACATGTTGTTTGTGTGATCAGTGCTTCAGAAGAATCAGTTTGTACTTCTAATCATGAGGCATTAACCCACTCATGGATGTTTTAAACCATGTCATTTTGGGATACAGTATTCCGAATTATTCTCCTAAATAAATATCACATATAAAAAGTGTTTATTCATTTGTTAGTGGTTGTCCAGTCTATGTTTGATGAAGTACACACAGGTGTGTGAGTGTGTGTGTGTGTGTGTGTGTGTGTGTGTGTGTGTGTGTGTGTGTGTGTGTGTCGTGGTTTTGTGTGTGTGTGTGTGTGTGTGTGTGTGTGTGTGTGTGTGTGTGTGTGTGTGTGTGTGTGTGTGTGTGTGTGTGTATGTGTTTTGTACCCCTGTGGCATCTGCGAAGCTCCAATCTGCTGCCCTGGAGCGTCCACGTGGCAAACCACAAAGTGCTTGGTGATCTCCTGCATGTCCTCATTATTGAAGAAAGTGTTGAAGCACAGCTTGTCTGCAGGAGAGAGATAAAGGGAGGACAGGTTATAGACAGAAGAGGAAGGATGGGGTGAAGGATAGAAAGAGAAGAGAGAGAGAGAGAGAGAGAGAGAGAGAGAGAGAGAGAGAGAGAGAGAGGGGGGGGAGGAAGAAGTGTGTGTGTGTGTGTGTGTAGGGGGGAGGGGTATAGGAAGATAGCAGGAGGAGAGAGATGTGGTAACGTTAAATATGCAGCACTAACAAAAGATGACCTTGAAGGTTGCCATCTGCACTACTGTTCTTGTACCGGAAAGGGCAAAGACGCCTCCCATACCAATCTGATACATGATACAACTCTTCATTTACATCTATTTAACGGACACTATGGATTATTCTGTAAAGTGTCAACATGTTAAACAATAACCCTCATAAAGGAAACATCTATTGAAAATAAGCTTGTTTGTCTTCTCATCTATTGTCAGATTCACAATGGGTGAATATGAGAATTATTTACAGTATATCTATGTTTTTTTATTGTTATCTTTAATGTCATTATGCTTAACTGTCTACTTCTTAACATTCTTTCTCTCATGTCAAGCTGAGCAGATCATCAGCATGTTATTTATAATATTCAATGTCCTCAGACTCTGTTAATCTAAAGTTGGCATCTGCATTTTCATTCTGAAATGACTTGACATGATTTAGAAGCAACACATAATTTTAGAATATCACTGCCTTTTTTTTTTACCAGGTAATTAAACAGTACTATGTTTACTATATGTTTCCTCATTGCCAATGAACCCATTTATATAATGCAGAAACTAAGGAGGTTTATTTTGATCATGACTCACAGAAGATCACACTAACAATAATATGAAGAACCAGCACAGAAAGCATGAACCATTGCATTCTGAAATAGCTGCATGTATAATATATGTCACCTCTGTATTTGCCCTTCCTCCCACTGACTCTGCTGTTGGCCTACTTTCAGCACCATGTGAGGCAAACTCGGTGAAACAGAGCGGCAAACCAATTAGCTTGATGATGATTTTCAATATGAAAGTTAGGTGGGTAAAGGGGGGGAGGGAGGGTTTACCCAGGAGCATAGGCTTGTTTGTCAGCTTTGTATGTCAACAACAATACCCATAGATGCTGAATCATGGGTTGGTCTGCACTGCCACTGACTCCATGCCCTACTTTTCCCTCTCTGCATCTTCTCTCTCTCTCTCTCTCTCTCTCTCTCTCTCTCTCTCCTCTCTCTCTCTCTCTCTCTCTCTCTTCTCTCTCTCTCTCTCTCTCTCTCTCTCTCTCTCTTTTTTCATCATCAAATCAAATCAAAACAGTTACATTTTTATTGATATTATGAGGAAACGGTAGATTTCAGCCCTGTGAGTCCACGGAATCTTTCGCCTCCGTGAGAATGGTGACTGATTTCCTCACTGCAATCAGGTGTGTGTGCACTGATTGGCTGATTGAACCCAGGTGTGAAGAGATTATATATGCCCTGAGACCCCAGTGCTCTGTGCTGATCATTGTCTCACCTTCAGAGGTAGTGAGAGGTTGTCTCTGAGTGCTCTCTGTGTTAAGTGTTGCAAAGTCAACTGCTTTACTTGTGTATGTCTTCAGCTGCTTGGCAGCGGTGGTTTTGTTGTCGCTTTAGTTGGTATTATTAAAAGGTAGCCTGTGTGGCCCTTCACAGCTTTGTGCATTTTTGTTTTCTCCCCTCCCCTGTAGTTGCTTTGCGATTTAGTGGTTATCCCTCCGGGGATAACTTTCAGACACCCCTTGGTCCGCACCTGTGTCCCAAACCCCTCCCCCCCCAGTCCTCACAGATATAGTCTAAAATCACAAATAGCCATTTGCTTTCACAGTCCGTACACAACAGGGGCTGCTTAGCCTGGGACCCCTTAAGGCAGTCCAGTTTTTAAGCCACAGCTGAGATTCTGTTATAGGGCCGGTTTCACAGACAGGGCCTAGATTAAGCCAGGAGTAGGCCTTAATGTGGACTAGTTAAACTGGGAGGTTTAAGTCACTGTCATGGATATGGCTTAAGTTTGGCTTAGTTAGTCTGAGACTACGAAGTCCTGGGGCCTATTGCATAAAAGTGGAATAAAGACATCCAGGATGATTGATAAAGCCAGCCTTGACAAAGTCTAGCCTGGGCACTTTGGATTAGTCAGTTGCATAAACGCCAATCCAGGATGTAAAGGAGCTGCTTTGTCAAGCCAGGTGTAAGTCATTCTGTTAAGTGCCAGCCCACAGCTTTCAGAAGTAGACCCAGAGATCGAACACAGATTTACTGATGTAAAAATGTAAAAGACGGCCCATTTTCCCACAATGCCTTGCTAGTTTAAACCGTAAGTCAGGGGGCAGTTCATTTTATACAGGGGATGTCATCTCTGCCAACTAATCTTGATGTCCCTGCATTGTTTTATGATAAAATAGTTGACAGTGAGCAGTCTGCAGGTGCATTTAAAAAATAGAATATCATGGAAAGTCCATTCAAAAAGTGAAACTTTCATTACACAAAGTGAAATATGTCAGGCCTTCTTCTTGGATGGTAAATGGTAAATGGACTTGACTTATATAGCGCTTTTCTATCCGATTTTCTCAGCCCCAAAGCGCTTTACATATCTTACCACATTCACCCATTCATACACACACGGCAGTATGAGTGTTGCTCCCTGAACCATCGGGAGCAATTTGGGGTTCAGTGTCTTGCCCAGGGACACTTCGACGTGTGGCGGGTAGGCAGGGAATCGAACCTCCGACCCTGCACTCCAGAGGCAATCTTCCTACCCACTTCGCCACTGCCGCCCTGGATGATTGTTTATTCTAGATTAATTTCACTTAATGTGTAATGAATCTAGAACATATTTAAGTTTCACTTTTTGAATTAAATTACAGAAAAAAGGAAACTTTCATTGATATTTAATTTTGTTTTAGATGCACCTCGATATAGTTATAAGTACAAAGTTAATTTATTTGACCCACATTTGCAACGTCATCTACCATCGATAATCAATTGTATAAATATAGCCCGCAATATGAACAGACTATCACATAAATTATTATAATTTATATAATTTCATCTTAATGTAATTATAATTAAGTTAATTATAAATGGTTCAGGTTAAATAATAAAAAAGAAGAACTATTTAACTAAATGACAATGCAGTCTTTTATATGGTACTTTAAAACAGGTTATTGAAACTTAAGCATTACACAGAAGATCATGGAATAACTGTTAAACACCTTCAGCTGACAGCTGACTGTGCCAGTCAGGCAACAGAATAAGTCTATCCTTTACGTTTAGCCTGGTCGGGACCAGGCTAAACGTAAAGGATGAATCTCCAGGGTAACTTATGTCCCTCCGCTTTTATGCAACCGGATCATGGCTAACGCAAGCCAGGATAACCGAAAAATCCTAGGTTAATCCCTTATCCTAGGCTGTGTCTGAAATCGCGCACTTCTGTACTTACACTTACTTTTTTGAGTGCACTTTGCACAAAACCGGAGAGTGTGCCAAAACGAAGTGCACTGTAAGTTCCTCGGTCGTGCACTCAAAACGGTCTAAAACTTGAGTGTGGAGCGATGGACACTTTCCACACTCAACGGCCGCCATCTTGCCTACGTAGCGGAGAGGACGGGACATTAAAATCAAAATAGAGGAGCTTGAAGCAACCGTGGAGGCGGACGCGCTCTACAAAAGTTAAATTACACATTTGTTTTGTTTTTCCGCAACTAATGTGCCTGTTTTGGCTATCGGTAATGCAAGCAGAAAAAAATACCACCGAAGAAGAACCGTCAAAATGCAAAGTCATTTCCGGTAGGTACGCTACGTAGGCAAGATGGCGGCCGTTGAGTGTGGAAAGTGTCCATCGGTCTGCACTCAACTTTTAGACCGTTTTGAGTGCACGACCGAGGAACTTACAGTGCACTGCGTTTTGGCGCACTCTGCGTTTTTTTGTGAAGTGCACTCAAAAAAGTAAGTGTAAGTACAGAAGTGCGCGATTTCAGACACAGCCCTAGTTTTATGCAATAGGCCCCTGGAGTAAGGTAAGTAAGCCTGATTGTAAACACCTGCCCATGAGCACATGCTGCTGGTCCAACGGTGATCATAAAAACCCGGAGTGGAGCAGAAACACCATTGCTTGTGAGAAAAAACAATGGCAGAGGCTAAAAAAATCCCGTCAATAAACTTTAATGAATTTGAAAAAAATCTCTTAAAAAAAATAGTTTGAAACCATCCAGTTATTGAATCTAAAAGCCATACTGCTGGGACTGAGCAAATAAATAGTTGGGTCGCAATTTGCAACAAATTCAATTAATGAAAATTTTACTAAGAGAACAATACACCAACTTCAGGTTATCTTCATTATTATCGGTATTTCACATCTTTCTCATTTATAATTTTGACATTATATTTAATGATATCTGCACTGATAGACTCTGTTGAAAAACCCGAATTAGTTAGTAACAGAAAATGCTATATGATTCTGAAGGAAGTATGAAATTAAAATTAAAATTCTACAGGCGGAATTGGACATTATTTAACCTTTATTTTACCAGGCAAAATTGCTTGAGGTCAAATGACCTCTTTTCCAAGCAAGGCCTGGCCAAAATGGCAGCAGCTAGGATGAATGAAATATAAGACAAACATAAGAATAAAACAGAGACAAATACATTCCAGTGGGTGAAGAAGAAGAACAATTTTGAGGCAATGATAAAATACTATTCAGTGAAACATTGACACACACCAAAATTTGCCATTAAAAAACATGTGAGTCGAGTTTTAAAATCATTCATAGTGATGAGTTCCTGCAATTTGAGTGTTTTTTGAATAGTGTTCCAGGCGGAGGGAGCAGAGTACATGAATGCCCTCTTCCTAAACTCAGTACGGGTTCTGGGGACAGAGGCGTAAAGAAAGTCCAGAGAGCGTAAACTGTATGACATGAAGTTGGAAGAGAGAGCTATGATTCAAACAAGATACAGTACTGAGACAATTGTGATTACTAATCACAGTGAAGATATAAGTAGAAAATAAAAGGTGTTCATGTTGTGTTTTGTCATTTTGTTATTCATGTGTGTCAGTATTTTAAATCACAACAACCACATTTGAAAACAGAATTGTTTTAGACACTCATTTTATTATGCTGAATACATCTTCAATTTAAATGCATCCATCTAATAAACTCAAAGTTGTTATTTCCAGTGCATTTTCCATATTGAAAGTGGTCTCGAAATGTAAGTTTATCAAATAAATGTTCTGGATAAGACCTATCCACAAGTATTCTTCTGGCTGGCCTCTGCAGTGGGAGTTGGTCTTCATTTAGATATTCCAAATAGTCCATGCTCTCTCACAAACACCACTAAGCTGAAGTTAAACCTGCCCCTTTGGAGGATTAATTTAAGATGAAATTTAGACCTAGAGTAGCTCTAGTCGTCCGTCTTGCAATTGGCTTTGTTTAATCCAGAATAGCTTTAATCTAGGACTATTTTAAACTGAGTCTGTGCAAGTGGCTTTGAATTAATCCAGCTCAACAGGCATTTTAGTCTCGGACTAGGCTTAAGCCTTGTCTGTGAAACCGGCCCATAAACTACAAATGCACAATTCGCACCGACAGCTACGTGTCAACCACGATATGCAAGCAGGCTGGCAAGTGGTGGTAACATGCCGTCAAAGTCGGTGAAGCTTTAGAAAATCTAAATGGGAATGTGTCTCACATCAAATTATCTGAATGAGCTATAGTTGGCTTCGGTCATCCATTGGTCAAAATCACACAAACTTCCAATTTTCAAAAGTTATTGATACTGTATATTGATACTGTCTGTTGTTCAAAAGAGGGATATCTGATTGTTTCAAAAGTGATGTCAAATTACGATGTATTTTTATGTAAAATAGTGGGATAGACCTGGTACACAACATGAAAAACTCCCGTTTCCGTCAAGCAACAATTCCGTCTCCTTGATCTCTTTTCTACTCCTTGAATAACTCTGCCGGCCTCTCCTACACACCTAATCTCTTTCTAATTTCATTTTGTCCCACTCCCTCTTGTTCTCTTCTTATCTCTGTGTTTTTAATCAAGCTACAGGCAGACTGCTGTGCTGTCTACTAAATCAGTCAATGCTAAATGGACCAATAAACTCCCAACCAATTATCTTTCATGTTTTTTTTTTTACGTTTGTTTTTTTCCTCAGTGCGACCCCTTTCCTCCCTCCCTTTCCTGCTCGTCCTGTGTGATCTATGCGCCCAGTCTAGTGGTTTAGAGACTGGCTGTGAATTCTAATGCCCTTGTAGTTCTGCTGCAGCGGCAAAATACAATTTTATATCTCTACTCAGGTTGATTGCATAATTTAATCTTTATATTCAATGTATTATTGCCATGTGCTTTTCTTTCCTGTTTGTCTATTTGTATTCATTCATTGTTTTAAGTTATCTTGTGTCGTTCATTGCATTATTTTATTCTACATAGAATGGATAACCAGCCTAAAAGTCGCTGTGTGGCTGAAAAAACTATCCTGTATTTATACACAGCCTAGGTTCTGTTAACTGCATGATGCTAACTACGGTGGCCCCCTTTGTTTACGTACCTACATACCCTTTACAGAGCCTAGGTTGTGTATTAAGTCTATCAACGTCGGATCTTTTTTTCCAGCGCACACACAGTACAGTACTGACAGCTAGCGGATCGTGAGGAGTATTCACTGATTTTGTCAACAAGCGTCCTCCAGTATCACTGACTCTACCTTTAATGATCATATTAAAACGTACCATGGGCCCACACTAGACATTGGGACAGTGATTAGCCAGCATTAGCCAGATATCTGCTAGTCATAGCATTAATCAGATCCAGTTTATGACATGCTCTCCTCTAAACACTTCTCATTCCTCTCACACCTCCACCCACCCAGGCAGCGCTGCAGCCCCTCCCCCAGCCCGCCTCTCCCGCAGGATGTTTTTCTGACCTACATTTCAGCCATGCCTCTAGTTCTCACCCTTTTTCATTGGCCATCTTCATCCAATCTCTATCCTGCCTCCCCACACACATCTTTATATCATTACCCCTCCATTTATTCAATTATTGATCACTCAGCCTGTGTTGAGTGCTGGCATATAGGGCATGCTGCACTTTGTAAAATGTTTCGAACAAAATATCGCTTTGATGACATAATCTTACAAAACATCTTAACAGAAGTGAAGTAATTTTATCACATCAATTTGAACTCCTTCAGTTTTTCACTTACATTACAAGAACACGTTTTTTTTTTGACAATTCCCCTGATAAAGGAATCACACATTCTACCATACAGCTGTGGAAACAATAACACATAACTTGGTGACATATTTTTCGCTTTCTTCTTTAATTATCGGTTAGTCGAGAACATGTGTCATGAGGAGCCAATTATCACCTCTGATCAATGCAGAAACACCTTATGGAAGAGAACATCTGTAAGGCGCACAACGCGCACACATACACACAACACACACAGATACACACGAAGATACACACACAGTCGGGGTGAACTCACGGTTCAGTCCCACATCGTGGTAGGTGAGGAGAGTGGGCTTGTTTCCTTTGGGTGCCCCGCGGATCACCACATGCAGCATGCCATAAGGGGTCTCCACATCATGTTCCTGTGAAAACACACCACACACACACACACACACACACACACACACACACACACACACACACACACACACACACACACACACACACACACACACACACACACACACACACCATTTAGCTCTAGGTTGCATTTGACTTTGAAAGAAAAGCTGCTCCCAAACGCTCCCATGGCAAGTTAAAATAAACACTCAATGATCGATTATCTAAAGTGTCAAACACAACAACAAATCCATAGGACTTAAAAGCCGTGCAGCGAAAGAAACTCAATATTAAACTTAAAAGAAAATGCTACTTCTCATACAACTCCTACAACTTGAACCCCTGCATATAAGTTTGGACTTATTTAAAAATGTGTAAAGTGGAAATCAGTATTACAATTTCAGCTGAAGAAAAGTTTGAAACTGACTAAAACATAAATATGAAAGAGAATGTTGAGAAGGGGCATTCTAGAAACTTTTTCATGTTGGAGAGGTTTTAGCTTGTATTGCGAAATTCATATGACTCCAACTTCAGTGCCTTTCATAATTGCTGTTTGACCTGAGAACATACATAGCACACATATACACTTGATCTTTTTGGGCTTTTGCTTTTGATAAATCCAACAAGCCTTTTAAAATATTATTTGAATTTTTTTTTGCAAAACATCTAAGTATAGCTCATACTGCCTCCACTGTTGTGGATTCAAATGCCTTTTGTTATGACGCACATTTTGTAAGCATTGGCTGGTCAGAGCCAAACTCAAAATGGAGGTAAAATATATCTTTTATGAGCTGCGCAACATAGGTACGCACACACATGTGCACACACACACACACACACACACACACACACACACACACACACACACACACAACACAGGCATAGCATACAGCAACAGCATAGTTTTTTTATGCGACTGTTATGACTGCACTGATCCTTTATATAAATGATGCCAGGGTAAGGGTTACACACTATCGCATTATTTAATATTTTCATCGTAAACTATTCCTAGAAACAGCTGAACAGTCAATCAATCTGCAGCGTCTCTCTTTGTAACATAATACACATCCACACACAGTGAATTGATCGACTGCCAATTGACTCACAGTACAGACACAAACAGCACAACTTCCAAAATTCTGCATAATCCCCTCAAATCATGCATCCAGCATTTAAGAGTTAATCAGCAAGATTATCTCATTATTATTCCAGCATCAACATCAGTGTTATTTACAATCCGAAATTCTAATTTGAGGCATCAGGGAATCTTTGTTTACGGTCTGTTCTGAGGAACTGTAGTCCGTCAAAACAAGGTGAGATATTTTACACGTGACCCACAATGACCTTCACCCACCAGGAGGAAAACAAATAGAGGTATTTACAATGGCTCTTTGTGGATTTTTTTTAATGCTCCACAGCAAAATGAGCAGTGGGATATTAAATTTTTTAGATAGCAACACCAAGACCAAATAATAGCAAAAACCATGTGTCACACCTATGAAAAGAGCAATACAAATAAATAAACTGCTTCAATCAAATAATAACTCCATCCACTCTATCCCCTGTTCCCTTCACCACACACACACACACACACACACACACACACACACACACAACACACAACACCAACACACACACACACACGAAATCGTTTCAAGGTTGCCACAATGGATGATACTGCAGTAGGATTAACACTTGCTCTACACGCCCGTACACACACACTGCTCACGTGCCTATCCTGCAGAGGTATTTACAACGGCGCAGTGCAAAGCATCTATACTGGCGAGCCTAAGTGTGTCAGTGGGCCACAGTCAAAGAATGACCCGTCATTTAAGAGTGACGCTGCAGTTTCTCACTCACATTACCACATTACAGAATGTAAAGACCAAACATATCAAGGATGCTCTTTGTAACACATCTACATCTTTGTTGACGGACAATATATCTTAAAAAAAAAAAAAGATTTTTAGAAATATAATGACACCTAATGTTACATATACAGGGAAAACACACCATGTGACATTTCTCAAAGGATAAAAATATTTATGTTGATGTCCAAATCCAAAGCCAGTGAGTCTCACACACTGTATGAATACATCACATACACACACACACACACACACACACACACAAAACACACACACTGGGGTACAGTAGTCATCCTACCATCACAGACTCCTCCGCGGCACTCACCCCATCCCAGCACTCAGGCATGGCTCCTCAGTAACTGTACTTTCAGCTGACTAAGAAGAATTGGTAAAAGGAGCGTGCAGAGAGGCAGACAGACGAGCAGCCAGACCTCTCCTGTTTGAAGGGACTAGGTCCTGGTTAAGCACACGCTGTATGATGGAGAGTTAGATGGTGGAGGGTTTCTGCAGTGTCTTTGTCTGCTCACATCCACTCCCACCCAGACTCTTAAGCTGGGAGCTGTTAGCCCTCCCCTCTCCCCCTCTCTCCCTCCCCTTGTCCTCACACTCGATAGGCAACCCAGACAGGGTGTGGGCCGGCTGGAGATGATTGGCTCACAGTGCTGCCTCCCCACGCATGGGATTTGTCAACTGTCTTGTCAGTCTTTTGCCTGAAGGCTCGTGTGTGTGTGTGTGTGTGTGTGTGTGTGTGTGTGTGTGTGTGTATATGTGTGTGTCTCTCTCGCTCTTTCTCGATCTCTCTCTCTCTCTCTCTCATCAGCACCACTGCTCTAGTTTCGATCTGTTTTTCTCAGCGACCACGTGACGTTCCAGCCCTTTTGACAATAACAAAACAGCTGACGTTCATGAATTAGCCGTAATGAGACTGAAAATGTATGTAGAAATGTTAAGAGACCTGTACCATAAGAATGGAGCTAGCCCTGACACATTATCCAGCAGAGGACAAGGATGAAAGGAGAATCATCCGGACGAGAACTAAGAGGCATGTTGTGGCAACATCCATTGACGTGTGATCTGATTCAATCACTGGGACAAGTTGAACCCATATACCCACAAAAATGTTTCATATTGAGTTCCACTTTGATAAACTCTGACACACATTTGCGCCGTTGACCAATTGAACACTGGGATTTCGCATCAGTTTTTAGTATTGTTCTATATTTTGCTGTTTACAGGTCCCCACCTGCTGATATCTATACCAAACCCTCCAAAGCTAACAGTTTAAAAAAAAAACAAAAAAAAAAACATTGATCTTAAATTAAATATAATATGTTGGGTTTGCAGAAGGGTGAGAGGCGTACGTGCATGTTCACATGTTCCCCCTCTCTCTCTCTTTCTCCTTCCCTCCCTCTCTCCTTCTTCCTCTCTTCTTCTCTCTCTCTCTCTTTCCTTCCCTTCCCCCCTCTCTCTCTCTCTTTCCCTCCCTTCCCCCCTCTCTCTCCTTCCCTCCCTCTCTCCTTCTTCCTCTCTCTCTCCTTCTCTCTCTCTCCTTCTCTCTCTCTCTCTCTCTCTCTCTCTCTCTCTCTCTCTCTCTCTCTCTCTCTCTCTCTCTCTCTCCCCCCTGCCCCCTACTTGCTGACTCTGCATCATTGTGACTTTAAACATACAAGCTGTGTCTCAATTCAGGGGTCGCCTCCTTCTAAGGACGCGGCCTATGAAGGCGTGCCGTGAACTCATTGCATTGGCGCATTTAATCACTTTTATACACTCAATTCAGAGGAGCATTGTACAATCTTTTGATAAAATGAGTTTAGTATTTTTACAAGTAGGCCTATCATAAAAATATAAACTCTTAAATGATTTGTGTTTTGAAATAACCTCTGGCTCAGAAGTGCCTGCAACTAGATTAACGGCCAATGGGAAATGCCGGATTACAGCTTCAAAAATGCATTTTCTGCAAACGCACCGAGACCCAGTCGAAGAGGTGGTCTCGTTGCGCTTGTTCAGTCCGTCCCGAGTGCGATTGCTGTATTCACACCTGCCTGAAAGATGCGCACGGGGGGCGGAAGTGCACCTGAGTTTGCTTCAACCGAAGTTAACACGGCAGGTGTGAATACGCCCTCAGTTAAACATAAATGACAGAATGTAAGGAGTGCTGTGGCAGATTTACCGTTTTCAGATCTGGAAGGCTTATTGGATGCTATTCTCCTCTTGATTAACCAATTGAATTTCTCACCGCTTTAATTGATGATGCATTCTGCTGAGGTTGTTCATGAGGTGTTTATCTAACAAGCCATGACTCTCCTTGGTGCAAACAGTGAGCTGCGTGCCTCCACCTACCTAAACCTAACATTACCACAAACTATTTTGCTCTGATATTAGGATTTTTTTGCAGGATAATATATTTTTCCTGTCGTGATAAATAAATAACTGCATGACTGAAGGCAGAAGTCGGAAGTGTTCGAGAGCTGTTCAAAGGTGGAGTCAGCGATTCTGGAGAATGCTTATCTTCAAAATCAGTGAATATCTCCTCACAATCCGCTAACTGTCCGTACTGTGTGCGCAGAGGAAAAAAAATCCAGTGTTAATACACAGCCTAAATGGGTTATGTTGCTAGCTATAGTGGGCCCCCTATGTTTGCATACCCTTCCCCCTCTCTCTATCTTTCTCCTTCCCTTCCCCCTCTCTCTCTCTCTCTCTTTCTCCTTCCCTCCCTCTCTCCTTCTCTCTCTCTCTCTCTCTCCCCGCCCCCTACTTGCTGACTCTGCATCATTTGCATCATTGTGACTTTAAACATACAAGCTGTGTCTCAATTCGGGGGTCGTATGAAGGCGTGCCATGAACTCATTTCATTGGCGCGTTTAATCACTTTTATACACTCGATTCAGAGGAGCATGCTCTTCATGTAATAAGCAATTAAACTTTATGTAGTATCCCAAATTTATCCAATCACAAGAGAGAACGCTACAAACCGACAACCGTCCGCACCCGTCTCACTCATGTTCTCACTGCCGGTGCACGCCAGAGCGACACATGGGTGAATGTTTATGCGCCTACAATGGCGGAGCAGGTAAAAATCCTTCCTTCCTTGATGGTTTTTATCATGTTTTATCACACTTATGGATCTGAGATGATGCAGATAACTCGCTGCTTGAAGACCGCAGTGGATTGATGTGGTGACGTAGGGACGAGCAAGGGGACTGCTAACTGCAGTAACTGACAGGAAGTTAGCTAAAAGAACCATTCCGCTTACAGCTCCTTTAAAGGTGCTCTGAGGAACTTTTTATCCTCTGATAATAAATGACATGTTAGAGCAAACGAACGAGACCATCAATGCAAAGAATGCTATTTTGATATAGTTTTTCTGATTGCCTTTGTTATGGGCACCCTTACCCAGGAACTACAGTTGGCATAGTAAAACTAGTACCGCTTTTGTCCAAAGGGGGGTGCAATAATTAACAAAAACTGAAAGTTCCTTGGAGCACATTTAAAGAAGGGATTATATAAATAGATATAGGCACAATCCTCTCTCACAGGCAGGCATAGGCACAAACAACTCTCAAAATGCAGCGTTATTTTCTGAGACCGTGAAGTGTCAGGTTTACGTGTGAAAGAGAGGTGTTTCATGACAAAACATCTCATTATTCCTGTCTGACACTCAGAACACGTCGGACTAAAATAGACCTGGGTGTCAATATGTGAAACGCTATGTGAAAACAGACTTCTCAAACTGATGTCGTAACGGCTTATGCAAGTTTATACATCGGGGAGTTCAGGTGTTTTGCTCAAATTACAGCAGCTGAGTCCAACTCAAAACTGATGTTAAATAGCTTACTGCAAACTCATGTCTTTTAAGTTTTAATTTAATTTAAATAAATTAGAGAAGGTGATACAATGTTTTAATTCCATGTTCGTTTTATAACATCTTGTGTTCAGTTTCTCAGAATGATCTTGCTGTCAGTCATAATACAATGTATGCAATAAGCTTGTTACCAAACATTAGCACTGTAAACGTGCTAATTCTATAATGATTGTGTTAAAGATAAGCATTTTCCGTAACCATTATTAGCCAGCCATGTCCACATGTACACAGGTATTTTCGTAACCATTTAAAAATAAATATGCAGTTGGTCCTATCTCACTATAGTCCATGGGCCTTTCCGAAAAGTATTTTTTGCATAGGAAATTTCCTTTCCTATCGAGATGAACCGGAAGTACTCGGCGGATAGGTGATCCGAATTCTCAAAATGCTTAGGAAAGGCATAGGAAAGGAGCCTCGATTCATCCTTTAACCCTCCTTTAGCATAGGTTACTCCTGACCAACCTATGCGAAAGGAAAGGAGATAGTGGTATCCCATAATCCTTTACGGCGGCAAGATTTAAAGCAACAGGCCACCGCCGGAGTTTACCGACTCTACACGAATACGAACGAGAGGTAAAACAGAAGAGAGGAGAGGAGAAGAGAGGAAGATTTAACTCGGCTAAAACAAAATACACCCCCCGCCCCACACACACAAACACACACAGGCTAAAGATAATAAAGAACTCATAAAAGACCAACATCATAATAGATATTTTCGTAGCACATAATTTACACCATAAGAAAATAAAATACCAACTTCACATTTAATGAAGTTACTGGGGACAGTTCATTTCAACATCAACACAAGTGTAGCCTCTTTTTATTCCACATGTGAATTGGGATATATGGGAGTGATTCTCACTCTGTTGGCGACAACCTGATTAAAATCAATATGAAAAGAACGCATGGATCAAACGAGCGCTTGTTGTAGTCAATTTTCGGAGAATAGGCTATAGTGTAGTTTCACGCTAGTGACTCACGTCAGCAATACTCGCCGTCGCGCAATGACGTCGGATAGGAAAAGTGGAGTCGAATTCATTTGAAACAGCGCTGTCCTTTCCTATGTTCGATAGGAAGCACCTTTCATCTCTCCTTAACCCCGATGACGTTTAGGGGTTAAGGTATAGGAAAGGAGGCTTAAAGGTTAGGAGATTGGACTATTCGGAAAGGCCCCATGTGTATCTAAGGGTGTATTCACACATGCCGTGTTTAGTTCGGTTGAAACGAACTCAGATGCACTTCTGCCTTCGGTGCGCATCTTTCAGGCAGATGTGAATACAGCAATCGCACTCGGGGGCGGACCAAACAAACGCTCCGAGACCCAGCTGAAGAGGTAGTCTCGGTGCGTTTCCAAACGCACTCTGCTACAGTTCGTTTGTGGTGTGAATTTGTCCGAACTCGATCCGACCCAAATGCAGGACGCACTGTGCCTTTTCTTTCTTTTCTTTAAAAAAAAAATTGCAGTCAGCTTCACATTATGGGAAAGTGTTGTTGTCGCCATTGTTAGGACGATACATTGTGGTTTGACAGGGAGCCCAGAACAATATATTACATTTGATCGAGAGGATGCGTAAAAATGCTGAATGTGTTCAGCGATCAGATGCAGGAGAGGGGAGCGTCTCCCGCACAGTGCCAACAGCTTCACGCTGCGCAAGAAGTGTGTGTTTTTACTTTTTATTTTGCTTCCCATGTACGGGACCGTCAATACTATCCCCATGTCAGTTTGGAGCTGAACTGCGCCGACCCAGCTGATACACAGCTTAATCAGCTGAGTGTCAGCTTGAGCCTATTCTTCTCGCGAGCCGCGCGTCCAGCACCAAAAATACAGTAAAAATTATGTTTCATATCGTAGGCTACAAGCCACATAACGTGGCATTGACATAGGGCTACATATTATAACCATATGAAACAACAATAATTTGATGTTTTTCCTCTTTATTTATAGGTTAGATGTAGGCCTTTTTATTATTTTTAACCCCATATTATATCAATGGTATATTTCGCAGTTTTAACTTCGTGCTTCCTGCTTCTCTCCACCCCAGAATGTCTGTCCAATGAATGAATGACCTCAGATCACGTGTGGTTTTGCTTCGTAATGCTGGTTCACTTGCAAAAGGGGCAATATGAAAGTGGACCACACCAAACAAAAAAAATCCAAACTCAATTTGGTCTGGACCAAAGCAAGTGAACTAGCGGACTTTCCCAGTGTGAAAACACCCTAGGATTGTCACCACAATCCGAAAGAAAATATAAGTCTTTTTGACATGAAGTCACAAATATATAACAAATATACAGTAGGATATAATGTATTTAGTTAAACATTTAACAAAAACATGGAGGTACCGTCATATTTCAATGCTGAAATGTGTCACACAATGAAACTACAAAGCGTGGGGCATCTTGTCACAAAACAGTAGGCCCTACAATAGAACTTTGAAAGGCTTTAATTAAAGCCCAGTGGTCACTGAGTTATTACTATTAACCACACACACAAGGATTGGAGCTTACCCCTGCAATTATTGTGTGACAGCCATTAACACTCTTTGACAGGTCACCAGTGTAGCATTGGGCTGACACACAGACAGACATTCAATATCACAATCACACATAGGCATTTTAGAGTTCCTAACCAGTTTTTTCATTATATCTAGGCCCAAGGCAAGCATGCATACTCCACACAGAAAAGCCTCAGCTGGATAATGGATTCAAGGCCAACACCCAAATACTACATTAATGAATGCTCCATCCCTGCCAATGTCTAACAGGAGTCAAATATGAGGCAGCCCATCTATTCATTGGATTCATTGATTCTGGAGCATGCTTGTTGACACATTTTTTTTTTGTCAAAATCAATTAGTATCTCTGGTACCTACTGTGTGTGCACTGAAAACAAATCTAGTGTTAAAACACAGCCAAGTCTCTGTAAACTGGCAGGTTGCTAGTGGGCCCCCTTTGTTTACATTCGTTTTATTTACTTAGATGACATTAATTACATAACTAATAATGTTTTGAGAGAACATATATAATATTATAAATAGGTTGGTAGTAGGCCTATGAGGTCTAAGGTAGTTACAGTACTTCCATCTTTGTTATATTTAGCCGTGTGAAATTAGAGACATCTTTTTTCTTTGTTGACTCGCTATTTATATTGCTATTTACCCAAGTGAAAAAGCATGAATAGATGACAAACAAAAGACGGATGAAGGCCAAAAAGGTGGTTGGAACACAAATAGACGCACTGATAAGAAAAGCTAACAGAGTAGAGGGAGAGGCAGGCTCAATCTCAACATGACAACGGCACACAAATCAACTCACAAACCTTCCAATCCCCGGCCGGCATCAGCTGTTCACAGCTCTCCTGCAGAGAAAGACAGGGAGAGACAGAGGAAATCAAATTAAAATAGGAAGTAGATAAGCAGGCGGAACTGACAAACGCTTGTTTCTCACGCATAACAAGGTGCGTCCACTGTTGGAGCTAGAGGCTGCTAGATTTACAGAAGAGCAGCATCAGCTGGGTGCACTGTAGGTCCAAACCACAGACACAGAAAAACAGTTTCCCATAAGCACCAATTACAGTAAATGGTGCTCAACTGTCTCTGAACATAGTACACAGTTATAATGTTTTTTATATATGGAATGTAGCATTAATTCCTCCCTATATGGGCACAGACAATCTATATTAATAAACTAATGAAAAGGAGTAATGATGAACTGCATTAGGTTGGGGTACAGTCTGACTTTTAGTCATTGTTATCCCTCGAGCTGCAATAACACTGTATCCTTCATTTCCCAGATAGTAATAGGAGATAGTGGCTTTCATGTGACCCAAAACACACCAATGTCTACTGTCTAGACTTAGGAACTATAGAAGACATGATACAACTGTTTTCAAAGGCTGAGAGGTACCCCCCATGAATAGTAAACCAGTATTGATGGGTAAAATTGGTGCCCCTTAAAAACCTTCTGAGTATATACAGTATATTATAATATTCAGTAAGTCCAGTGCCAAATACACCTATTATTCAAGTGTATCTCAATTCTAGAGGGATAGTGAAGATCATTTACTCAGGTGCATTTGGGAGACTGGGAACAAATCGGCAGTTAAAAAGTGAAGGAAGATGGTGGATTATTTTTAACACAGGATGTGAGAGAGAGTGCACGGAAACCAGATTCCCCATTACACAAAGTCAACCCACCAGTCATCGATATCTGTAAACAAAGCTGAGTTTGTGCATATTGGCAGGTTGTAAAAAGTAATATTTTTTGTCATCTGGCCACAGAGGCGAGGTCCCTGCAAGACCAAATGGATTAAAACATTTTAGAGACACTGATTGATGACAAGCTGACTTCAGAGGAAGTGAACGCTGCACCAGCGCCAGTCAAAGATTTCCAGCATTTGCAGCACTAAATTTGATGTCAGGCGAAACACTTTTGGATGCAGGAGTTCATCTTTAATCTTTCAAGTGCCCCCTTTTCCTGAGGTCACTGGTTTTGACTCATTTCAGAAGACGTGTACTGACATAAAATTGTTTGCTGAAGAGGACAAGATTTCTTTTTGTCACTTTTCACCAACAGTTAAAGTTTACTGATCCTGATCTGTGTTGTATTGGCACGTGATTTCAGAGCATGTCCCTGCTCTGCAGCCTAAGAGCAGAGCAGGAACATCTGGAAATCTGGAGAAAAAGAAAATATTAAGGACGTGCACAAGAGGTTAGACATCAGTTTAAGGCTGTCAGACAAACGGTCACCACATTGCTTCTTTGTTAAACATGCAACAGTAAGGTGAGTTCATGTGGGGATTTCAAAAGTTATTTCTGAAAGACAATGTGACAGGATTAAAGATGGATACTGTACAAAGTCAATAGGAAGAGTGTTGGATTAAGGTAGGGGAGGGAGGAGTGAAGACATTCACATTTTAATTCATAACAGTGAAGACAGGACAGGAGTGGCACTCCACGGAGTGAACTAAGTCATATCAGACAGGGACACACCTAAAGAAAGAGAAAGATTCACCTAAAACAACAGGACCTGAAGTTGCCCTATAAGAAAAATATGACAAGCCGCTGTATCATCACCTCAGCATCTACATTTTTAGGGGGCAATACACCCAATGAAATGATTTCACATTTCAATAGAAATGTGCGTCTGAAAGGGCAACTTCAGTCCCTGTGGATTCCATGCAGACGGCTCATTAGTGTCAGAGGGGAAAGTGTTAGTGGACAGTAAGGTGGTAGGACCAGCAGGTGGCACTCTTCTCCTTGTTATAACTCCAGCCCCATGATAGCGTATGTGAAGGATGTTCTGCAGAAGTTGAGCTCAGTGAGAAGGGAGAGAGCACTGTGTGGTCACATCTAGGTCAAATGGGTGCGTGGCTTGTATGTTTATGAGAAATGAGGTCCAATGTTGTCCAAGTGTAAATGTCTATAAAAGAGAGAGCGATTTTCCATTGAAACCAGAAGAAACTAATGCTTGAAGATGCTAGTCCTCCTTTAGCCAGGAGCCTGCCCTGGTCGTCCCAGGTGATATCTCTGGCTGTGATGTATAGAGGCTGCATAGAGGAAGGTTGCTGTGAAGACTTGGCTAGGATGTGTTTCTTATGTATCTGATCTAAGTATCCCTTTGTCTGACTATAGACTTTGGCACAGCTAGGAGGTTTTTTCAAAGGGATCCCTCTGCTGGAAAGCAGACTTACGACAGCACTAAATTGAATTCATCAAGTCCAGGAGGATGAGGGGACTGACTTAATTAAGTCTGACACTAGAAAATACCAAGACGTCCAGAGGGGAAAACACATGTAGCGTAAACGTTTCATTTAACTATGACCAACAGCTTCTATGGGCGATAAAATGGCTGGTACGTGCCCATATAAAATAGATCTATAAAAAAACTTAAGCTATATTTTACTATGTATTGTAGAAACATTGGTATGCTATTTATTAAGTAATTCATATATATCTTGAAATAAACGAGATATATTCATATTGACCATGTGTTACAAGTAATAAGAATAGCTTTTAGGCTAGCTTTGTAATCCTCATTTTCAATTCAAGTGTACGGAGGTCGCTATATTTTACTGAAATATTGCTTCTTAGGAAATGTATCTTACATCAAGCATCATGAGATACATTCCCTGGTAATTAGACTAGAATATATACTTGGTAAGATTTAGATTTTTTTTGCAGTGAATAGAGCTACAGCGGGAATGACGCATTCCAATGCAATTTTATGAAATGTGAATATTGCCTCAGGATTTTGTCCTATATATTTGAAACTTCCTGTGACTGGTGTTTTAGTTTCCTACTTGGCCACATTGCGTTCCATGTCAACTGAGTGTATATTAGGTTCAGTGTTGTGGGCAGGCAGATGTCTCTGTTTTTGCTCTGGTTGGTTCTGGTAGTTACCGGGATGTCCCCCCCGGCCCGACTGCGGGTCTGCCGGAGCCAGTGGCGTGCGATGACGTGCCAGCGTTGAGCGGGACGGCTGGGGGGAGGGGCTTGGCTAAGGGCCGCGGGGCTAGCTGAGCACGCTAACCCCCCCCGACGCCTCTTCTCCTTTATCCTGTTGTATTGGTAAAAACAGAACAGCGACATAAACGGTAAACATCAACACAGGGATGCACATCCTTTCATCATTCATTATCTCATGCAATGTTTATGGACATCTCAGAAAATGGATGGATTCAGTGATCCCCGAAGCCTTTAAAAGCTCCAGAGAAGGGACTCTGCAGGCTTCGTTTTGCTCCATCTGGGTTGCAGCGACCCCAGAAAAAAGACAGTCTGAAGATGGGAAGCCTTCCGCTAGCAGGAACAAAGGAAGGTGGTGGTGGTGGGAAAAGACTGGTGGATTATTAGACTGTCAACATGCAACTCTAAACCACTCCTGCCATGGTCAAGCCCCGAAACCAGTTTTCAACAAAAACAAAACTTTTACCCATCAGGGCATCCCTGTTATGCCCTGCCTATATTGAACGCAGCATTAGTCAGACACGTCTTGCAGTGAGTTTTGTGCCAGAAGGTTATCACTCAAGCAGCTGCTCTTAAAGGTCACTAACACACTGTTGCACAACATCAGCACCACAGACTTCAAATGAGCTGAGAGAGGGGAAGGAGACAAAAAGCGCAAGTGTTCCTCATAGCTTTGGACAGAACAATAAAACCAGTGTCCCGTTGTAGAGTCACCGAAACATGTAACTGGATCGAAAAGGCAGCAGTCGATTGGGCCCCCGATTGTTTACAGGCAGGCCAGTCGTAATGAGCAGGCCCTAACGATCTTTTGCTAGATGAGCCGATCAATGGCATAATTAGTCATTCATATTGATGCACACAGCATACTTCTAATAAGCTTTTCTTTTGGGTGCACTCACAGTTTAATTTCTCGCATCCTGGGGCCAAGTGAGACAGGGCTATTATGTCTACAGTCTAGACAGCGGCTTCATTTTCAGAATCAGAAGAATTCGCCACTCATGTTTCATGGTTGTTTTCACGCTATTCTGGGCAGTATTGATTTTCGACACCCCGTTTGCTTTCCACAATAATGAAATCTGCCTCCTCGCACTTCATTCTCAAAGATCTTCCATTGTTTCTCTCTGATCTTTTTCTTTTCTTTTCCTCTCTGTTCGCAACGCTCTGAAATAATAAAAACCTTCTCATCTCACCACATTGCTGTTTGAAAGGTTTAAGGAGGCAATGCGGGTTTCTTTCTGGCATAAATGTTGCCTTTTCAATCCCTTTTCCATCAAGTTAGTCTTGCAATTTTTCATCTTTTCCATCATTTCTGCAACGAATGGCTTTCAAAGCATTTAAGGACAACTGATTCAGCCACAACCAGTTGCTTGAGGTAATGGATACGTAGACTGGAATAAGTGGCCTTTATGTAACCACCCACTGCCTATTATCTCTATTCCCGGCCATGTTTTTTGCTTCATTCTTTGTCCTCCACAACTCTAACTCCACCTTAATGAGCTTTCATCTTTTCATAGTGTTGTTATCAAAGCATCATAGCTGGATGGAGTTCATTAATATCCTCCCCCTAGTGGTAGAAAAAGAAGAAGCATGCTGTCTAATTATAACGCATCACACATCTAATGAGCACACACATGCCTTTGAACACCGGACACGTCGTGAATAAACGGCACGAAAATCGTTTGGAATGTGAATTTTTGCCGTGTCTGACTATCGGAAGCGATGTCTTCGAAAAATCAAACTCTTTTTTCAGATGCTTACTATCATGCAACTAACTCCTCAAATGACATAGTAAGAAGGATTTTGTGGATTCAGGTTAACAGCACCAGTTTCTGATTGGTTCGTCCTGCACACACAATAATCAGCACCTGACCAACAGGTTAATGGCACACAGGGTACACACACACACACACACACAGTAAATAAACCCGGGTGGACTGACCATGTCTGAGTCCACTCCTCTCTGCTCGGGCAGCAGGGGCTTCTCCTCCGTGAACTGCTGCTCCTTCATCCCTGCCATCCTGGACAGCAACCTGCAATCACCATGGCAACACACACACACAACACAACACACACACACACACACACACACACACACACACATCTAAGGTTACACTATCATTTTATCATGCACAGTAAAGCACCATGTTTTCAGAAAATAACGTTGAAAAAAAGCATTTGCATTGCTAGCAGTGTGGTATGATGATAATGAGACGATCCTTCGTGGTGACATTTCACAAACTACATTGTGAAATTGCTGATTGAATCGTCATACTACTTAGCTGGGCCAATCGGAGCAGCTGACAGATGAGGAACTGATTGGAAACGGAGTACATGGAATCAAGATTGGAATTGTTTTGTTGCATACCTGTCCTAATTTATTATAAGATTTATTGATGAAAAAAACATTACATTAAAATGTGATGAATAGACACAGAACAATTGATACAGAGCCAGCTCTGCTCCAAAGTGTAAGGTCCTCTGTGGACTTTCTTGTACATAAAGTGATGTTTACATCCAGTGTTACTCACCAAAATGCATTGAGAGTATCTCTGAGGTCTATGTCTACATTTTTTCCAAACATACGTACAAGAGCATCCAGAAAAACACAGTTAAATGATCATATTTAGGAGATAATGAAGACAAAATATTTAGTTGACACAGATGCTTACTGACCGAGATTAATCCGTACAAAGAGGATCCCGGAAGCACACAGACTAGACTACCGCCACAACGATTACAAGAGAACTGAGCTTGTATTCAGGTCTAATTAAACTGCCCGTTTGTGTCTAAGGGCACACAAACACATCCATCACACACCATAAACAGAATAACAAACACCAACACAAATTAAGAGTGAGGTCAGGCAGTGTCAGTTCCATAATACTGCCAACGCAGGAACACAGAAGAACACAACACAGACACATACACACACATTCACTCCTACATCACCAACAGTGGACTATTGGTCTACATTGACCAAGTGTGGACCTCAATTTGTGGTCATTTTAGAAATACAAAAACACACCAGATAATTAACTTTTAAGGTACATTCAGATAATATTATTCCAAATGTGTCAGAACGTCATGAGGCGTCCTAGTTGGCGCTTTGGTTGACCTACCACTTTGTCACACTACACAAGATAAAATGATCGATTGTTACCCTTTGTCCTTCCCGACACCAAACAATACCTTACAAATGCAGAATCAAGCTAAAATTGGGCATTCGATTCCTGTTCCCAGCCCTGTAAGTGTACGCCTAATGCTACCAGCCAAACTCAAATTGGAAGACACTTTGTGCGTCACCAATTTGACATGTAGTCTAAGACTCTAATGTAAATTGTGTTTATTGTTGTCTTTTATTCACCAGAAATAAAGATGTCAAAGAGGCCAAAAGCTAACCAAATTACATTTGCTGACAGATGCTAACTTTAATGGCAATTTAATGCTGAAATTCAATTGAGATGCAGCTGACCTGACAATTCGTCAATGTTCAATTCAATGTTATGTTGGATGGATAATGGATGGATACATTTTCTTTTTCATAAGCAGTACCCTAACATATTGTCAAATAATATCAATTAAATATATGTTATCGAGACAGAAAAGCAGTCATTTTGGGGTTCAGACATGTTTTACCCCTGTTTTCGGCCCTACCAAGGCCATAGCCATATCCTGGCTATGGCCTTGGTAGCAGACATTTTAAAACACGTGCAAATAAAACCAAAACATTCTTTAGATACAACTTTGCTCTGTGATTTGGTTAAATGCCCATCAAAGGGCTTGCAACACCTTCACAGTGGTATCAACAGGTCACACACAACACCTCTCTTCCTATTCCCCTCTGTCTAGTTGCACCCTTGTCTCTCTGTCCAACCTCAACCCCATTTTGTTCTCTCGCTCTCCTCTCTCTGGCAGAACACAATCTGTGTTTTTTTATCAGACACTCTTAAAGAGACAAAGCCCAGATGCCACTTACAGCCACTCCCAGAAGCTGATCAAGAGTGGCGTTGTGTGTGTGTGACCCTCAAGTGTCAGAGCCACTTCTTCCAGGGGAAAATCCACCCAGAAAAACTTTTTTCTAAGTGAAGTTCCATCTGTCATATGTACAGTAAACTGTATCACTGGCAACAAGACACAAGGTGACTTTGTGAGCACAGGGAGAGTTGCCCAAAGGGTTTGTGCTTTGATTCATAAAGGTGCAATTTGCTCTATAGTAGGAAATGTATACTCTAATTCACACTGACAGTCTTTTCATGCATACATATTGTTAAAGTGGCTCAGGGTTAAAGTGGCTCAGGGAACTTTCAGTTTGTGTTCATTCTAGCAGCCCCTTTGGACAAAAGCGGTAGTGTTTTTACGACGCCAGCTGCTGTTTGTGGGCAACACAGTCTCACTCCGAACTCGTCAAAAAGCTCTGCTTGGTCAGGGGCTTTTGGCGTTAGCTGCTGTTGCCAAAGGGTACCCGTGTGCCTCTTCATTCCACGCAGGGGGGTTTTCAACTTTGAAACTAATATACGGAAATGTATACAGTACAAGTTCAGTTAACACAAAATAAAAAACAGTGTTTAGTCAATATGTTTAAGTTGAAACAACCTCACATGTTTTACATTGTTGGTAATAGTAGTAGTCTCAACTTTCAAATCTACAGCTCTGCACATTATCATCATTAGATATTGGATTTTACACCATCAGCTTATGCCCACTAGCCCTTTATAAAGAGGATGATTGGGAATTATAGCAATGATTGAATTAACTCAATAAGATTAGAGATCTGGCTGTCAAATGGTGTAAGAAACCAGAGCAGTTGGATAACCAGACAGGCAGTTAACACTTAGCCAGATTATCTCAAACACTAATTAGAGGTCAAACTAAGGGTTAAAAACACTCAAAATGTCAACCATAACCATAATTGCAGAGGAAAGCTGCAACTGCTTACAGTATATTTGAAAAGGGAAGTGCATATACAGTATATAGGTATGTACAATGGTCACCAACCAATAATTTTGATATGTATCCATGATGTATAGTAATGTGCCCAACATGAGATGAACTTGACAATAAACATTTTGAATTTCAAACAAAATTGATGCTTGACTATTATAATATGTTTTGCCACTGAAACAATACAATTTGCCTAAGGTATAATCTATCTTTTATCTATCTATTCTATCTATCTATCTATCTATCTATCTATCTATCTATCTATCTATCTATCTATCTATCTATCTATCTCTATCTATCTATCTATCTATCTATCTATCATCCAAATGCTTGAGTGGTTTCCTGGATGCAGTCATCACAGAGGTTCTAACCACTTCATCGCCGCACCCTTTGTCTTTCATCTTTACGGTTAAGGGTATAGCGCCTCTCATCCATAAAGACAACATGTCACCAGTGCCCAAGCTGTAAAGCCTGTCAGGTGTGGCCATACTCAAGATTAGTGAGTGACATTTGAAAGAGGATTATTCAACATTCCTATGTATGAATTGAAATATCCTCGAATACGTGTTTTGTGTTCAATTGACCAAAGTTGAATTTTTTTAACAAAACCCTTCCTATGCTTCAATAGCCTACCCCAAATTATGTTTAAGCCTGAGTACACAGTTAAGCCAAGGTTAATGATGGTTTAATTTTCACTGTGATATGTTTGGATGACAATTTTGAGAAGATATACACTTAATCTATCAAGAATAAATCACATTATCAAAATCATTTCATGAGAAGAGGTCAAAAATATTTTATTCCGACTTTATGGGCGACAGTGTAGTTGGGGTAGGCTTATGTGCTTCTTGATGAATAGCTTAACCTTTTTTAACATCAAAATCGTCACATCTGTTAGCACACACACACACACACACACACAACACACACACACACACACACAACAACACACACAAACACACACACACACACACACACACACACACACACACACACACACACACACACACACACACACACACACACACACACACACACACACACACACACAACACACACACACACACAACACACAAACATGCCATTCAAACCTTGGAATAGATCCAATGATTTTGTTTTTCTCTTTTCCTTTTCCCCTCTCTCACTCTCTCTTTCTCCCTCCCATTGTGACCAGTTTATTAAATGGGCGAGTGTGACCTTTCTGAGGCCACTGACTGGAATGGAGCCATGAGGAGTATTTACGTGAGAACAGGGAGCAAACAACACCACCTCTCTCTCTCTACTCCTGCTCCCTCACCTCCTAGCTGCCAGCCTGCTGTCCTACACTTCACCAACTCCTTTTATCCCGTGATATGGGAAAATAACGGTCAGAAATTATTATTACTCAATGATTTTCCTCTTATTTCTGATGAATATCAAACATATATTGAATGGTTGCTGTACTAACATCCTTTTCCCCTCAGTTTGCTGGACTAATAAAAAGCAGTCTTGCGAGAAAAGGCCACATACCACGTTATGCTTATCAAAATGGACCCAATTGAAAAGGTCACCTGCGTTACTGTTGCCACAAAGGCAGTTTGACAATGTAGACTATTAATATACAGTGCAATGTGCATATACAATAATATTGCAGCAACAATACATACTGTACCTAAAATCATATGTCATTCCCTTGTGTGAATAGGATTACCTATACTTATCATTATTTCACCTCGATAAATTCTTGTTTCTTCCCTATTTGGATTTCTTATTAACTGCTTACAATTTTGCCTCCACATTCACCTACAAAGTGGATTGTCTCTACATTAGCATTACTTTGAATTTTTCCTACCCTAACTCAAACTACCACTGTGCGCACAAACATACAGTAGTAGCCTACCAAAAGTATCAAATGTGCTGTCGTCACCCCAGTTTAACAAGGTTGGTCCTTTAGAAATTAATAGGGAGGAAAAAACATAACTTACTCACAATTCAGGGCCGCTTTTAGTAAAACTACTACGTTTTGCACAGTGGACCAATGTAGAGATTAAACATTTCACTGAGATTGAATTGATTTGACAGTTTTATTATATATTTTTTTCTTACCCCTACGGCCTCCTGCTCTGTCTTCAAGCATCTCATCCCTCCCTCAGCCTCTCTGTCTCCTATTCTAACACCCTATACCGTCTACTTCTATTCTTTCACTTGCAATTCTTTGCCTTTCACGCCACCACATCCTCCCATCTGTGTCTTGCTCTCTTTCCCCATTCCACCCCTGACTCATCCCTCTCTATTTCTCACCCCACTCCATTCACTGTCTCTTACGTGCTTATGTGAGGCAGCTTGTGAAATCAATTACTGTTGCATTACACCGGCTATATTTGGCCCTCATCATGACGCACCACTGCTAACGGAAAAAAAGATAATAGCGCTGCTGTCATCCTCTGATTGAACGCTTTGTGTCTGCTGATTATGATATACATAACACGTCCTATATTACTAATAAAATATACTTTTCTATACTTATTACAAGTGAAATACAACTTGTTTTGCTTGTTTTTTGTCACTTGTTTTTTTTCCAGTGAGGCATGTGGCCTTCATGGTCCACTCTGCACAGCGGAGGGGGCCGTACTACAAAGCCTCTCTCCGTCCCTCAACCAACTGTGGTCAGGCAGCCAAGGTGTCGGTGGGTGAGAGATATTTACGGGCCTGTTTTCCTCTCTTTCGTGAAGGAATTCTGCCAAAGAAAGAGCCTTTTCTCTGTTTTTTCAACAGTTTGTTGATGAGAACAAAATGGACCCGTCCTCTTTTCTTTCCTCTCTCTCTCTCAACTTGTTCTGCCCAGACGGGGTTGCTATGACAACCCAGCTTAGTCCCATGGGGTCTGGCTTACCTTCTCCTTACTGCTTTTTTTTTTACATTGCACATTATCTTCCCACCATCTCATACCGTTAGACCAGCTTATCAGATGTACACATATTCTATGTTAGCATGTGAGCTTCCCTCTAGGTCTTACTGTATTGTCTCATTGTACAACAATCACATTTGTTTCTTTGTACTTTTCCTTTTACACAATGGGTTATTCAGCTGACAGCACCATAGTGCGAGTACAATTATTTCCACTGTATTAGCTCATAGAAGTATCAGGGCTTTCAATTACTCAATGTCCTCTGATGTTGTGACTCTTTAAACCTCTCACAGTTGCATCAAAGTAACTTTTTATCTTTGTTGTTTTTTCATTGTTTTGTATTGCTCCTCCCCAAGTCTGTATAGGGTTAGGAAACTCCACCTTTATTGTCTTTCATTAATACTTTGAGCTTTTGGGCTGTTCAGACAAAGCCTCAACAAATTGAAGGTACTCACACATGCAGGGCTTTACAATGATCCTCCAACTACAGCATTGATTTCTCCTGGACTGCATAGAACACATATATGTTCAGTTTTGCTGGTATAAATCTTTACACTATATGCCAAATAAGTTTGAAATGAAGCTAAGTATAATTTGGAATACATTAAATAAAAGCTACGTAGAGCTTTTCGCCACTTGGGTGGGCAGCAGAACAACCTAAAAGCCCCAACATTGATTTATTGGACATTGTGGCTAATGTGTTAGTAAATAGCAAACTATTTACACATTGTTTGGAGTCTTGTTTTTGGCTATCCAGCGATGCTAAGTCCAGTATTGGCACACCTCCTTGCTCTGTTTCGTTGCTGCTGGAAACCGGATTGATGAGAACAGAATAGTAGGAAAGCAAAGCAATGACCTCAAGATTCTAGAACACACAGATAGTTTTCTGTTGCTTTGACAATACAAACAAAACTTTCACACATACATTAAGCAGTATTCAGTTTGGGTAGAATGCTCAGAATGCACACTTGCCTTTATGTCTCTTTATAAATATAAATTACACTATTTGTGTAATATATGACTGATGGAACATTTGGACCAGCGTTTTATCTCCAATTGTCTAATGACAGTGGAATCCTCTAAAGGGGACGCAGAGACACTGAAGAGGCTCGGAGAGCAGCTTCCTGTCCGACAGCAAATCAATTGCACAGTCATGTGGAGGGGAAGCATCTGAGCTAATGTACAGTCACAATCAATAGCTGGAAACTGGAAGAACAGGGAGAGGCAGAGAGACAGTAGCAGAGCAAGAGAGAGAGAGAGAGATTTTCACTGGAAACACTGGCTCTGAGTGGGCTGTTCACTGTGAACAAACATTATAGAAAGCAACTCTTAGGAGGAACTCTTTAAATGTTTATGAAAGTCAAATTTTTCCTCCGCTAATCATAAATGACCCGTAAACACAAATGAATCCAATCAGCAAAAATAAGTCTATTATTATAAAGTAACTATCATGGCCAGAAAATCCTGTGTTTATGAACTAAATCAAAGTTTGCTTCACCATCGTCATACCATTATTGATGGTATTGATAGTCACATAAATACCTAACCTTCACTTGCTTGCTAAAGAAATGACCACACTGCCTGCACAGGCATAAAACCACTGAAGATGTAACTTTGATGTCAAACATTGGTGTCACATTGAAAGTAATTTTTTCTATAGTTTAGTTAATATTCCAGCAAAGCCGCTCAATAATTCCATCACATGAAGTAAAATAGCTAGGCTCACTCTCCTCTCTTCTCCAGCTCTGTCAGGCTACTATAGGTTATTAATTAGACATTCGGCTGCCATACTTCAAAGAGTATAACAGCCCCCTAAAGGATATGGATGCTCCCTGCCTCCCCCTCACTCAGATCACACCCCGACTTCCTGCCTGCCTCTGCCGGCTGAAGAAGAGCCCGGGAAGATAGAGTGACAGGTCAAGACCAAGCCAACAAGGGTGCAAGAAAAGAGACTGCTACAGACACTTAAAGGTGTAGTCAGCGATTCTGGAGATGGCTTGTTGTCAAATCACTTTTGTCAATATCTCCTCAAGTTCTGCTACCTCTCGGGAATGAATGATAAAGCTAGGTTTAATGAGGTTGCCCTTTAGTTTTTTATAGAAAATAAAATTCAAATCGATATTGCCATGCCCATTGACATACACATTTATGTCCCCCTCAAGATGACTTATAATCAAAGAAGCTCTTGTTCCTAAATGTAGCATCTAAAGCAAGGGTGTTAAACTCATTTTGGTTCGAGGGCCACATACAGCCTCTCTGATCTCAAGTGGGCCGGACCAGTAAAATAATGGCAAAATAACGTACATATGTCAACTCCAAATCTTTAGCTTTGTTTTTCAGTAATATGCTTTATCACTCAGCCTACATTTGTAACCTAAATTAACATGGATCACAAGGGATCTCTGTACCCCCCAGGGAATGTCTTAGTAAAGGTTGCTGTTGGCCATGGGAATAGGAGGTGCGGCGCTTTGAGGGTATTTTGCTCAAAGATGCCAATACGCACTAATGAAATAACAGTTTATTTTAATACAAACATACAACAGACACTGACCTAACAGTTATGCAATTATGTTTGCCATGTACAGGGACACATTTTGTGCAAACATGCAGACAGTAAAAAATACAATTAAATAAAAGCGCAACTTCTGTTTTGATTTCTTTTTACATACAGAGGTTATTGGTTGTTTTGGAATACGTTTTTACCAATTGAAAACATAAAAATAAAGCAGCATGGAAAATTAGGAAATAAATCTTGTAGGCCTACACTAGCATGCTCCTGCTCGTTTCGCTCGTTTCAGATACACCGCGCTTGCTAGTACATTAATTGTTCAGCACTAAAAATAAAATACATATATTTTTTTGGTTTTTACTTTGCCATAAAGCACTGGAGGAAACATTAATAGCGGTGAAGCAAGATTGTCATTTACCATTTCCCACGTTGCTAAAATGTGCTTTTTTTTTTTTTTTGGCTGCCCCCTAGCGGCTGGAGAGAGCATTTTGGTTATTTCTTTAAAAATTCATAACTCCTCACAGGAATGGACTAGAGACTTACTTTTTTTTAAATGCTCAGAAATGTGTGTTCTACAAGTCGTGGGTGGTGTCAAACATACGCTGATCTAAAGCCATTCAGCGAATTTGATAAAGTTCAATAGGATATTTCACAATGTCTGTGTTGTAGGCTACCCACATGGTAGAATGCACTTAATATTTTAAGTCACCTTAAATAAACGCTCAACTAAATCAATGGAAAGCAACATCATTGAAATGTATAATAAAAATGCACGCCATCCCTTCATCCATCACCAAGAACTGAGAGAGACAATAGGTCATCTTCCAGTTGACCTGGGGCCGGTTTCCCGATAACGTCATCTCTTAGCGCTACGAAGACTCCTACGAAGACTCCTACGTTATGACTTACCAAAGTTGTTTACCTCTGTAGTCGTGGTTCCCGAACCGTGTCTTAGGAGAAGCACTCCTTACGTCGTTCGTACACTGCTGAAATCGGTTGCTCCGAGTTCGATTATCCATTTCCTGCTCATTTCATGCGCAGCTGCATCTGTATGCTGTCTAATCAAATCTACCCGTGCATTTCTAGTGTAATATAAAGTCATGAATTAGTTTGTTGAATCATCATCTGTGTTTTGGAACTCTTGTTTTATAATCTAAGTATCTTTAAGAACACTAATCACGTTACTTGGTGGGTCAGTAATTAAACTGAAAGTAGATATAATATCGCCAATAGCCTATATAAATAAAAACAGACGGCCCAAACAGCGTCCAAATGAGCTAAAATCCTAAATACAATAAACAGTAACATGACACACTTATTTTAAGGTAAGCTCTAATTGATTATTCATTTATTTTTTCGCACGTTTACATGTTTTGAGGCGGAGGATCCGACGCACTCTGCCCGGGCTCAGCTGACAGCTGAGAGCCGGTGTGGAACACAGTGCGGAGGTTCTAGTGTTAACCATGTCGAACATACTACCATAGCCTATACCAATTTAAAAAAAGATATAGAAAATATAGAAACAGCGGAGGAGATGAAGATTGTTACAGCAATTATTTCCATCATGAATGACTTGTGGCAGTTCCATGCGCAACAGGGATGTCACTCATGTCCGTTTTACGCATGGTGCTTTACAGAAGGAAATGTGGGGGTTTGTATCTCTGGCGATGCCACAGCGATCGCAGGGACTTTCACTTGTGTCATTAAACTTATAAATCTGACTGTATTTCATATCACAGGGATACAGCGATGACTGTAGCCTATTTAATAACAAACTGATAAAAACGATCCGACTGTAGGCTATACCTAGTGTATCACGTATTGGTATTTTCATATTGACGGACATCGCATCCATTCAGTTAATGCTGATTGTCAAGTCAGTTAGATGACTAAAAAGTAGGCTACTTGTTCATATATTTTGAACACTTTGTGAATCAGAGTTAATGGCATTCTGCTAAAATATATAATAGCCTAAGCCTACTTTAAATATACGTGATATACACTATACAGTTGGATCGTTTTTAACAGTTTGTTATTAAATACAGTCATCGCTGTGTCCGTTTGATATGAAATACAGTCAGATTTATTAGTTAAATTACACAAGTGAGAGCTGAAACATCCATACGGTAGAGCTAAGAAGGCTCTGAGGGCGCTCCAGACCAACCTTACCAACGTATGACGTACGAAAGAGATTCGTAGCAAAGAAGGTTTCGGGAAACAGGCGAAACGTTAAGTAGGAACTCTACGTAGGGGTTACGAATGACGTAGCGTTAAGAAGGCTCTAAGAAGGCTTTGGGAAACCGGCCCCTGAAGTCCTTCTGTCGTTGGTGTTATTGAACTAATGTGATTCCTGCAGGAGCTTCCTCCAGTCAAGCGGAGTGGAGATGTTAATCCTGACTGACACGCCCCGACATTCACTCCTACACAGCATCCCTCCCATCCAACGTGTCACACACACACACACACACACACACACACACACACACACACACACACACACACACACACACACACACACATACACAATGAACACAGACATTTGATTGTTCCTACACACACCTTTAAGCCAAAACAGAAGTGCTGTAATCACGACACTGCCAACAAGTGTCTTTAAATCACTCTCTCCACCATTTGAAATGAAGCGTTTAATAATTTATAGCAGCCCAATGTCTAGAGGACTCTTCCGTGTCTGAGAAGCTCTACACAGAACAGGGATATCAATGTCGGAGTGAAGGATTAAATATTAAATATCAGCTATCAGCTCCAGACTGTAACCCTCAGCAGCACTTTCTTTTCTGGCATACAAATCCTCCTTGTCAGCACCGTCAGATGAAAGCTTTGTGTCCTTAAAAAATCAGAAAAGTCAGCTTTACAGGCAGTAATAAGCTACACTGTAGAGCACAGCGTAGCACCTTAAATAAAGAGATATATAGGTTTCTCTGGTCTGTTCTGTTGTTTGGATGTGTTTGTTATGTTTTATCATTTCTTATTCGCCAGTCCTTGCAGTTTCAATAATAGTTTTTGGGCCAGCTTTGGCAATCGTCAGCGACACAGAGCCAGCCTGAAGGATTGACTGACAACAGATATTTAGAGCTAATACAACAAATAATGCTATGGTGGATTTCTTCAGAGCTAACAAAACAAGTGGCTGACCATACTAGGCGGCATGCTGACTTTGACTTTCTAAAAAAGCCCTATATACTGTAAATACGTTGCAATTAATCACAGAATCTCCCTGGCTTTTGATAGTTTAAGAGTTACCGCTTAATTAAGGGACAGTGAGCTCATAAAACAACAGTACATAAAGAGGTAACAGGGAGTGTCCAGTCACACAGGGGTGTGCTCACACTACTGACACAATCACACTCTATTCTCGCCTCAGCTATCAGGGGGGGGGGCATCAGTCGGGATGTGAGAGGGGACTGTGCACCTTAAAGGGCAAGGCTAATGTTTGTTTCCAGCAGAACAGATGTGTGCAGGGAACAGAGCTCCGAGCCTCCATAATCTCCAGTCTTACTCGTTAATTTACGGGGAAAAACAAGAACCTTCGATCAATGCTTGACTAACTGTAAATAAAGAAGTATTAACTGTACCCTAAATATACCCTTATTCTTAAGTGTTACCAAAGAAGAAAATAACAATGGGACACATTTCATTTCAATTAACATCATTTTAGCCTTAATTTATTTTTTGCACACATTGACATTTGATTCAGCTATATCTGTGACTGTTTCTTTTTGTATCTAAGAGGGGAAATACAACGTTGTTAAAAGCAATTCTCTTATATTGGCAATGTGCAGAAAGTTAGATCACTGATTCTATTTTTGGACACTTAAGCATATCAGTGACTACAACCTGGCATGGCAATAATCCTTTGCATAACTCAACCAAATCCTATATCCTAAAATATGTCCCCAGCTCTGGAACGAGTGTGTTGGTTGGATGAAAAGCTGCCGCAGCCAAAGGGGAGAGCAGTGATTAAGCCCACTCATGCCCTGGTTTGCATATGAAATTTACAAGCCTTTTTAATTCCACCTGAATGGCATCATGGATAAGAGCCCAGTGGGCAGTCCTTTTCACCTTTTTTAATCATGAAATTATGAGCCACCTTTTACTCATCACATCGCTGCACACACACACAGTCAGGGATGCGTTCCCATTTGGGACTCTACTCAGCAAATTTGTAGACAGTGAGTACAGTTTAGGATAACAGCTTGTGCTATTGTTAAAAACCTACGCAATCCTGTGCACCAAGAACATAACAGCTGTGACAACATCTATACTGCCCTACAAAGGCAAAAGACCTTAACTCACCAGAGTGTAGAACTGAGAAAAATGAGTTCAAAGTTATTTTGTTGTCCTGCCAAATCAGTTGTAGGTAGATACTTGAAAATTTGGCATGTTATTGTATGAAAAGGAAGTTATTTATCCCCCAAAAATCTAAGATTTTAACTTGACCTTTGACCCTTATTCGGAAGTTACTGTACTCTGCCTTTGTATTATCTGCAAAATAATAATGGGTCATACAAAGGCAAAAGACCTTAACTTCTATTCTATTGACAATTTGGATTTGTATCACTCTATATCAACATTTCATGTGATAACAATGATAGCATTAAGTGAGTGTTGTCTTGTTAGGCATAATACTACACAAATTGAATATTAAAAAAATAATAATAATGAGACTTTTAAGGCTAACATTGTTCATTTTTGGAAAATTAAAAAAAAAATTATGGTTGTACTTATTTGAGATAAAATAACACTTTAAAGTATCTACCTATATTTCTTACATTTGAAAGGTGAGAGAGAGAGAGAGAGAGAGAGAGAGAGAGAGAGAGAGAGAGAGAGAGAGAGAGAAAGAGAGAGAGAGAGAGATCCGGATATCAGGGACTTAATTCTTCCCACAACTATTCTTTATGATAGCCTACTCTTTATAATTATGAAAAAACATTTTGTAATGCACACTTTCACAAACACATTGGTGTTTGGTTAGGCCCCACTTCATACCCTGAACATCCAGAGATAGCACGAGCAAATTTGCGTTCTTGTATGAAGACATAGGCTACTTTTAGACTAGGCTACATAGATGTTTAAAAGTGGTATTCAGCAAGTGCCGTGAGACCGAAATCACTTTATGACAGCTGATCACTTTTGGCACCGCACTGGATATTTTTTTGCCATGGATTTTGACCAGATTTCAAGAAAAGGTAAGCTGCGATCTAGGATCGGTTTATCGTTCAGGCTATGCTTTTCTCCGAGCCAGGGAGGTGTGTCTTGAGGCATAGCCATCTCGCTCGCGTTGTTTTCTGTCAGTGAGTGGACTGGACTGTCATTGGCAGGCAGCTTATTAGGCTACTTACTTTATTGAAGTTAATGTGTGTGACAGAAGTAGGGTGACAGTCACGCATTTCCATTACTTTTGAGACGTTGTCCCACATTGTTATTGACAGTGAGCCCGCATTTTTAAATGCGTGTTTTATAATATAGCATTTATCCAATAGCTGTGTGGAGACAGCAGTCTTGCTAGTTGCTACTGGAGCGATGCCGAGCTCAGTGTTTACCTTCATGTGACTTCAAAATAAAAGCCAACTCACGTGTGTCCAGTGACATGCTAATGTGATGGCAGTGAACTGCTTTTAATGTGGAAGCGCAGAAGTAATTACATGCAACACAGGCAAATCACCGTAACTCCAGCGCTGTAAACAGTAACTTCACTTTGGTGCTTTGTAAAACCATGGACATATAAAGAAGTAAAACAAAGGCAGAGCGCCGTAACTCAGCCGTAACTTAATCCGAACGTTCCATAGCGACGCAAAAAACAAAGCCAAAGGACCGTAACTGATGTTACGGTCTTCTGCCTTGGCTTTCCCTCTGCTTTTAGAAGTTACGGCAAAAACAGCATCTTATTTTGATAAGAAAACAACAGAATTGACTCAAGATATTTGTTCACATGATAAAACTGATGGCCAGTGTTCCAAAAATGACAAAAACTAATTTTTGAAAAAATTGAAGTTACGGTCTTTTGCCTTTGCACGGCAGTATAGCTGTCTTTACTGCAGCTGTAATCTATACCTCTGTGTAAAATCATGCCCGAAATAGTAACTAACAGATTGGTGATGAATTACATTAAAATAGGCTCAACAGCCAAAGGACAAAAAGCAATTCACACTCAACCCAAAGGTGTTGGTGTTTTGCATTTAACCCTTGCAGAAAGCTTGCTGAAAACTTTGCTGATTTAGCTATTGTGTATCTTTAAAAAAAAGAAAAGAAGTGTTTTCATTACTTTGTGGAGTCAGCATCTGATGAGGGCACCCAGAGGGCAGATCAAGCAGAACTGCATCTTAGTTTTACACGCAAATTATACTTTGAACATTTCTTTGGGAACATGTATTTATTTATTTTTAAAGTTTCTGTGTATGGTATCAACTTTTTCACCAACAATTTCCACTTCTCTAAATGCACTTGTGGATTACTGTAATCAAGATTGTCCGTGTTTATGGCAAGGGCTGAGTGGGACCTCAGCTGTCATGATTACTCACTGTGGGGTCTTTTATCAAACATATACATTATTGTGCACTAAAGATATTGACATTGCTGTACTTACTATGGCAACTACTTTTTTGTTACATTGTCTAAATCTGCATATAGTTTATACTTTTTGTTTCTTTACTTTGATTGTTTACACAGGTCATATCTTCAAAAGTGTGGACATTCCCTCTGATTGGTAGATTCCGCAGCCTCAGCCATACCCATAGCTAGCCAGTGCATAAAACAAGCGGACAGAAGTAACGCATAGTCGTTCATCTTTGGCTTTCTCTCGAAAAGACCTCAAATTGAATCATGTAGCAATGTCAGCACAACAACAGTTTGTCAAGAGCTTCATGACGAGGGATTGAATGGTCAAGCAGCGACATAAGCAACCTGCACAATTCCAATCATGGGCTACTGTTGCGCAAGGCTCAAATAGACTGGGACGGTGGAAATGTGTTGTCTTGAGTGATGAATCACGCTTTACTATCCGGCAAAGGTAAATGGACACATCTAGCTTGCTGGATTCTGGGACGATGTTCATTGCCTCAATGCCTAGTGCCGTCTGTTGGTGGTGAGAGAGGAATAATGGTCCACAGTCTTTTGGGCCTGACCCGTTGGTTTGCATTAAGGGAAAGCTAAATGCTACATCGTACACTACTTTAGACAATTGTCTGCTTCCAACTTTGCTGTTTCAACATAACCTTTGTGCACAAAGGCAGGTCCATAAAGGAATAGGTTTCTCTGTTTGATGTTGGAGAGGGGCCATATTCACAAAACATTTTAAGGCTAAGAAGAGTAGGTCCTAACGTGCTGATTTAGGAGTAACTCTCTCAAATTAGGGGCGTTTCACTCCTAATTTTAGGACTCCTAACTTTTTAAGATAAGTATAATTCACAAAGCATTTTAGCGCTAAAACTAGCTCCTAAATCTATGAAAAGCGAGGACTCCTAAGTCACTAAGAGTAAATCACAGACAACCATTTGATGGCATTTTGGAGAGATTTAATGCTAGTGAGCTTTACAAAAGGTACCTTAATAGCTGTAAGGGTTTAATGATCTTAGTAAAGCTATATTTAGAAAGTATAGACACATTTATATTTATTATATTTATATTAAAAAAAAATTATTTAGTTCCTTTTCCTGCAGTTGCTTTGGGTTTACGATGCACTGAAAGTTACTGTTGGTGTCACGTTTGGGTTTAATTTGTAACTGGAGTAGGCCTGTGGCGCTTCGCAGCATCTCCTCTGTTCCACAGGTCCGCTACTGTATATTTGCGCGTCTTGCCTTTTTCCTTCCGCATGCACTTTACGATTTCACCGGCTGTTGTTTTGAATTTCCTGGTTTGTCGCTGTCTGACTATTGCTGCATATAGTCCGCCGTTGAGAGAAATACAGTGAGAGTGCATGAAGTGCAGCTGTTCAATGAGGATATTTTTTCCGATTCAAATCATTGTAAAATTGCAAATGTGGCGCTATTGTAGGTTAATTGTGAATGAATGTGTGGGAAAACCCTGCAGTATCTTGGTTCCATGTTAAATCAGCGTCACTTGTCATTAATTGTATAATATAAAAAGTCTTTACTTTAATACAGCGACACAATATGGATATCTCCCACAGTGTTTCTATCATAAATGCACTCTTAGCTCTCATTCCCTCTCAGCCAATCACTGTGGGCATAGAAGGTATGAACATGACATCAGCCATAGCAACAGGGTCAACACCGGGTTGGGTTTGGAAGGTCGTGTTCAACATTCACACATGGGTGTGATGTTGTAGAGCACTCACAAATACTTCTAGTTTACAGTATTTTAGTTGAACATCACAGCTTATCTGAGTATCTCACCAGTGAGTCATGACTCTGCCTTGTTATTGACTTGTCTAATGCTTCAGAAAATACGAGTGTTTGCTTGAAAGGTCAAATCTACCTCCCACTAGTACAGATAACTGCTGAGGTTTTAAGACATCAACCTCTTATCTACCATTATGCTAAGGCCACCAGCTACAGTACATAGCTTTGTCCACCAATACCCATACTCCACAAAGTGTATTAACAGTATTTGGCTCAAGCTGAATGGCACAGTTGGATCGTCAAGGAAACCACACTGATAATGTCACCAAATGTCCATTCTGGTAGTTGTGTTTACTATGGTTCTGCCCACTGGGGCTGTAAGATGGATGCCAGTAGGGCAGACGGGCAGACAGTCGGTAGCTACCAGCAGCACACCGAGGGGGTGAGAAGAGTGTTTGCCGAACTGCTTCCTGAACCAAACGGAGAACCAGATGTCGAGAGGTAAAGCTCAGTGAGGCATGCAGAGGGTGTGAATGGTTTTCCTGAGCAAACATCATTCGCTTTCCCTCAGAGACGCATGGTTTTAATACGGTGTTGACTGAAAACAGGTTTGGAACCTACAGCTCAAACTGAAACGATTACCTTGTATTTTCTTTTTAAATCTGAATGTGATTGAAAGTGTAAAGCCAATTCATGTCGTGGGATAAGGGCTCAGCTTCTGTATCAGGAACATTTCAAATCTAGTCTTTTTGATGGAGACCAAGGTACATTTGGTTTTCTGATGAATAACATCTTGTGAAAATGATGTTGTAAAATGATGTGTCTAAAAATCATTCGGAGAGGTTGCCACTAGCGTGCCGTCCTCCATTTTAATCGACGTCCTTAATTAGCGACCACAGAGCAGCACAGCAATGACATTCAATAACCAATAACATCAACAACAGCATTAACTTAATGACAGGATCTCCCTCCCCTCGTAACACATCATGACATCCGCTGTGGCTCTGAGCATATTGTGACCATGCAGTTTGCAGTTTGTATCACGCAACCACAAAAAGTGTGCCAGTCTTCTTTGACATGATGATTGTGCCGAAAGTCACTACACTGCTTTGTGGATGAACATTTACCAGGGGAATCATTATCCCCACAGATACAATACTCTTTGGTGCAGTTGCTAAGTGGAAGATGAACTATATTGTAGACATGGACATTTTTAACAATGATGTAATAATATGCATGCAGAGATATATGCAAGATAACATGCAATTCCTTTCAGACTGACTCAGACAATCAAGCACGACAGCCAGAACCCAGGCTGGCATTTCAAAGCTGATGGGCGAAGGTAATAGAAAAACACACACATGAATAAGAAAATGATATGTGAAAAAATCACCAGATCAAGACCTAGCAAATATTTTTTCGCACTTGTTGAGGATCTTAACAAGATGTGGTCCAATGATTGGACATTGGAGTGAAGCCTGGGATACAAGCCAGATACAGGGACCTAGAAAGTAACATGGAACTGAAATTTCACTAAGAGGCCAGAATGGAATTGATATGGTTGTTGGTAATCCTGTTCTGTCATTGTACTGTACTTGATGAATTAGGAGAAAGTACTGAATCAGGAATGAATACATGTTCAACAAAGGTCCTTCGCTTTAATAGGGAGTCAATAAATGGATGATTCCAATGTAAATGTGCAAGGTTCACTCACTAGATTTTTTTCCCCAATGCTTTCAGCGGCATGCCACAGACCTCATCAGTGGATGAAGTTTGGTCATGGACTTTGGTGGTTGTATATGAAAGCTCCAAAAAATGGTAGTGAGTAGACCTTTTCATAGTTACTACCTTTTTGAGGTTAAGGTGCAATTTTCACCATAAAATAAGGAATGATTTAGTTGCATTTTACATACAGTATATTGTGTATCAGATAACTGGTGAGGGGGACTTGTTTTGGTTATTTTAGCTGAAAAGAGTTTTGATTGACAGAAATAGCATTAGCTACATCTTTGACGAAGATTTATTTAGGAGAGGAAGTAGCCCAATATTGTCCTTATAATGAAGTTATCGTTATTTTGTTAACAATTTGAATCCAAAGACTGAATTGATTGGGAGTCAATGAGCTGGAGAGGTTTGGCAAAACTCACCTAAGATATCTTCATTTGTGGCGTTCTAGGTCTAATGTATATAATAACATGAAGAATGAGCAAAGCGCTCATAATGGAATTGTCTCATTGATTGTCCTGGAAAAGGTTGCTGCCAAACGTTGTTCAGGGAATTTTCAGTTTCTGTGTCTGGCTTTGTTCCAAGCCTAATTCCTAGTATCTGTTCCAGTATCTTTGGTGATTTGAAAATGGTTTCTAGATATTTTTTTCAGATGACGTTGCCATCCCATGCATGTTTGTTTAGTAACTAGATGCATTTTCATTGGATGTGTGGGATGGTTGCCAAACAAATGAATGCTTGAAACACCGGACTGGCTGTTGGACGGAATGGAACGGATGAGACGGAAATGCCATAGATAAATCCACACAGGCTGTATGTGTGGCGAGGTATGGTACGTTAATGTAAGCGGTTACGGTGGCTTTACGATCCTACGTTACGTACATGGTCTGCAGGAGGCTATGTGGAACCGTGCAGCCAGCCTTGGAAGGGAAGTTCCAAAACAATCCAGGCCCCATCTAGCAGCAGGTATAAAAATACAAGAGACAAGATCTACTGTACTGGTGTTGGTGCATTGCAGGTGCAAAGGCAGTAATAGAATTGTAAAAGGTGAATTCATGCAATAAAACTACACAGAGCAGGAAACGGGTATCATACGATCCTGTAGAAATGGCCATAAAAAACTGAGGAGAGAAATGTGAAGGTTAACAAATGAAAAAGACTGTTCTGGGAATAATGGATGAATGCTTTAATAGTTAGATCTTATCGATACAAAAGAAAAGTAGCTCATGCAGTTCTTGGCAAAATCCAGTACTTATCCAGGTCTTTGAAGGTCTCTAACTGAGCATTACCGGCCTCTTAATATTGCCTATAGAGAATAAGTTCAACAACACAGACTGTAATTTACATTGATAGTGTTGTGAATCTCCCTTCCCAATAGGCACTGACTAATTAGAGAAGAGTTCCCACAGAAACATCTAGCAAAGACTAAATATATCAGCATGCAAAACACGCTTATAGCAACACTGCTGTTTTCAGTAGCTCTCTCGCGGTGCCAAGCTCCACTGTTTAGCTGTCGAAAATGCCAGCGGGTGTGTTGTGGGGAGGGAGGGGGGTGGGTGGGTGCTGAGAGTGGGGTTTGGGGCCTCCAAGGAGCAAGAAGAGCTGTTCAAAAACAGAAAGAACCAGCACCGCAGAGGAAGCCAGAAATCTCATTCTTCATCAACAAGATATAAGGAAGACTTTTCTTATTAAAGACAAGTAAAACCAAACTGAATTCTCCTCACTGGAGTGTGAGGAAATTATATTGTACGAGAGAAATTTTGTACACTTTATGCTGCGATTCTCAAATATCCTCAGATCTGTTATTGAAGGGGATGTTGCCATTGACTGGACAATTCATCAATCACCTTTATCTTACAATGTCAATAAGAATTTCCTCCTTTTCATCAAGCCCTTGTATTGTTGGCTATTGAATTAAGCTGCCCGTCCCTTAAAAAACAACTTTTAGGCAAACCAGTGGTGCTGTTAAGCAGCTAGTTAGCCTACCTTGGCTTAAGTTAGCTCCAATTCCAACTAGAAGCTACTCATTCATGGTGTTTTACCACCAGAGGAGGCATCTCTATCTAGCTTTGGCTGTCTCATTCATGGGTCCAGTCTGTCAAAACTCAAAGTAACATGGTGTCCTGTGACTTACAAGAAGAAAGTGGTAATTTTACTGCAAAAAAAGTCTTAATGTTATGAGAATGAAGTCGTAATTTTACGATAAAAATATATAATTCAGTAAACCATATTACCGGTAACCTTCAAAATGATGGTGATTACAGTCTAATGCCAGCATCTGTTTGTCTGGGATTTTTTTTCTCTCGTAAAAGTACAACTTTATTCTCCTTATATTATGACTTTTATTCTCATAAATGTATAACTTGATTATCATAATATAGTCTCCAAATATGAACTAATAACTGGTGTGATCTAGCATTGCTGCGTGGCTCTGTGTGGGAACGAACGCAGGACTGCATTGTTCTTTGTACATCTATTTATAAACCCAGAGCTGAGAAACAGACCCGCTCCTAAAGGGAAGACAGGCTCGGCTCAGTGGCTGTTTCAAACAGGGTTTATGGCTGTAAAACAGGCTGTTAAAAACGCTCCCTGCAAGGACACGATAAGGTGGAGCAGGGTTCTTGATCCTACGCAGAAATGAAGTAAGAGGACCAAACACAAATGGGACATTAATACTGTCGCCATCAAAAAGCTTTTAGTATGATTAACCAGAACACATTTAAATGCCATATTGGGTCTTTTTTTCTCAGAGAAAACCTCTTCATTGCTCCAAATCATTATGCCACATGCCTAAGAGCATCAGTCTAACAGGTGATGCCAGCAACGCTCAGCAAATACAGGGAAATTTGGGGGCACAGCTAAAACAAGCCTGCACCTAAATTCAATCAACTTTTATGACTTCCAACTACTGTAGACTCATCATTCACTCGCTTTGGTCTGCTGCAATCCAACCATTATTGTCTAAAGCACACACCGTTCCCCTCATCTCTGCAGTTAAAATGCCACCTTATAGACTTTGATTCTGTGGCGTTTACTGAAAGTGCAAGGACTTTTTCTAGTAGAAGCAACTTTAACAAATCGACCCAACTTTATTGTTTGGCTGTAAATACAAGTATAACACAATGTCAGCTAGAATGCCTTTGAGGTCAAACACTGTTTAGTTGCGTTGATAGGCACTGCTTTGGCGTAAACATCGCACTTTGTTTCCTGCGGGGTCAATAAATTCAACCTGTCGACATGCTGTTCACGCCAATGCAGAGGCTTGCCAATGGGAGGTGTGTGTGTAGGTGGAGGGGGGCGGGGGTGGGCGGTGAAGTATAGAGTACAAAGCCTCAACGGGCGAATTCACACAAGTTGTGCCAAAAACCCTGTCCTCATTTCAACATCCTCCCCCTCCCCCTCCCCCTGTAGTTGTCCTCACAAACACAAAAAAACACCTACAGCATAAAGGAGCTTAATCTTACTTTCCTGGAAAGATTAAGGACAAAGCTAAAATACTATGCTCATGTCAGCTCCATGCCGACATGAGCAGAGTTTTAGCTTTGATTTCGTTACAAAACTCATCACATATTCTCCAACAACAAAAAAGGAAAAAAAATCTGTTGCCATGCTCCAGACAGATATATAAGCTCTACTGTACCTTTGATGTAGTTGAGAGCTTCTCTGGTCAATACGGTCTGGTTTGGCAGTTGTTTGGTCTCTGTGTCCGTGTGTGTGCGTCCCTCTAAGGCTGCTTAGGACAGGAAGAGACTGCGTGGCAGAGTGTGTGTGTGTGTGTGTGTGTGGGTGCACTTGACAAAATGAGTGTGGAGAATGAGAGAGAGAGAGAGGGATGCAGAGTGTCCCTCTCCCTAACTCTCTTTCTCTATCTCCCTCCCCTTCCCGATGATAAACAGAGAGCACGTGGCATCGCCAATGATGCAGCACACTGAGGATCACAGCAATGGTAGTGAGGATAGAAAAAGTGTCAAAGGGAAGAGAGAAAGGGAAAGGAGAATTTTTTTTAAGGAGAGCAGACAAGAACAGTAAAAATAGGGAACAAGTAAAAAAAAAAGATGAGTATGTGTGCGTGTGCGTGTGCTATGTGCGTGTCTGTCTAGTGTGTACGTGCTCACCTTGTTACTTGACAGCAGGACACTGCAGCGCTGAGTTGGCAAACACAAGCACTGAAATTATGACTTTCACAACAAGCTGACAAAACGTGTCATGAATTATACAATTCCAAATGTGGAAGAAAATAACCTCCTCTGAACACCCAATTCTGACACCAAATAGCACAATATCAGACCACACTCACGCACACACACACACACACACCCCTACATCATCAACAGTGGACCATCGGTCTAAATTGACCAAGTGTGGACCTCTATTTATGGTCATTAAAAAAAATAAACACACTCACATACACGCAAAAGAAAATGTACTTTTAAAGACTTTTGTCAGAATATTACTTTGAAAATAAGTTGCCAAGAGCAGACTTGAATGCTTGAGTGATATCTACATATCAAAGAGGGGTCTCCATTCACTGTAGCAGTGAAGCTGTCTGTGCCTATTGTTTGTTTTTCAAACTGGATTATACAACTTAAACTTTTAAATTCAGAAATTCTGTCTGATCAAATATTATGAACATGCACACACAACACACACACACACGAGACCAACACAACAGCCCACGTGGCAACCAGAAGAGCTTTGTTGTCTGATGAGAGCTACCGTCAAAGGCACTGGCCATGTTTGGGCAACTGGAGCATTAAGTGATGGGACCGCTGATAACAACATCATTCATTTGCCTCTGGTAGCTCACTGACTTAGGCAATCCACTCTAACGATTAGCATTCTACAAAGACTGCATGATATATGATATGTTTATAGGAACAGATATTTTTGGCATCTTAAACTCTCTGTTGTTTGTACAAGGCAATAAGATGTCCACCTTCCTTTTCAAAGTGTGTTGTCCAGATCAGTTCCATGCACCGAGAGTATTTGTGAAGAGTCTGGTCGGTGCCCTGACATATGACGACTGTTTTGATGATTACAGATCCAATGGAAAACAAAGGGCTGCTACACAACATAGTGGTATTAGAAGATCATGTGGCAATGCACTGTCCAAAATACTTTAACCCATACACAATGATTACAAAATGACCAACTGTAAAGCAATACATTAACTTTTCTGGGCATCACAACTACTCTACTCAGAATTTCATCCATTAGGTTTAATAACATTTCTGCACGAGCCATGTCAGTGTATGCTACAGGTGACCAACTTCAATAGGAATGAATGGGGAGATATTTTTGGATGTGGTTTAAATTTTCTTAAAATATAAATGCTTTATACAGCAATTGCAGATGATGTCTGAAAATATAATCCAGACTGTAGACACTTGCCAATATTTGTTAGCTAACTGGGCTACATTGGATAATTTGGAACTGTTAGAATCTTGCCTCTTGTCAAAGGGAAATTCTTTGTTTCTAATTTCAACACAACTAATAGTGAGGTATCCTTGTTCTTGTAAGAAACGCACAACTCTGTTAAAGAGAAAAGCTAAGGCAATGGTTTGAAACTCAATAAGCTTTCACAAATAATTAAAAAAAAAATAATAATAATCAAATTCTTCCCAAACACATGACCCTAATTACCAGACAACTCCTGTGATTCCTCCTCCAGCCAGCCTCAACATGTTTTCTACTTCCTCAATTACCTCCCATCCCTAGATTAGGCTACTTAGGTTAATTGCCATAATGTGGTCTGCAAATTTCTTTCCACTTGCTATTCTTTTGGTGGTTGCCCTGAGCTTTCCTTTTTGTTTTTTTTTTTTTTTTTTTTTTTTAGAATAAAAGTGCTGTTTGTATTTATTCCAAGCTTGGCATGTCCTGAATGTGAGCCATGTTGGCATATTCTATTCTGTAAAGGAAACTAACCAATTAAGCAGTGAGTGAACCAGCTGGCTCATGATGTAGGCTACAAAACTATTAAAATCTCAGAGATTTTGCCCCCTTTGGACAAAATCTATAACATGAAATGAAAATGCTTAATGTCTTTATGAACTGTATTTGGTGAATCTCCCGTTGATTCTACTGTTTTTCCATGTCGTTTTGGAAACCATCTACCCTACATACATATATTTCAACGGAAGCATCCATCTGTGTGGTGTTCATCTATCCTTCCCGCAGCCTGCCTGCACTGTACTTGTTTTTCCCGGATACAGTATGACCTACTTAGCTCGCAACAGTCTGACTGACTAGACACCAGCTTTTGGAACTGATGGAGAGCTTGCCAGAACAAACTCGCTACTATCTAACATGCCTTGATCAAGCGGCATATCATTTTTCATTTAACTATTATTTATCCTCGAGAGACCAATTGAGGGGTGACCCTCATTTACAATGAAGTCGAGTTCAAACAAATTCAAAGGAAAAACAACAATACATACACAATATTCAATGCAAATAAATCAAATACCCCTGGAGTCCATTCTAATTAACATGTATTAGATTAAAATATATGTGTGACTCAGTCCTTTATTAGATAAGCGTGATAGCATAGATGGAAGTGTTCAAGGCATGTCTGTCTGCGTCGCATTATGTAACATTCAGTCTAATTAACAAGTGCAACATTATGGCATTTGGTTGAAAAATATTTCATCATCTTGAAGCTTGCAAAATACTGACTTGAAATGAACAACTGTACCATTTCTCAGGATTTAGTTTATAATCCTTAGGCCAAGTTCCCTCTCCACTGTCAGGTATCGTCAATCATTGATGTCGAGGGAATTCCAAGGTCTATACTGCTGGGTATGATTGTCAATTTTGATACAGTGAGTAATCATGCTCCCTTTATTGGCCATGTCTGTTAGAATAAGAGTCGTTTCATTCAAACATCAAATAACAAACAATAACAGGTCAAATACTGCTGTTTATGGGACATGGACCTTTTAAAAGGTACAGTATGTAGAATATTTTGGACTTTTTCAGAACAGACTTGGTAGAAATTGAATATAGTATTTGTAAACATGTTGTAATGACTGTATAATAGCTTCAAATAGAAAATTATATTCTATTAACTTAGAAGAGCCATGTTGCACTGCCATGTTTCAACAGTAGCACAGAACAGACAAACTTAACGGCCTTACATCTTTTGATATATCGTGGGTGTCCTGGGGAAATGCACCTGTTGGAAGACATACTATAAAATAAATAACTAAATACATATTTACCTTATCACTTGAAATTGTATAAATACTTGAGGCAGTGGTGGATGCTGCCATCTTTATTAACTAGCTTTTTGTCCTTGAAGCCACCGCAGCTTCATTAAATTCATTCGAAAGGGAGGGGATAGAAAGGGAACATTGCACTCTATAATCTCACCACTTACTTATGCCTCTTCTTCCCCCGTGGGAAATAAGGCCGATACAGTGTGTCTCCATTTGTTTCTGTCTTTCACAACATGTTGTGCCTCGCCCCAGGTAAGGTTCATTTCAGCCAGCTCAGCTGTAATTGTTCTCCTCCAAGTGGTTTTTGGCCTTCCACGCGTTCTCTTTCCTGTTGGTGTCCATCTCAAGGCAACCTTGGGGATAATCTCACCACTAGATGCTGTTAAACACTCCAAAATTACACACTGTACATTTAAAGAGAGGACAAAGAGATGTGTGAGTGCCTGAGCGCCTGTGTGAAATGTAGTATATGAAGAATGAATTGATGCTGTCATTGTTGTGTTGTGTCATTGCTGTTTACCAGCTCCATCTGGAAGTGTGTTTCCCTGTGTGCACCCCTCCGTGCCTCCTCGAAGTGGTGCCCCCGATGCTGACATCCGCTGTACAGGTGAGGCTCTCTCTCGCGGCTGTGCCCTGCCCTCACCTCCCCCCCTCTCATCGAAGCTGTCTCTCTACTGTGGGAGCTGCTTAAATGGCCAACCTGAGATCCTCATCATCGGTGACTCTATTGTCAGATTTCTTTGTCTCCCTGTTGCTTTCACCTATTGCCTCTCTGGAGGAAAATCATCTGACATTATGGAGCTAACACCTGCCCTCGTTGCCCTCCACCCTACTGCCCACACAGTCATCCTGCATGTTGGAACTAATGACGTAATGGACAAACGGTCATACCAACTGTTTGACAATCTACAGAGTCTGGCCCTCACCCTGGAGAGCCTGGGGAAATTCTGTATATTTTCCGGCCCCATTCCCACGTCATCCAAAAGCCCTGAGCGCTACAGCCGTCTTTTGGATTTCCATGAACGACTGGAGTCCTGGTGCTCGGGCAACTCTCTGGGCTATATTAACAACTTTGACTCTTTCTCTAGACACACACTACTCAAATATGACGGCCTCCATCCCAATGCCAAAGGTATTAAAGAACTTACTAATCACTACATTCATCACATCGCATCTTGGCATAATTCGGACTGATATTTACCACAGCACGACCCTACCAAATCATCCCCCATTAAAAAAGATCTCCCAGGGATCCTGCTGAAATATCCCCCAATTTAACTCATAACAACACCTCAAATTGTCCTTCATTCATCCCAGACATCACTGACCCCCTCTGCTCTAAACTAAATTCCCCACACATTCTTAAATCAAGAAAGGGCTTGGGTTTTCTTCATCTAAATATTAGAAGTTTATTGCAGCATGATAAATTAGACCATGTAAAGATTTTAGTGTCCCAGGCAGATCCAGATGTCTTGATTCTGACTGAATCCTGGTTAAAGAAGAGTACAGATGACTCTATTGTGGCAATTAATGAATACAATTTATTCAGAATAGACAGAAACGCAAGGGGTGGGGGAGTGGCTGTCTATGTTAAATCCTGTTATTCTGTAACACTTTTACATGCTGTCTCTGTTCCAAATTGTTTTGAATTTATCGCGCTAGAATTATCTTTATCATCAAATGATTGTTTTGTTGTAATTGGTGTGTATAGGCCCCCTTCTGCTGTAAATAGCTCCTTAAACGATCTAGCACATATGCTCTCCAGTTATGTAAATAGAGAGGTAATTGTGATGGGTGATTTTAACGTTGATTGGCTTTCTGGTGCCTCTGAACCTTTCAAAGAAATCTGTAGCAACGTTAATCTTACACAATTAATAACTGAGTCCACAAGACCCAATCTAAAAAACCCAGCAAAATCAACTTTAATCGATTTAATCCTATCAAATAAAATAAATAAAATAGTCTCAGCTGGTGTTTTTGAGCTTGGGATTAGTGATCACTGCCCAGTGGCCTGTATCAGAAGTATTCATTTAAAAAGATCTCAACCTAAAATCATAATTAAGCGTAATTTTAAAGGTTTTAATGAGCAAGCCTTTTTAAGTGATCTCCGTCATAGTGACATTCAACTCACTACGGAAATTTCGGATGTTGAGTTAGCCTTAGACTATTTTATCAATACTTTCACCTCAATTATAAACAAACATGCGCCCCTTAAAAAGCATAGAGTAAAAAATAGATCAAACCCCTGGTTTACAAGTGAACTGTCTGATTTATTTTCTGAAAGAAATAAAGCATGGTCTCTAGCTAGACGCTCTGGAGATAATACTAATTGGACTATTTTTAGACAATTTAGGAATAAGTGCACAGCCATGGTCAGGAAAGCCAAATCCGAATATTACCTTGAATTAATCTCCGACTGCTACTCTAACCCTGCACTATTTTGGAAAGCTGTGAACTATAATAAAAACAATTCTAGCACAGTTCCCACTCAGATCAAATTAAATGGTCACACTCTCAATGATCAAAAAGAGATTGGCTTAGCTTTTAATAAACATTTTGTAGCTGCTGGTCAACTCTTTCAAAATGGAGGTTGTACACCTTCTACAACCAGTAGTAACGTACCGCCTGTCTCTCAAACTCCTATTTTCAGCCTTGATCTTCTTCCCACAAGTGTTGTTGTAGATGCGCTCCTCGCCATCAACCCCAAGAAGTACATGGGAGAGGACAATTTGGACCCGTTTTCAATCAAGCTTTCGACACATATAATATCAAAACAAATAACCCATATTTTTAATCTTTCCATCTCCTCTGGAATAGTTCCTAAAATTTGGAAAAAAGCTCACGTAATTCCTTTACATAAAGGTGGTGACAAAAATAATCTTAATAACTACAGGCCAATTTCCAAACTCCCATGCCTGGCAAAAATTCTAGAATCACTTATTAATAATCAGTTAAAAACATTTCTAACTAGTGCTTCCATTTTGAGCCCATTCCAATCTGGTTTTAGGGCAGGCCACAGTACTGTCTCTGCTGTGACTTTGGTTGTAGACAACATTGTTACAGCATTAGACAAGAAAAAGCACTGTGCAGCACTTTTTATTGATCTTTCAAAGGCCTTTGATACTGTTGACCACCATTTGCTTTTACAGAGGCTGCATGACATTGGCTTTGATCATTCTACATGTAGCTGGTTTAGGGATTATCTCTCTGATAGACAGCAGTCAGTTAAACTCGGAAGATACCAATCTGAGTTTTTAACTGTTACAAATGGTGTCCCACAAGGCTCAATTTTAGGTCCAGTTCTTTTCACAATTTATATAAATAACATTGTTTCATCGCTAAAAAACTGTCACGCCCATCTATACGCTGACGACACAGTACTGTATTGCATTTCCGATTCGGTGCACCAATCTATTCAGAACCTACAAAGCTCTTTTAACACCCTGCAGGACTGTCTAGTGGACCTCAGGCTGGTTCTAAATACAGACAAAACCAAATATATGTGTTTCTCCAGAGCAAGAACTACAAATTTGAATGATTTTAATATTTTTACAAATAATGGATTTTTAATTGAAAGAGTCACAGAGTACAAATATCTTGGCATCTGGTTAGATGATAAACTCACTTTTAATTTTCATATAAAAAATCTTGTTCGTCGACTACGACAAAAAATTGGCTATTTTTATAGGAACAAAACCACCTTCCCTTTATTTAGTAGGAAAAGGATTATTGAGGCAGTTTTCATGTCTGTCCTTGATTACGGTGATGTGGTTTACCGGCATGCATCACATTCATGTCTTAAACTCCTGGACTCTGTTTTTCACTCTGCTTTAAGGTTCATCACAGGAGATGCTTATGACACACACCATTGTCTTTTATATGAAAAGGTTGGGTGGTCCTCCCTTAAAGAGAGACGTGACGCACATTGGCATGTTTTTATTTACAAAGCCTTGACCGGGAAGCTTCCTCGTTATTTAACTGAATTGCTGCAAATCTCAGATGGGCTTTATCAGACCCGCTCCACTGACATGCTTATGCTTTATGTCCCACAAGCCCGGTCTGAGCTAGGAAAGACAGCTTTTAGCTTCAGTGCCCCTGACTCCTGGAACAACTTACAGCAACAAATTAAACTAAATAACTTCATATCCTTTAACCAATTTAAACAAACTATTTTAAATCTGCCAAACTCTACCTGTAACTGTTTTAATTAGGCTATATTACTCTCACCCATTTAATTTTAATTGCTACCACTTAATTTCACCACTGTGTAAATGTTTCAATTGTTTTTCTCTTCACCTGTTGTTGTGTATTTGATGTATTTGCGTTGAATATTGTTAATGTATTGTTGTTTTTCCTTTGAATTTGTTTGAACTCGACGTCATTGAAAATGAGGGTCACCCCTCAATTGGTCTCTCGAGGATAAATAAAAGTTAAATGAAAAAATGAAAAAAAAATTGGCTCACTGACTTTAGTGAGTCATTGTTTTTGAGCTGAACCTCTCCTCTGATTGGTCTGTCAAGATGTATGAGTCAGGAAACCAAATGAGAGGTCACGAGGAACATAATAATTATAAAAGAATGCACCTTAATCACGCAGACATTTTGACCTCCTACGGCAGGGAAATAAAAACGTGGAATAAATAACATTAAAATAAAAAGCATGTGATGTAGTTTTGCTAGTTCCAGTGTTTTTGTATGCGGCCCACTTGGACACTTAGGGTGTATTCACACTGGGAAAGTCCGCTAGTTCACTTGCTTTGGTCCAGACCAAATAGAGTTTGGATTTTTTTTGTTTGGTGTGGTCCACTTTCATATTGCCCTTTTTGCAAGTGAACCAGCATTACGAAGCAAAACCACACGTGATCTGAGGTTATTCATTCATTGGACAGACATTCTGGGGTGGAGAGAAGCAGGAAGCACGAAGTTAAAACTGTGAAATATATATCATTGATATAATATGGGGTTAAAAATAATAAAATGGCCTACATCTAACCTATAAATAAAGAGGAAAAATATCAAATTATTGTTGTTTCATATGGTTATAATATGTAGCCCTATGTCAATGCCACGTTATGTGGCTTGTAGCCTACAATGTGAAACATAATTGTTACTGTATTGTTGGTGCTGGACGCGCGACACGCGAGAAGAATAGGCTCAAGCTGACACTCAGCTGATTAAGCTGTGTATCAGCTGGGTCGGCGCAGTTCAGCTCCAAACTGACACGGGGATAGTATTGACGGTCCCGTACATGGGAAGCAAAATAAAAACACACACTTATTGCGCAGCGTGAACCTGTTGGCACTGTGCGGGAGATGCTCCCCTCTCCTTCATCTGATCGCTGAACACATTCAGCATTTTTACGCGTCCTCTCGATCAAATGTAATATATTGTTCTGGCTCCCGGTCAAACCACAACTTATCGTCCTAACAATGGCGACAACAACACTTTCCCATAATGTGAAGCTGACGGCTATTTATTAAAAAAGAAAAGAAAGAAAAGGCACAGTGCCTCCTGCATTTGGGTCGGATCGAGTCCGGACAAATTCACACCACAAACGAACTGCAGCAGAGTGCGTTTTGAAGCGCATCGAGACTACCTCTTCAGCTGGGTCTCGGAGCGTTTGTTTGGTCCGCCCCCGAGTGCGATTGCTGTATTCACACCTGCCTGAAAGATGCGCACGAAGGCAGAAGTGCATCTGAGTTCGTTTCAACCGAACTAAACACGGCATGTGTGAATACACCCTTAGACTCCCACAAGTATGAGAAAAAAATTTAATTTTCACCATAGGGCAGAAGCCACCTTAAGCAATGGGCGACTGATGAGACTTGAGAATGTTACCGCCTTGTAAGCAAAGATCCACAGGCTCAATCTCTGCAATCTCCCAATGTGTCCATCAGCAGTCGTATAATCAAAAAATGCCTACAGCAAAAGTCTGACACCAATACTGCTCTGCAGTGTCAGCTGAATGCATGCATTATAAAAAAAAAAAATTAAAGTAAAAAAAAAAAACAGTCTACCTACTGCTAATGACCTGCAGTGCCACAACTTTTTTGCATCAAAACTAGAAGTCGGGAAGGACGAGAGATGAGATCCGCTTATAAATCGTCTCACTGCCGTCAGCAAGCTCTTTTCTGAAGTGTCGTTGTCATGTGGAATCCTTTGATATCGGCGGACACATGTCACAAGCTTTTGGATCAAAGTCGACCAATTGTTCACTGCCTGGCAAATTGGACACGCTTCAAGCCCTGCACCAACTGCAACCAGCTTTACCGTCATCCACTTGATTAAAAATGTGAGTTATGTAATGTCAATTAAAGCATTTTAACACACTACCAAATATATAACAGTCAAATTTGCGTGATGCGATATCGCTTATGAGGTCAGACTGTTACTATTGCTTAAGAGATAAGGTCAACTTTTGTGTTTACGCTGCATCTTCAGTGATCGTGTTCTAAAGGAAGATCCTTTTCTACAACACCTCAGACACCCATCCCCTTTTTTAAAGGTCATTGTCTGTGCTTTAAAAGTTTGGTGAGATATATAGTATATTTATATGGTCCATGTCAGTTAACATTTGCCTTTGGAAGTCAGTATTACCACTACAACTATTATTTTGTGAGTCTAACATTGAAAGCCACTGAAAGCCTATACAACTGGATTTGGTGGTAAAACGCTCCACCCTTTAGATGAGACAACAACCATAGAACAAACAGTTCATAGACAAGTTTGGTAAAATCAGCAAGGCAAATAGCTAAGCACATTAAGGAGTTGGGGTGGTTGGAGGGAGCTGCAACATTGAATGCCATTGACAAGAATGTATCGGCACAGAAGTAGTGAGAAGAAGAAGTGTCAGGTTATTATGGCTGTGTTGGTAAATGAACAAGCGATGGTGAAACAAGAATAAAGCAGCTGATGACAGGCAGGTGTAAAATGATCCATATATCAGGACACCTTGCTGTGTAGATGTGTCTTAAATTGTGATCATATCCAAACAAAATGTTTTAACTGACCACTTATCACACACAATTGTGATTGGTAACACTTCATAACACTATATGAGAACATTCAGGAGACATTATAATGAATTTATAAGGCTTCATAAAACACGTTATATATGTAAATAATAATAATTACCATTCAAAATTAATTTTCTCTGTATATTGTTGTAATGAAACTGTTAAAGTGTTACCAAAATTAGTAATTTTTATAATAATTAAAAATCCAAATGATGAGAAGTGTTGTTTTATTAATAACTGAAAATAAATTTAAATCAAACTAAAATATATACCTACCAGACCATAATTCAATTGGTCTGTCTCTTTATATGTCTTTGGGCAAATATAGGCTATATAATGGCATTTATTTTGTGAATCTATAGGTTGTGCATTCTTCAATACAACTTGATTACAGTCCGCGGTGTGTGTGTGTGTGTGTGTGTGTGTGGTGTGCGGCGACCACGTCGTAGGGGACTGTTCATTTGTACCAGGAAGCCAACGTTATGTTGATGTCTACTCACACACACCTCTGAAAACTGCAGACGTTTGTGTCCTCGCGGGCTCTGAACAGAGTAACTTGTAGTACAGAGCCGGTGGGATGCACGGGGCGGATCATATATATATATATATATATATTCCCATATAGCATTATAGACATGACCTTCATAGAAAGTGTTACATTAACATTATGATAATATCTGACTGTTCTTTATGGAAAGCCTTTAACATTCATATACAATACATTGACTTTTTTTCTTTTAAAAGGTCAATATATTGTAAGTGAATGTCACTATTTATACACACTATGAAAAAAATAAGTCAACAGATCATACAGTGTACAGCCATAAACCCCATTGTAAAACATATGTTCTGCTCTACTGGACCCCCACTGCATGCAACCCTCACAAAGCCTGAGTCTGCCATTGAAGTAATATTGTGTCTGATAATCACATCATGTGGTGGGAAATGGGAGACTATGGCTCTGTTTCACTACTCAGTAGATGTTCCTCCTATGGATTGCCATAAGGTCCCAGTAGTACTTTGTCCGATACTTTGTTTTATGATTACCTTAACTTCTTTCCTTTTCCTTCTTTCACTACAATATCATTCTTCTGCTTTTATCATTCCATATTGAAAATAATCTATTATCTCTTACCATAATGTAGAGGAAAGCCCTCTAACTAATTATCTTCTTTTGACCCATGTGTTACAGTCTATCTGTATTCTTGTTTTGGTTCTTTTGTGTTTTCCAAAGATCCATCATTTGGCTTAGCCAGCCATTGTTTGCTTAAAAAAATTATGGCAACAAAGTGACACGTGATATAATTGAGTAGATTTTACTACTACAATTTTAATTAAAAAGTATTGAATAAATTAACTATATTCAAACAAAAAAAAGTAAGTATATTGTGTTAAAAGCAAATGTGTTAGATTTAGTAATAACTTGCCAAATACATAGCAATATAGCCCAAAAATATTTGGTAAATCTAAATAAATTTCACAAGGAAAACGGCTTGCATTTACTATATATTTGGTGTAAATTGAGTTACATTTACTATATATTTGGGATACATTGATTTACATTTACTATATATTTGGTATAAATTGATCTACATTTACTATATATTTGGTATAAATTGATTTATATTTACTATATATTTGGGATAAATTGATTTACATTTACTATATATTTGGTATAAATTGATCTACATTTACTATATATTTGGTATAAATTGAGTTACATTTACTATATATTTGGTATAAATTGATCAACATTTACTATATATTTGGTATAAATTGAGTTACATTTACTATATATTTGGTATAAATTGATTTATATTTACTATATATTTGGTATAAATTGATTTACATTTACTATATATTTGGTATAAATTGATTTACATTTACTATATGTTTGTTGTAAATTGATCTACATTTACTATACGTTTGGTTAAAAGAATAGAAATCTACTCAAAAGTATTAACTGTCACTTTGTTGCCATAATTTTTCTATGTATAATTCACTCAATATCATGCATTTTGGTGCCACAGTTTACTAAAGTAGGTTCAAATGATACACATGTATAACAATACAAGCATGTTAACATTTATTTATGCCACTGTGTCTCAACATGGTTATCAAACATTTTTCAGGTGCAAATACATCACATTTTTTGAAAGGGGGGTTAGTTGGAAAAGGCTGAAATTTAACAGACTGCATAATGACCTTTGGAATCTGCCCACACTTGTGGGTGTTACAGGCACACCACAATACATTACAGTACATTTGCATTACTAAAATGTTTTCAGACTGGAAAATACTTTTTAATATCAATTAGTGTATGTACATGCGCAAACTGAAATCATAAGGACCAATATCTTTTACAAGCAGCTCAAATTTAGTTCCAATACAATAAAAAAAATCTTCAATTTGCATTCCTACACAGTGAGCAAAGATTAGGAAAGCTGCCTTTGCCAACTAAAAACATTACGCCACTCCCCTCAAATGTGTATGGTTAATTGGATTTTTCAGAACAATCAACTGCAGCACAGAAAATCAAGCATTGAACGGAGCCCTTAACATTACTGACATTGACTAAACAATTTCCTCTAAAACCCCTTTTCTACATCACAGACCTCAACAAACAAGGCATTAGCATACGTATGTATCAGGCCCCAGGATGCTGCCTTCTCCGAGCAGCCAGCATGGACATGTGGCCAACCCATTGGTATTGCATGGTGAGGGGTGGAGCTTATTTTCATGCGGTCCGTAGGCAGATTTCCCTGTCCACACAGTACAAGCGGCGAACAAGATTGTGTCTCTGCACATTTTTTCTGGATATCAATCATAGGCTCATACTTATCTTTAGACCATATACTATTAAAATGTAAGTTTTCTCATTTCAAAACGCCACCTCAAGCGTTTTATTAGCCCAACGGCTTTTAACGGCTTTCAGTTTGTTTTCGCCAGGCTAGATGCTACAGAACGAGACACCCGCCTCCAGTCCGCTACGCTTGCCGCCCTCTTTCTTGATAGGTCCATAATGCCGCTACGTCCATGCTACGTCATGCTTTGGACCGCATGGAATTTCCGGATTATGCTTCCTTGTTGCTTCTCTGCGCCTATGAGCAGCTTTCATAGGAATGAATGGGCGCCATGTTTCAATACGGTGTCCATTTCTTTATATGTCCATGGTATGTATGTGTGCTTGTGTTGGTGCGGTAGCCTAAATATAATCCCCTTTTTCAAAACGTATTTCAGGGGCATGTATGCAAATGTTACGGACATGCAAACCTTGCAGAGATAGTTCCATTATATGATCCATCCGTCCAGAACAATTGTGCTTTGATCGTGCATATTTCCTATACTTTTCTGTCCTTTGTTTCTCTCTTTTTACATTCATAAAAAAAGTCCCTCATGTGCACGCTATTATTATTGTGTGACATAACGTAGTCGACCTACAGGTTTAGAATTTAGGAGCCAGGAGAATAGACTGTCCCTTTCATTTATTCTGTTGTTGTGGTTTCCATGCAAATTAAAAGTGCCAGTGTATTTGCTGTCCTCTTGTGCCCTTTTATAACTTAAATAATTGTTAACAGAGAGCATAATGGATAGTAAAAAATATAGTTATTTTAAACTCGGTGTACTCTTTAGTGTAGATAACTTTGTAAATTAGAAAACAAAAAAAAGCCTTTTTAAGAATGCAATTCACAGTGGTCTTTTAATTACCTCGAACCAGTAAATGAATCACCCTTAACGAAAAACAGCATATCAACAAGCTGCACAAGCTTCAGTCCGCTTCTTAAGCCGCTAGTTTCTTAAGCTAGTAGCTTATTTTTGAGGCTGTTCACTTTTGGGGACAGCTTCGAACTATCCAGTCCGAGAAAGAGCTTCTGGAAGGCTTCAAATGTGTACCTGAGCTCCTTGGGATAGGCCAGATTCACCGCGTATGCTAACCCAACGAGCATGGAGCAAGCCCTTGGCATGTTACTCAGAGCGCTCAGAACTTTGATACCGTCCACCACGATACCAACGTCTGGATCTTCTGATGTCTTTGTCTTTATATTGTAGATTTTCATCTTTTGTACAGCAAGGTCCTGTGACACAACGTCTTCATCAGCATCCTACAATAGCAAACACATAACAGCAAAATGTTAATGACCAAATTGAACATCTCCTAAAATGCTTCAAACCCTTTGGACAATTAACCCATTGATGACTATGGCAATCTAGGATGCATGTCCTTAATGCCTGAGGGTTTTCTGAAAAAATAGTACGAATTGTCAAGTCTACCAAAACCTTAATATCTAAGCCTGTGTAGCACATAGAAACATTAAATAAAATACATTTAAAAGTTAAGGTTCACAGGTTTTATTTAAACATGCTCCCTTAGCGCTTACAAACCAACAAATATTTCTAAAAATCGTCAAAATTAGATGAATTAGAAAATTATTAAATATTGTTAATAAATAGATGCAATGTGTTGTGTGATTTCCGTCAGTAGTCTATAGTAGACCTTGATTCTGCGCACCAAACACCACTAACTGTTCTGTCGCCGACATAGCTGGCGTATTTTTTTTATTATTTTGTTTTATTTTTTTATTTTTTATTTTTTTGATTGACATGATTTTCGGCAAACCGCACAACTTTTGGGTGGTCACGTGGTCTTAAAAAAATCAACAAAACCCACCTTATGTGTATTTGAACCAATGACAGTGCATTCTATGCTGGGAATGCCATGAAAATTAGATAAAGTAATAATGCTGCGCGATGCAGCATCAGGCAGGAGAGCCAATGTGGCATCGCGCAGCAGCCGTCATCAATGGGTTAAAGGCCAGACTCACTGTCTATTTCGCCATTTGTCACATTGTTATCCAAGATTAGTTAAAAAAGGATCCAACTAGCTTATTAACAAATGATATAGCACTGTGAGCTCATTCTTGCTTGCTTAAAGTCATCCTAAGCAACTTATTTTAGAGGTTACTTCAGTCTCTCTGTAAAAATGTCTCTCAACTGGTTTGTGAGTTCTCAGGAAGAAAAGAAAGAGATGGGGAGTATTAAGTAAAACCTTCTATTTCTGCAGTAGTTATTTAAAATTGCCAAAGGAAAACAAATGTACAATATCTGGAAGTTACTTATATGAATCCTCAAACCTTAGTAGCTTGCAAAAAATGACTGGGAGTTACTTGAACTGAATTCTTTGTTTTAAGATTCCCAAGACACAACAGACGTGAGACATGAAAGAGATAGATATCACCTTCTATGTATTTTAACATGTACTTTTACTTACATCATACTCTTTTAAGAGTTGATATGTCGATTCCCCAAGGTACACCATCAAACATCGAATGACAACATCTCTGGTCACGTCGATGCTTGGATTGCTTGGAGCCTGAAATGAAAAAAATAATCATTATTCAACTTCAGTGTGTAAAAATCACTCTCTGACCTTAACTTGTTAAAGCTGCATTTTCTAACAGTAAATGATTTTTAAAATAGTCCCCTGAACTGCTATGTCAGGGACCAGCCTAATGTATAGCTCTTTGTAATTACTAATGTTTCCTGGAAACCAGAAGTGATTCTGGAAAGTCCTGTATACCAGAAAATAGTCCAAGTAAAAAAGTAGTGCTCAGTAAATAAACTCTGATATTGTACAGTTTAGCTGTGTCTCTTTTTCCCGGGACGGTAGTTAAAATCCACTCCGGTGTCACTCTCTACTGTGTGACAGTGCCTACCTGTACTGTGTCCAAATTTCATAGACAGGTTACATTCAAGCGTGAATAAGCTAATACCTGCTACCTACGGACAATGCCCTAGAGTGATTAAATAAAATACTAACTGAAGGATACCTTGAGTAGGGTAGCATGCAACCTCAACCCGATGGTTCCTCCCTTGGACTGGAAGAGGCTCAGAAGCTTGGGAGTGTATTCATCAAGCTTGGACATGAACTTGGATTCAAGGTTCACCATTGTGATTCTGTGAAACTCATCCTGAATCTAGAAGACAAACAATGAAACCACTAGTAAAGCCTAAAATATTACAATAATACATATATTAGTGACCATATCTATTTTTCCCAACTCTTTAACTCACATGAGATGCCTCAAATAAAGCGGGCCATCTGGCTTTGATGTCCTCGATGCTGGGTGATAGGTTGACCATTTCGTTTCTTCTGTGCGCAAATGTTTTAGCCATTTTTTCTTTTATCAATTTCTTGTTGTCTTTTTTCTTTACTTCAGTAAGCAACTGAAGCCTCTCTTGTTCCTGGCTTTTTTCATCCTCTCCTGCTGGGTAAGGGGGAAGATAGTTCACTTCTGCCTTTCTAGGCTTTTTTACACCTTTTGCAGGCTTCTGGTCTGCAGGGCTCTTGCGTTTCAGTACATTGCACATCACCTCAGGAACACCATAGCGTCTGAGTTTATAGCGATAGTTTGCCATCTTGAATTTGATGCTTTGTTGCCATGTGAAGGAGCCGGGTTCTTTGAGACATGGATATTTGTTTACAAGTGCCTCAGCAACATAACTTATCTCTGCACTTGATGGATAGGCTGTATATGCATAAATAGTTTCGACCAGCGTCTCAAGAATGTCTGCCTTAACTTTTGAGGTAGTCAGAACTTGTCCATTCTTCTTGTAGTCATCAAAGGCACTTTCAAGGTACATCTCAGTTTCATCTGTAAATGGTGGAATGGGGAACTGCTTTGGCCATGGCTTTGGCCACGGCTGATATCGTTCTGTGGTACTTTGCTTGGGCAGAATAATGGTGTCCTGTGAAGAAGACGTTCCGGTAGATGATTCTGCATCTGATGCACTTGACTCTGCATATGAGGCAGATTCATAATCAGTTGACTTTTGACTCAAGTGACTGCCCAAGCTATCATCAAGCTGATGAAAGGTAAGAATAATTGGGTCAGCCTGAACAACCTTTATCGTGTCTTTGGGTTTAATTTGGTTGCTTTCAAGAAGAGTAAAAAAATCTTCAAATTCAGAATCCCCATACTGAAGACTGAACTCATCCAAAATTCCAAAGGTCTCCTTCACAACAGTTTGCAGCTCCTCCACAGTGGGGGGGATTCCTAATGGAAGGACCAGCTTCTCAATTCGGTCCTCTAGTAATACTCGGAGCTTTGCTTCCATCTTTGCCAACCTGACAAGAATGGGAATAGACAAAAGTTGATAATTACAACTTTACAAGCAAACTCTTATAGATGAGAATAGACATACAAGAAAGAAAGAGCCTAGGGTGTTCCATCAGAATACATTTAGTAAAAATAAAGAAAATATGTGTATTGGTAATAAAAATTAACTTACAAATTATTATTACTTATTACAAATTGTTGTAATATTTGAAAATAAAAGTTAAAACTTCTTCTTTCAATTAAATTAAATTAAAAAGTTGTATCAACAGAATGCCAAGTAAATAAAGGAAATCTAACCATGTTTATTGTGATTTAAATGTACATTTTAAAGAAGTAAACCCATAAATGGTGAAAGTCTATACAACAGGCAGAAACATGCAGTGGATTTTTCAGGATTAAATAATTTTAAGAATATGGAGTTCTATTCAAACATTTAATAACTAATACATCATTGAACATAATGTACATATAATTATTTATATGTGCATAGTTCAGACAATCAAAGTAGGAAACTTGTATGATAAACAGTATGATCATGCACTTGCACCAGTGCAACCGGGTAAAAATTCAAGTTGCATCTGCGATCAAAATGGTTGCAGTCTAGAGCCCCGATAGTAGCTACAGTGCTCAGTCTGCACCACGCTCTACTGACTTTAAACCAGCATTTAAACCAGCATTCAATAACGCAACTCGCGTAACCTGCTACTCCTGTTTGAAAGCTTCTCTGACAGAGAAAAACTAACTGATGTCTATTACCATGATGTACCCTTACCGTGGACACGGCTGTTTCTCTCTACACGGTCACAGAGAACCTCCTTTAGCGTGTTTAACATGCACCAAACACAAAACTATTTACAATAAAAATAAGGCCAAATTGATCAGACAGAACGAGCAAACAGACAAACTTTGTTTTGAAATGTTACAAAATCCATGGCCTCAATAAAATATAACTAGAGTAACTTAATTAATTTTATTCTAATTTATCTCGACAATGACATGCAGTAAACTCATAGATACTATATAAAAATGTGTAATGGCTTACCTCTAACAGCAAGAATCCTTTACTGGTCTCTGAGTTTAGCTCCTTGCTAGTTAGCTAGCCATCTTGGTTGTCGCAGTGATACATTGCGTGAGTGAGGGAGGGGGAAGGGCGAGGAAGGAAAATTAGTAAAAGTATATCATTTGACATGTCTTAAAATGGCATTAGCCTACATAGCATATAACAGGAAAATGCTTGAAAAACTCAACATAATTGTCGCATTGAGCAGACCACTTTGTCATTATTTTGGTCGAGGCAAACAGGCCGTATTGACTTCGAATCACTGTAACAAAGCTTAATTTTGACTTTACAGCAGAGTAAGGTTGACATTTTTGGTAACAAAAGTGAAACAATGTTCATATGCTACTGCATTTTGGTTCAACAGTATCTGTTAACGAATATAATTAAAATGTATTTACCTTTTGGGAAGTGGCAGACCTAGAAATGTGCTGACTGGTGCTGGTGCTGACGTCCATGTGGCGCAAAATGCCCGCTCGGTGCAGAACCAAAGACCAGTGCTGATAAAATATAATTAAATACTACTAAGAGGATCATAGCTGATTTTTTTCTGACATAAATAGTAAAATACAATTACCTAATAAAAAACATTAAATTGATTGAATTCAGCTAAATGTGTATCCGAACTGCTTTAAGTCTTTTTTATTATATAAAGGTTGCTACTGTTTATTTATTAAATATGAATCAACCCTATTCCCTTTTTTTACTGTGTAAAATGAATAAAACCAAAGATCTCTGAATGAGTAGAATTTATAGATTTTATGGAACTTTTATCTTCCTCTTAAAATACAATCAAATACTACTAAGGGAATTACAGCAGATTTTACTCCATCAAAAAATAGTAAAATACGATTAATAAAAACCTAAAATGTATTGAATAAAGGTCAATGTGATTCTAAACTGCACACACTCTTTTTTATTACATAAAGGTTGCTATCTTTTATCTAGTAAATATTAATTGACCCCAGTCCCACTTTTTACAGTGTGGCCTCAAACCCTCACCCACCAACACAATCATTAAAAAGCCCCCCTGACCTCCTGCTGAAATGGACTGTATGAATTTATATCTGTTCTTCCAAAAAGTAACCCCTTCACAAACAGAAATACAATATGAAGGAGTCATGATCGGCCCATAGGCAAAGATTTTCAACTCGGCTTAAGCCGGTCACAAAGCCGACCCCATGGCATGCTGTGTCTCGTGTCCATTCCAAATTGATCCTGTCTAAAAAGTGCCCGCTCTGTGCAGTAGGCCAGAGTCTGCCAACAAACTGACCCCTGGGAGGACAGATTCACTGTTGTTATTATTATATTATTTTGACTTATTGGAATTTGATACTGTAAATTAGCCTCTATAGATTTCTGTAGGAGTTTCTGTTTGTGTTTGAGACAGAGACACAGAACAGGGTAAATAAATTAAGGCAAATGTCAACCAAAAGACAAGCCTGGAAATCCAGACCCACATCTAGAACAATGTAGGGTCTGGCCATGAGCAAAATACCTTCCCAACACAAGGGGCGGCACCAGGGCCTGCCCGAGGCATTTTCAGCCCTGTTCTTTTGGCAAGCAGCAGCTAACTGGTAAATTCAACTTTTGCCGTGGTTGGTATGATTTTAGACAGACAAATCATTAAAGGGGACATATTATGAAAAACTGACTTTTGGGCACACTTTTTATGTTATTGGGGTCCCTACCAGCACACACAAGATTCAAAAAGACAAATATGTTTCTTCTGGGATGCTTATTTCGAAAAAGGGGGGATTAGAAGGTCTGTTCCAAAATACACCGACTTATGACGAAATTGGTCGGTTTTCATTAACATAAATACTCCCACGGGAAAGCTCGCCAGTAACTCGGAAGCTAAACATGGTAACATCGATCTCCATGCTGCATTGGCCAAAAGTAAACAAAACTGACAGCTGGGCGTGTGCCATGCCCATATAGGTAGGTATAGAGTAAATGAGCAGGGCGGTGCATGCCCATGTAGATCTGACCAGTCAGAGTAGACTAGGATTTTTGCGAAGGGGGGTAGATGTCAAAACCAAGCTTTTGAGATAGAGAGCAGAAAAGGCGATGAAGAAATGGGAAATGTTAGAAAACAAATGTTTTTTTTAAATAAACCATGAAAACCTGTTGTAGTCGACCTTGGAAATACACATTTAAAACCGAGATTTAGCATAATATGTCCACTTTAAACGGAAAAATCATTGGGAGTAATTTTTGGTGCAGATCTCAAGGAAACAACATTGCCCACTGTTGGAGCCATTAAGGCCAGGACACACCAGTCCGACTTGTTTCTACTTGTTCCGACTACGCAAAAAATGGGGTCGGCCGTTTCAGGAAGCTCCAGGCTTCCCGTCGCGGCCAGAGAACACACCAAACTGACTGCTGACTTTCCGTACGCTCTGTTGCTTGCGCGGGACGTAATGTCTCCATAACAGCAGGCGGCGCTAATCTGTATTGTGGCCCGAAAAAATACGAAAGCCGGAAATGATGGGACAGCTCTCTAGAGCATAAACATAGATAGAAATACGTATTTATATTTATGGACCATAAGAGCACAATTTTTAGCAGAGAGTGTCGAGCATGGTGTCGAGCAGTCAACAAGGGTTGATGCATGTGAGTACTCTCAAAACGAAACGAACAAACACATTAAAACGATGGCTAGCTGTTGTTAGCTGTTTGTGCTACCCGCCTCACTTCCGGGCTTCACTGATTCGCTAGCCCTCCACCAATCAAATTGCTCCAAATGAAAGACGGTCGGCCAGCCTGTCGCCGCCGATTGAACATGTTCAATCGGCGGCGACAGGCTCAAAACAAGCCCGACGACCTCTACGTCGGCCGACGTTACGGCACACACCAAACAGATTCGTCTCCCGACCCCCTATCGACTCTACGACGGCGATTTTCGGGCTGGTGTGTCCTGGCCTTTATGCTGCTTTATTGTTTGTTTTATTTGGTGACATGTTGTTTTATGTTTGACCACTGGGTGGAGCTTTTGGCTCTTGGGAAGTGATAAAGGTAATCACCTGGCACGGCCAGGTGTGTGTACTTTGGGAAGAGCAAACAGTTTTGTACCGTGTCAGCGTGTCACCATACTTGTTTGATCTGTACTAAAATGATGGAAGTTACTGAACTATACCTTACCTGAATGAAACTGGAATATGTGCTACGTTGAGAATGCACCGACAACACAAATAAATGGGTCACAGCACTCAAAGAGAAGTTTGTATCGGACATTGATTATTGGCCATTATTGACCACAGAACACGCGTACGGCCGAGTTCTCCCACACCACACCAAACAAACCTAATGCAGAGCCGGTTAAAAGGCTCTACACCCACTCTTGCTTCTTTCAGCTTGTATCTCCCACTGATTTACATAAGGCCAATTTGTTTATTTCTTTGCCGCCTGGGCTGCAGTAATGGACAGAGCAGAACAGTGCTGCCTCTATTTCAACTTATCAACTTTAAAGCATTAAATGGCCTTGATTCAGAGTCTATCAAGGCGTTATGGACTCCCTCTGTGTTAATTGGTATCTACTAACATACTGGACAGTTAAATGTTAGCACTTAGTCCTTGAATCCTATGAAGATAATTTATTTTTTGTTAAGCTTTCATAACCACAGGTCCATGAGTATGCTTATGTACTAAAGCAAAGAGGAATAAAGTGTGTTTATCTCCAATATTATGTAGCTTTAGGGTGTGTTAAGTGTTGGCTATGTAAAAGCTCAAATTAAGCAGTCATGTTATGGGATTGCCAGTGGTGTAAAACAAAGTAGTTAATTTCTCGCACTAACAGTTTCAACACATATTGTTTTATTTCTTAAGTTCAGAAACAACTGGGAAGTTGTTGACCACTTGTGAGAAGTTTTTCCTTGTGAGTTTGTCCGTTGAATGTCCTGGCACTGTATAGAGAGTAAAGATATCCCTGCACCATTTCAGTATGTAACCTGTTACCTTTAAGTTATGTAATCTCTATCATAACCTCTTTTACCATCCACAATAGTTTGTAAACAGAAATGTTTTGATTTGAGTCTGATTGTCACCCGTATTATGAAAATTCCAACGCATGACAAACCATTGATTGCTTGGAAATGTCAGATGAAATTCCATCTGGTCTAGACTGTATAATTTTGAGAAACAGGCTCAATGAATTGAATTCTAATGAATTGAATGCCATCACTCTGTGTAATATTGAATTGCTTAACCTTTGATGAGACCTCAGTGTGCCACCTGAGCTCAGTCTGGGCACCCCAGGGTGTCCTTGCAAGCAACAAATGTTGAAAAGTGGATGAACTTCTGCTGCAAGGGCTCCAGTTCAGACGTTGTGTTTTCTTTCAGGGTCACGACACAAGTGAAATTCTACAGTTGATAGTGGATGAATTTTGTAAAGAGGAATGTCGCTCTTACATGGTTAGCACCCTCCAACTGCAATACACCCACTGGATACGGAGTGTGCTACTTTCCACCGCAGAATGCGGAGGGATGCTGTTTTCAAATGGATGATGACTCTGGTTTAATGTATAAGGTGTTTTAATTAATATTAATATACAGTGTAATAAGGATGTTAGATTGTTAGAAGACCACAAATAAACAGTTTTGTTTTTTGTAGGCCATTTTGAATAGCCCACAGCTTAAACCAGTAGGCTATAAACAAATACACGTGTGCATTTACACTCGCAGTTATAACCTAATCTAAGCCGGCATAATATAAATAAAACCAAAGAAAAGAGTCCTTTAAAAAAAAAACTTTGCAGGCCTGTTGTGGCGAAATCCTCTTCGCTCCTCTGAGCCAAAGAAACAGTACTCACTCACGTCCAGGAGAACAGCAAAAAGGCGCTCCTCACAAGCTTACTTCTCAGTTCCTCTTCGCCAGAAGAAGGTGAGCAGGCCCATGTGGCTACACCCGCTATCTGACCGGTGATCCTCGGGGAAATCCAGTTGCTCCGCGTTGGCTGGGTTAGCCAACTGCTACTGTTTATCAGCTAGCTGGGCTAGCTAACGGACAGTCGTCTTTACCGTGAGCTGGTGAAGCTTTTATTAACATCCGAGCTGGAAGTTACGTCCACATGCACCAGTGATACTTACATAGCTGATATGCCATCAACTTTTAAAAAGACGATAACTAGGCTAAATAGAAAACGTGTGCTACGATTTAATGCCGTCTTCTTTTCTCTCTCTTTTTCCATTATTCCCACATCAACCCACAAACATATAATTGCGCCATCCATAATGTAGCCATCCCCTGATGGCTGGATGGCTACATTACATGTACATAAACAAAGGATTTATACAACATTTATGAATATTTAAATAACAATAAACTCTTATGTAACCAAGATAGTAGTTATTATGTATTCTTTTTAATAACCAGAACCCTTATTTCAACCAGGTTACATGCAGTATCTGAAGATCATTCTGTGTGGTTTTACATCACTATTAGTAGGCCCTATTCCCTTTAACATTACAGGAAGTTGTTCCATCGTTTATCTAAAAAAAAAAATTAAAGATTTAAGAGCCATTAACAACACATGTAGTATTCATCAGTTACATGCACTGTATATCAACATGAAATGAAATGATGATCTCAGTCATTGTCCCTCCCAGAGCAAATCATCCAAAAAAAGTCATACAACCTGGTCCAAATACCTGTATCACTATTGCATAGTCAGCCACAGCATATCAGCGGTTACCAAATAGCTGCATATTATTTGCTCACGACTGCCTGCCTACTGCTACAGATAATGAAGCGAGGGCCTATACAGCGTGTTGGACTGCCTCCTCCTGCCAACCCTGCCAACATACACTATTGTATGAGAGCTGTTGCACTTGTGCCAACACAGGGGTGGGTTGGGGGGGGGAGATAATACTCATTTGGAGACCATAGCGGTGGCGTTTGCTTTAGATACAGCTAATCTTTACACCTCATCGCCAGGGATGTGGATGGTTGCTGCAGGGTTGGCCTTTGATTTACAGTATTTCCTCCATGTCCGCTTCGCTTTTTTAATGTTTGGTCCCTCTGTGGATCTCTTTGTTCCCAATCACTAAGCCTCTTTTCTCTTTCTCACTTATCCCCCTGTCCCGTGGGGCATGAGCTCCAGGGGCGAAAGGGCGGGGCACTTTTAAGACAGGAGAAGATAACATAGTATTTAAGAAAAGCAAAAGGGAGGTTGATTAAAACGAGTAGGAAGATAATACAGCACAGCAGGAGAGAGGAATAAATTGTACCCTTGATATTTTGACCTAACTACAGCTGTGCTAAGAATATTGATAGGTAAATATTTTGTGATATTTATTTTCTTGGGATCTGTATCTATTCAGCTCCAAAAATCAATATTTTGCAGAAAAAAATAATGAATTCTAAAAGTGTCGTGAACTACAAAGTTCGCTCCCGTAGATGTCGCAGTACTGCTAGATGCCTTAAAATTGCCAGGCTTTGATTTGCTTTGACGTTTCGTATTAAAGGTTCAATATGTAACATTTACGAAACAATTAACATTATATGCATATGGGAGAATTGGTAGTGATGTAACTTGAAAAATGAGAATTTCTCTGTGCCATATAACATCTAGTTACATTATTATTTCTAAGCAATTGGGTCGGTTTGCTTTTCCTGAGCGTGTTCCAAACAGGAGAAGAAGTTTAGTAGGCTAACCACAAGAGCCAGGGTGAAAAGAGCCGCAGAATTATCAATATAATTCGATGACCACACAGTTCATACACATCAACTTGTATTTCAGTTGTTTTTACATTTCAAATCATACAAATAGGTTTATTAACGTGAATGTAGATCATGTTCGCGATGTGTAAGGTGGCCGCCCATATGAACGACACAAGGGCTGAGAACTAGACTACTGATCAGATAAATGATCGATCAAACGTAAAATCATCAGGAAATGATAAAAACATCCCGATGGAGATTTCTTAGGAGTGATTTTGCTTTAACTTTACAGGGACGCGTTGTGACAGTGGCACTTTTTCTTCAGTCAGAGCTGCAGCGTAAAGTGAAAACAAACTCAGAGTAGGTCTAACCAACTATCCAGCAGGTTAGAGTCACGGCGTGTTGCCGCAGTAACTGACTCTGAGTTGCGCTGAACCTGCTACCTGAAACAGAAAACCCAGAGTTTCCACCAACTCAGAGCCAACAAACTCTGAGTTGCCTCAAAACCCGCTTCTTGAAATACCCCTCGGGCTGGGTTTGCTGTTGATATTGTAAGTGTACCTCCAGCCACAATGGCCCTCATTTATCAATCTTGCGTAGACCAGAAAAATGGGTGTACGTACATTTCCACGCAAATCTCGGCATTTATCAATATGGACGTGAGCGTAGGGTACGCTCAAATCCCACGCCAGCTCTCAGCTCGTGTACGCAAATTTGAAAACAGCTTGGACTCGCAGTGCAGGCTGTGCCGGGTAGCCGATGACTTTGTTGGACAATTATTAGAAGATAATACAAATGCAGTGCAAATAAGACCGAAATAAAGATATTCACTTAAAAATGAGCAGCTTATGGTGTGCAACTGAGTAGGAGAGCTGATTCAATAGTGCGCACACCGGCCACTTGGGCTGCATGGAACTGCGTAAGGGCAGTTGTCTCCGTTTTGGAGCAGCTGGGGGGACACTGAGGCACGGGGGCTGCATTCATTCAAAATGTTAGCCTAAGTATTAAATATGTAGTAGACATACACTGCTCTTTATGATACAAAAAAATACACGGCACAACATTCAGCTTAACATTTTATTTGTTTGACGCACTTTGTAGATGTTAGTTCCTCTTTTAATGTGTCATTGATGCTAAAGCGAGCGATTTATTTCCAACGTTAACCGGCACGTTGTTCCTATCTGCTGGTGGAGCAGGACGGTGGGCGCTCTCACAGCTGATCGCTGCCGGGTCGGCTTGTGCAGCTGACGGCCGGCCTGACCACTCGTGCCAAGCGCATGCTGTCATACAGTAAAACGCTAAATGTGTTATTTTTAGTTTTTAAACCCCTTTTGAATAGTGCTATCTAAAAGGGCCAATACATTCTAATCATTCAAATCTCTGCAGACGTGTATTTATTTTATGGGGACCATTATCGGACAGTTGGTGCGTCTTTTTCTCCTCCACCACTTATATTATGCCCGCAGCCCCGCACCCCCAGTTGGTTGCATTTCAGAACAGCAACACGCTTTTTTTAGTGGCGATTTTGAGTCAACACCAACGCTGTTGACCGCGGCAGTTATTTCCTTCCTAACTGCTGCCTTCTGTCATTCTTTGATGCTGCTTGTAGGCTAATGCTCCGAAATGAAACTCTTTTTTTTCTACTTTCGCTATTATTCTGTCAATTTCTACTTCAGGGAAGTGCCGTATTGCGCATATCCATGTCGTAAAACCTGTGGGCGAGGCCTCTAAACTGAGAAAATATAGGGGCGTGATACGCTCGTTTTCAGCCACCGCATTTATCAATAATGGCGTGGCGTACGCCGAGATTGGCGAGATACGACTGTTTGATAAATATCACGCGACACCTGGCGTAGGGAGGTATTTGCGCCAGAATCTGCACCAGTTTCCACGCAAGTTTGATAAATGAGGGCCAATGTCTCCACATCTACTTCTGCATGTTAAATATACAACCTGTGATGAGAGAATGGACACTTTGGAGTTTTTAAAAGACACCTGTGGAGTCAATTTGAAACAAAGTACTGAAAAACAACTTTCGCTGTTGAATACATAGTAGACATATAATTGGCCCAACAATTGCCCCTGTAACTCTAGTCAATTTGGCCATAGGGGCCTGCCTGGATTCTGTTAGGTGTGTAAATACAATACCCTCTCAGTTCATGTGGACTTAACCAATCTGTCTAATGGACACTCTCAAATCGAATTCAAGCCAAGAAAAGTCAGTGCTGACTGACCTGACACTTTGGGCGTCTTAGCCCATGAAAGCCTTACACATCGGGAAGCGTACATCGATAAGGAACTCCAGTGGGAAACAGCTAATCTTATAATGCATTCATTTGAGCTACAGATGACCATAACTACAAGAAAGACACATGAGCTGACTTTAATTAATTAGCCATATGGAACCTTGTAGGATAACTATTCTTGTAATTAAATCTAGCTATGCGTTCTCCCACAAGAGTAATTGGTCTCGGTTGTGGATGATAGAAGATGATAAAATGTTAATAGCACAGTATGGCGTACCGGCGCCCCTGCTCAGAATAGAAACACCGCCTGCGCAGTGTCTCCACAGCGAGAGAAGGTGATGAAATGACTTGTAAAGGGCTGTCTCAAAGATACAGAGGCTAAAATGTGAACAAATGAAACGCAGTAGAAAAAGAAATTACAATTCAGGAGCTTGTACATAGCAAAGGAGTGATAAACGGAGTGAGAGGTGGCTGTTAGAAAAATATTTCATGTTCTTTTAACCAGAGTTGAAGAAGGAAAAACAAGTAGAAGATTTATTTCAAAGCTTAAAGATTTATTATCTAAATTGAGTGAGCAGAAACATGTAGGCCTACATGGAGCTTACTGGTTCTCAAAAAGCGTCCCCAGTAAGACTGAAGACAAAATGGTGGGACATAGTGTTATATGGAAACAAATACATTATTGCGCGTTACGCATACATATGTGTTAGAGGCTGGCCGTAGATGTTAGGCTTGGCTTCCCGATGACGTCTTCTTCTTGCTGATATTCATAAGATACATTTCATGTTTTACACTACCCTGCTCATAAGAGAGGTGAAGGGGGGGGGGGGTGCGGGGTCGTTGCTAGGCCGGTTGTCATGTGCAGGCACATCCCACACAAATAGTTCTCCCCTGACCTTGGGCAAAGTATCTACTGAAACTGCCTGCCTCTGTATATACAGTGTTGTTATGTGCACTTACAAATGGTGAATGAATGTGAAGTTACTAAACATTTAAAAGTGTATAAGTTTAAAAAGCACAAGAGTATAAAATTAAGATTTGAGGAGGAGAGAGAACAATCCCCCGGGCTCTCCGCTCAGCATTTTATCATGTATACGCAAATGATTTCACCAACAAATACCAAATGTCAGAGGCCCTTAAAGCAGACAGAAGCCAGAGGCAGCATTTGTGTCTCACATGTCAGCTTGCTGGACGCTCGCCCTCAGTCTGCCCTTTTGCTTGGGCTGAACCTTTGGCGGAGACTATCGCCCACCAGGACACACAGAGGGAATGAAAGGCCTGTAATAGATCTGCATACAGAGACATACAATCAGAAAGTAATGGTTTACTGATACAGAAAATGATAGTATTTACACAACTACTCTTGATACTTTAATACTTTTAAAATCAGATACTTAATTTCGTTTTACTCATGTGGTATTGTAATAGGTGACTTGTAACTTGTAATTTAACTAAACTGTGACATTTTCTCTTGTTAGTTATCTCTACTCTAAGGTATAGTGGTTTAGGGTGGTCCCCTTCACATGTCCAAGTGTCCCTGGGCAAGAGTTAGCTTGCACCCTGCGTGGTAGCTACTGCTATCTGCTAATGTGTGGTCCAGTTGTAAGTCGCTTTGGATAAATGTGTCTGCTAAAAGACATGTAGTGTATGTATGTTTTTCAGGCACTTTTTCACCTCTGATGTACATGATGAAGGGGCTCAATTCATTGTGACTGCATGCTTAATGTTGATGGAGTTTCATGAAGTAGGCTAGGCGTGTTGCTTTGATAGCCAGGTTTAGTGCTGATCTGTACAGCTTTGATTAACTTCCCTTAGACAGGTGCCATGACAGGACGCCAGCCGACTTGCATTTGGGTGCTGACCAAAGAGTAGCCCGAGCATGCGGGTCATCCAAATAAGGTAATGATTAGAGTAGAGTATTATGAAGGATTTTCTGATACAGTGATCCCGGTCTTCTCCCTGCAGGGTTTAATATCACTGCTCTTACTGCTTGTTAATAGGCCCATCTGGGTAGAACCTTTGATAGCAGGTTTTCTCAGATTTTAACATCTGCTTTTGAAGTATCGGACCATATACTTTTAGTGTTGTCTTGTAAATATTCACCCTCAACCTGTGACAGTGACATTTTTTCCAAAGAGGAAACAGTTTTGTCAATGCATCAGGGTCATGTGCAGAACTTGATTACCCTGGAAATCCAGACTCGCCGATGGCAAATTAAAATTTGCTCTGCTTACTACTCTGGGCACGAACCATTGATGTTCATTAACTATGTCAGCGGGTGTAACCGGATGACGAAAGTGCAGTGTATGCCCCGTCGAAGTGGTGATAGTAAACAACAAAGATGGCTGGGGAGATGTTGTTTGAAACAGCTTTGGCCTCGACACTTAATGATTTGGAAGATGGCACTCAAATATTTCATTAGCAAGAGGGATGAATTTCCTGTTTTGAAGACCAACCACGGCAAAAGTTTAATTTAACAGTTAGCCCCGCTGTTCGCTATACGAATAAGGCTGAATACGTCGCCTTGTTCATTGCTCTGATTGGACGTTGTGCTATCCAATTGTGTGCAGTGGTATTTGAAATGCATATGTAGGTGCCCTCCCTTGAGTTGGAACACTATTGCTCATGACCAGACCCTACATCTTTCCAGATGTGGGTCTGGATTTCCATGCTAGAACTTGATATAATACATTTTATAAAACAAAAAAAGGCAAACAGGCATAAAAATAATGGTCATACTTTTGTATTGCCTTAATGCTTTATTGGATATCATTGCAGAGAGCAGGTTGCACTAGTCATGGCTGCAGTTAAACATTTTGCATCTACAAAAACATTTCATGTTTTTAGACAAACTCATAACAAACTCATTGACAATGTCATCATATGACTCATCTGCGATTCTTGAAAGCCCCTTCAGCTAATGGTTCTTTTTGCAGTATTGCAGTTCTGCCCATTTATGTTGGCAAACTGTTTGCTGTTTGCCCTCTCATAAAGGCTCATTTAAGTGCAAACCCTATATGCGTGAGTTGCTAAGTACAACATTTGAAACAACAGCTGTGCAGAAAAACTACATCCGTTTTGGTTCAATTGTTCGAAAAAAAACAGTTTTCTAATCTTCTCAACCTGCGATATTGTTCAGCCAACGTCCTTGTGAAGGCCCTGTCGCCCTAAATGACAGAGCAAAGGAATATTCCGCCCGTCCTTGCCAGATTTGCAGCAATAGTAGCCTGGTAATGAAAGGTCTACTGGCAGGGCTATTTGATGGCCAACTGTGTGTGACCAAGATTTATCAGAACAACATTTTTTTTAACAATCTGAAAACTGGGCCTTTGTTTCAATCTTTAATTACTCATCTATAAAGCATTGGATGAATACATAATTTTGATAAAATAAAATAAAAGGTATTCATTACAACCTATAAGCCCTCTATAAAATGTTTTGTTTGACAGTTCTTTGTAGTTAAGTTTACTGGCGGTGCCCTTCCCTCCACTGACCTGATCCAGAACTATACCAGATTCACTAACTGTTTTTTCCCGAATGCAATAATATCTCTCAACAAACAAGGATAACTCCCAGTGCAATGTTACACTATGCACGTTAAAAACGGTATCACTTTTTTATATCTTGCACTTTAAGCTTTTAAATATATTTTGTATACTATATATATTTTTATAATGTTTCTTGTGTGCACTATGCAAGGGCAGCACTCATTGCATTAATTTGCAGTTCAATGTACAATGACAATAAAGGCTTGAATTACTTTCAAGTTTAATTGGATTTCTCTTTCAATTAAAGTTTAGCTATATGTTGAATGTTTTGTTAAAATAAGGACCTCTTTATTTCACCATTTTTATATTTTACATATGAACGAACATGGAGAGACATGTAGAATCACAAGAACAATGATGTGAAAACAAATCTTTGTGTACGTGAACCTGACCAGGTCAGGTCCATCCCATATCAGGATCAATACTTAAAGCCAGAGGCAGTGTCAATATTTTCATCAGCAGTGACCCATCTCCTCAACCCCTGCCCAATCATCTGCTTCACATTTCACACTTCAACAAGCAGCTGGGACTGGGCCACCCTCACATGCACTGTTAATGCAGTGGCCTGATGGTTAAAATGTAACAACCAGCTCCCACCCGTTATTTTACATGGCTTGGATGAATTTACCTAAGACAAGACACAGCAGGCACAATCAGTGTGATTCAAGCACTTATACATTTTGAGATGTTTTGTCTATTTTGCTTCCATTAGATCTCTTCTTCATCATACTAAATGGTTGCCTCAGATGGGCATTTTCAGACCCGCTCCACTCATGCTCATGTTATATGTTTCATATGCCCGATCTTAGCTTCGAAAAACAGTTTTTAGGTTTACATTCTGGTAAATGTTTACAGTCTGAGCCACTACATTAGGTATTCAAATCAAATAGAAGTTATTTGTGTCATGATGTGATCCTTCACCATGTTATCTCTCTGTACCTCTGTCTCAGTGTACTTTATTGTTTATTTATACCCAGGTTATGATGGAGTTATATTTTAATCAGCAGAACGTCAGTCTATACATAAGCCAACATGCAGTTTTGAAGCAGAAAATAAAGGTTCTTAAACAGAAATATTGATGTTTAATTTTTTTTATTTAATTTTTTTTATCTTTATCTATTTTTTTTTTAATGTGGGAGGAAACCGAAGACCTCGGAGAAAACCCACGCTAACACAGTGAATTGGTGTGCACTCCTCAAAGCAAGGGGTTAAGGCCCAGATTTGAACCCCTTACCTTATTGCTCCAAGGCCATAGAGTTGAACACTGAGGCACCTGTGTAGCCCTTTAAGAAACCAGGAGTACTGTATCATATCCAGGTTAAACTCTGAGTGTACAAGCCAACCTGAGGCTGGTAGCACAGAGAATAAGCTAGACATGATATGGGACTACAGGCCACAATAGACCTTTTCAAAGCGTAGATTTTGACTGCTGTGAAAAGGGTCGGTCCCACAAATCTACCCACCACCCGACCACTGATTAATTTTGCCGCAAAATTTTAAACTGGCAGTAAATCCTTTTGTGGTTTTTTTCTTCCTTTTCTGCTATTCAAGTCTTTTCGAATATATAATTTTTTTATTTTAATGTGGGAGGAAACCGAAGACCTCGGAGAAAACCCACGCCAACACAGTGAATTGGTGTAAACTCCTCACAGAAAAGGGGTTAAGGCCCAGATTTGAACCCTCATCTTATTTCTGTGAGGCCACAGCATTGAACACTGAGGCACCTGTGCAGCCCTATAGTCCTGTGTGTCATATCCAGGTTAAACTCTGAGCGTACAAGCCAGACTGAGGCTGGTAGCACAGATAAATGAAACATGATTTGGGACTCCAGGCCCCAATAGACCTTTTCAAAGCGTAGATTTTGACTGCTGTGAAAAGGGTCGGTCCACAAATCTACCCACTCATCACGACCGCTGATTAATTTTGCCGCAAAATTTTAAACTGGCAGTAAATCCTTTTGTGTTTTTTTTCTTCCTTTTCTGCTATTCAAGTCTTTTCGAATATATAATTTTTTTATTTTAATGTGGGAGGAAACCGAAGACCTCGGAGAAAACCCACGCCAACACAGTGAATTGGTGTAAACTCCTCACAGAAAAGGGGTTAAGGCCCAGATTTGAACCCTGATCTTATTTCTGTGAGGCCACAGCATTGAACACTGAGGCACCTGTGCAGCCCTATAGTCCTGTGTGTCATATCCAGGTTAAACTCTGAGCGTACAAGCCAGACTGAGGCTGGTAGCACAGATAAATGAAACATGATTTGGGACTCCAGGCCCCAAAATACCTTTTTATAGCAGAGATTTGGAATGCTGTTAAAAAGGACCCTACCCTCCCAACCTGACCACTGATGATTACAAATTGTGGTCACTTCTGAAGCAGGCAGAAAACGGTTTGGCCATGGTGTTAAAAACAGATTTTATGAACCTGTTAATGGCGCTCGTCTTTTTCGGTGTCACCATGTGCTGTTTGAGAGTCTCAATGATGTATTGATAGACTAAGGGATCCTGTGACATGAGATTCATTCTTAGCACCCCTGCACTGCACATCTTCTTGCACAGGTCCTTGTGCACCGCCCTGATTGTCCTCTTAATATGGCGACCATTTGGTTTGACAGCAATGTCAGAACCGGCGATTTCTGCACGAAGTGCTTCTTTCAATCTATTGATTGTATTTCTAGTGGTTTTAACCGGATAGATTAATGGGCTGATCTTTACAAATCTGATTGACCAGCCCGGACACAATACTTACGTAGCTCAGTTCATCCCACTTATGGACAGGGTGTACTGAGGGCTTATATGCAGATGGGTCGGATGTGGACTCACATGCAGCTGAGTCTACTGCAGCCTCAGCCTTGTCTTGCTCAGCCTCACATGCAGCCTCATCATTGACAGCTGATTCATCAGTAATAAAAGCCGTTGCAGCTTCAAGCACGGGTTTCAAAGCATACGTTTCCATTGCCAGTGCTTCTGTTATTGATGTCAGACTTCCTAACACTTCCTTTATTTGGCTGACAGCAACAGTCACCTGGTCCCTCTTTTCCTTATGCTGTAGTGACTGACGAGTGAGCCACTGCCACATCTTCCTCATGAAACTGTCCATTTCGGTTTTAATTTTGCCCAACATTTTCATCTTTTGTCCATTGTCCTCAGGTTTCAGGTGCTTGTATACTACCTCACTCAGCTGTTTGGAAACACTTTCGTGCTGCCCACTGGAAATCCCTTTGGCAACTCTGGTGTAAAGGCACTGTTCATCTGTGCTGCCTCTTGTCGTTTTATCTTCCTCTGGTTGGATCAAGTCATCCACCAGGCATTCCACCCCGTAAATAAGCGACTTAATCGATGCATTGTCTACATTTTGCTGGGGGCTGTCAAATATAATCCTCAATTTTGCCACAGAGCTGAGGATTGTTTCCTTTGCATATTTGTGGACAACAAGGGCTTTGACTCTACTTCCCACTCTTTCCCAGCAGGACGTTTTGTAAGAGGTTGTCTCCGGTAGGGACTTCTTCTTGGGTGAACCATCTGTCTCCAAATCAAGTCCTTCCCAAATAGCTCTGACAATCTCAGAGGCTGCTGCCTCTGTATCCTTAGAGGTGCTGGACACAAGCTGGTCAAATTCCTCTTCCAAGATGATTCCATTAATATCAATGGGACTGATACTGGTAGTTTGTTCCTCCAGAATATTCTTGACAGCTTCTGTCTTTGTAATAACAAAGCTTTCTTTAGAAGAACATTTCTTTGGTGCATCCTCTTCAAATTGAGTGACATGGGTTTGACATGAGTCTTCAGCTGGGTCGTCTGCTGCCTCACATGGTGCTTCAAACACAGGTTTTGAAGCGTAATTTGCCATTGCCAGGGCTTCTGAAACTGATGTCAGACTTCCCATTACTCCCTTTATGTGGCTCACAGCAACGGTCACCTGGTCCCTCTCTTTCTCATGCTGTTGTGACTGACAGGTGAGCCACTGACACATCCTCTTCATGAAAGAGTCAACTTCACTTCTAATTTTTGCCAAAATGTTGACCCTTTGTCCATTGTCCTCAGGTTTCAGGTGGCTGTATACCACCTCGCTCAGCTGTTTTGCAACAATGTTGTGCTGCCCACTGGAAATCCCTTTGGCAATTCTGTCGTAAAGGCACTGTTCCTCTGTGCTGCCTTTTGGCGTTCTGTCGTCCTCTTGTTGGATCATGACCTCCACCAAGAGGTCCATCCTGCTAATCAGAGACTTAACTGATGTCTTGTCTACATTGTGTGGCACGCTGTCAAGGCTATTCCTCAATTTTGACACAGAGCTGAAGATTGTTTCTTTTGCAAATGTGTGCAAAAAAAGGGCTTTGACTTTACCTCCCACCCTGTTCCAGCAGGAAGGTTTGTAAGAAATTGTCTCCGATTTGGACTTCCTCTTTGGTGAGCCATCCGTCTCAAAGTTGAGTTCATCCAATACTACTCTGACAATCTCAGAGGCTGCTGCCTCTGTATCCTTTGAGGTGCTGGACACAAGCATGTCATATACCTCCTCTGAAATGTCTTGATTATAATTTATGCGGCTGCTTTTAGACGATTGTTCATCCAGGATATTCTTGACAGCTTCTGTGGCTGTCATATCGACGCTTCCAACCGAAGGAACTCTTTGTGATGCATGCTCTTCAAAAGGAGTTACAGGGGTTTGACGTGACTCCTCAGATGCAACCGGCTCCTTTGCTGATCCTGCCACTGATGTTTTAGGTCCATCAGCTTCCATTTTTGAGCTCTGTTGGCCTGTTGGCCTGTGTTGAGATAGAATAATGGCCATTGCCTTGGATCTCATCTTTGCTGCACACTTTCTCAGTATATTAATGACAGGTGTTACCATTGCGTTAAGTATGTGGGTGGAAGGCATGGATTCCAGCACTCCACTCTCCTCAATGCTGCCTGTGCTGCTTCCACTAAGTTTTAGAGCTCACAGTTAACTCTTTTCGTTACCTCTCTCCTCACGATTTTGTTAAGATCATGTGCGCTAATGCAAAATAGATCTGGTTCGACGCCCGTCACCTCCGCAAAAGTTAGTGGAAGAGTGTCATTCAGACACACAAGGACTTGCCTTTCGGAAATAACAATGCTCCTGAGTGATGCACTGGATTCAGAAGAGCTTCTGGACAATTTTCTATGACCCACCTGTGGTAGGCTTTGTTTCAAAGCGTCATAAATGTATCTCGATACAATGCGAATTATACCCACACACATGTCTGTAAGATACTTTCTGTTGTCCTGTCAACTGGCCCGATCTGCAGGGTGAACCACTGCACTGCTGTCAGTTTGCCCACAAACTGTTGGATGTGCGGGCGGAGAATCTCTGTTGTGGCCCATGGAAGGGCCAATTCCGTCTTCTCTTCTCTCGTGTTATCCATTGAGATCGATGTTTCTAGTCGCGGTGTACCTTTCCTTGAAATGATGTGAAATGTGCTCTGAAAAATCAAAGTAGAAACCAACCTTTGGATTTGGGTCCTATTTATAAGCTTGCATACTGCGTTTTATGACATCACTTGTTACATCATTGGAACCTTCATTGCCTTTGATCTTTGAATGACGTCATGCCATTCTAATGACTTTAAAGGAAAAATTACAAGAGTTTAAAAATAAACATTCAAACATAGCAACTGTAACTATGCACAGGAGTGGCATTGGAATCTTCACTCGCCTCTGTTCTTTGAATGACATCATGCCATTAAAATGACTTAAATAAAAAGAGTTCAAATGTATAGTTCAGTGTTTGGAAGTGGGGTTGTATGGGGTACTTAGGTATAGTTAATATGTTTTTATCAGGCATTGTTCGGCCATTGTATTACTACGCCTATCACTCCTTCAATCAGCTTTTTTACTCAGAACTGCCGCTGCTTATTCAAAAGACACAAAAAAAAAACATAAGGGATTTTAAAAGTGACGACGACATGCCATTCACTGCGGTACTAAGAGGATACCTAAATGAACCAGAGTATATAGAAGAAGTCGAACAGTCTTCCTAGAAACTGTAACTATGCACAGGACTGGTTATAAACAAATGAACACCTGAAACAAATAATGAATACATAAATAAATATTTTACCAGGATACACCTATGTTTTTGGTTACTGAATGCTTTGGCTGTAGTTAAATATGATTGATTTTTGAATGTGGAAATATATAAAAAGGGACAGAATTATAATAGAATCTGCATTTTCCGCTATTAGAATCCACCACAGGACCGCTAATTAACTCAGTTCCATCAGTTTAGAAAGGCAGTATGATAACAAAATTATTGTTTATTAAGAAGGGGGCTGTATAGGAACTTTTAAAGAAGTGTAAGGCTTCCAAATTTCTTACACAATCTTAAATGAGCATTTTGAGTAAATGTTAACTTTATTTGTCTCATAAATGGCGTAATGAAATTCATATGACAGACAGAGAGACATGAACAACATTATGCATTTATTTGCTGTGCTCAATAATTACCATTATCAACATTGCCATAATACTCACAAGCATTAGAAATAGATTCAGAAACTTCAGCGGCCAGGCGTACGAACAGTTTCACAATAACCGATAAAATGCAAGACCAGAGACTAAACAGAGCATAGTCTATGACGTCCCTTTTGATATTTAAACTAGGAGAAGTCAAAAATGTACATTATGTTAAGTAAGATATTTTGAGGCCTTTTTGCAGTAGGGATACTTATTATTGATGTATCGGTAGAAAACAGGCTTTTTCAGCATCTCTAGATTGATTGGTTTATGATATATTATTAACCCCATTCTACCAAAGTATTTTTGTTTAATAAAGCCAAAAATTACGAACTGTAGATTCACTTACACCAGTCAATTCATAGCCAGACTGTATTTCCACACCTATTAAAGTGGATGTAACAGGATCGATAAAACTGGCAGCGGTAACTTTGATGCATGTTGACGTCTATTGCCTCTTACAGGCGGAGAGGTCTTTGGTGTTATTGGAATGTCCTATGTGTGATCCACCTTAAGCAGAGTGTGAACACAAAATGACATGTTATAAGGGTCCCTGGCTGGTACAAGGCAGGGTTATTATATTGGAGCTTTCTGGTTGAATGCAGTCATCTTAAACAGCATGTCCTACTAGGGGCAATGTACCAAACTGGTATTTAGTGTCACCGTCATGTCCCCAAACCCTTTCTATTTAATCCAGTCGGGAAAGGTTGGATACTCAATGATAGCACATCACTGCAGCCTATACTTTTCAAAATAAGAGCGTGCACCAATAGCAGAAAATGATGTCACCTAGCTCTACTGCAATGATAAGGACTGCAGTCAAATTACATAGTGCTGCTGCTTGTCTGTGGGATTGCACTGCACTTAAAAGTATTGCTCCTTTATTTATATGGACTGTCCCGATGCCTGTGATTGATTCACCCCATGAAGAAGAGATTTTGGCCACTAATTGATTTCTCAGAGGGAAAACAGTGGAATACAGGTACCTGGCTCCGCCCGCCCAAATTTAATTTTCCCTTCAGTAGTCAGTCTGGGGATGGGGCGTATTAGTGGGATTTTGCTCGAACAAATTTCTGAGTGTCAAATCAGCGAACAGAGGAAGTGGCTGAGAACGATGACGTCGAAGTCTCGCTCCAGTTTCAGTTGAATGCTGCGTTCCTTGGCAGTTCCGAGTTCCGACCTGTCTGTGTTCCAGTGCATCTGCTCGCAAAAGTATGGACGCCTACAACCTTTCTCGTCCAAACAACTAAACGTTAGGCTCTAGCAAGTTACCGTTGCCAGGTACCGGTAGATCCATAGACTACAATATGTAGTGAAGTCGGAAATTTCCGAGTTTCCAGTACAACTGGAGCGCACCGTCAGAAGCCGGCTCAAGTCATGACATACGTCCCGACCAAACGTTATGCGTTGGTTGGCTGATACCAGAGTGGCACTTGGCTGATCCAATAGTTTTAAACTTCAACAGACACCCGCCTCCAAGTGAGTGAACGTTTGCCAAATAGAGCAGTTCCAGACCTTATGTACAAATGAAATGAAGTACGATGGTCTGGTTGGACCAGGCTAGGTATACCCTTATCCCCCAAGTGAATCTGTGCAAATATAATGTAAATCCAACCAGTAGTTAGGACAAAACACAAATGATCACTGATAACAGAAACGTATTAATTATTATTAGTGAGACAATAGATATTTGTCAACAGTTGATTTTGCCCTAGTGTTTATACCAAGGTATTTATTGCAAACCTATTCATTGAGTCTTACTAACTTACCCTTACAAAGCATATTTTTGTGCAACTGCTATTTCCTCAACAATCCTTATTCAGGTTAATAAAGAAAAAAATGCTTTGTAAAGGTAAGTTAGTAAGACTTAATAAATGGGTTTGATTAAGCAATTATAATCTCACAATCAACATGTGTATTATGTTATTATTAACACTGATATAAAATCAGAACACAAAGTGCCTTATTACCTATTAACTAATACTTATTAGAAGGACCTTAAAATAAAGAGTTACCCAGATGGGTAATGACTAGATTTATAAAACTGTAACCAGACAAATGTTAGAAATCTTTACTTTATATATATACTAAAAACATAAACATTCATTTCATCACCAATCAAAATTCCAAGAACATAATGAATTCATAGATGGACTAAATGTTCATCAGAAATCTATCTATCCAGTACTCAGTTTCTGCACCATCAATGGAAAGAAATATGGGTAAAATAAATAGAAAAAAAAAACACATTTGTGGCATTTGAACAGGGCCGTCGCCAGATGCAGTTGGGATTTGTCTATGGACGTGAACGTGACAGTACGTATGTCAGAGCGTGTTGCTGACTCTGGGTAGTGAGCAGTTGACTGTAGCAATGTGTAATGTATGGAGCTCAGGGCTGCTCATGCATGTTCATCTTCCTCTTGCGGTAGTTGAGCACCAGGCTGGAGGCGGTGAGCTGTGCGGTGCGGCCCTTCTCCCAGCTCTGGAAGCCGTTGAGGCCGCTCTGCCCCGACCTGAACAGGGTCTTCTCCAGACAGTCCAGGCGATCCACCAGCGCCGACGTGTCCTCGTTGTAGGCGTTCTGAGACGAGTCCATGGTGCGCCGGAAACGATTGATGAACGTCTGCAATTCAAATAAATTCCCTTCAAACCATAGAACTAAATTTAGACGTTGATGTTATCTTAAAATGTGTCAGACTCTAACCAGCAACTGTTTTTTTTAAAGGAATAGTTGATATTCTAAATTATATAGTGATTTGCCTCACACACCGGCTCAATATAAGTTGGCAGAAAACATCCCTCTAACTGTGTGTGCATTTGTGATGAAGTTAGAGGGCACATTTCTCCTTGTATTTCATTTCACCTTCATTAATACTAGAGAGATCATTTAAGAGTGACCACCATTTTCCAATGATGTCGAGACAAACAGAAATGCAAAGCATAAACAACAACATAAACACAATGCACAACGCAAATACATCAAATACACAACAAGCTGATAAGGAGCCAAAACCATTGAAAGATTTAGACAGCTATGTAGAATGGCTGCAATGTAAATGACGTGGCTGTAAGTAAAACATAAATATTTAAATATAACCTACAAAAAAGCGTATTTAAAAACAGTTGCAGGTAGATTTAGTCAGATTTAAGACAACATGTAAAAATGTATTTTAATTTGTTGCTGTAATTTGTTCCAGGAGTCCGGGGCACTGAAGCAAACAGATTACAGCGCACACAGGGTGTAGTGCCTGATTTGAACAGTTAAAAAGGTATTTTAGGCATGCTGGCAGCGTTTTTATTTTCATTTAGAGTGACCTAGATTGCAAATAAGCACACACACACACCACACAACTTTGATGTAAAATTCTTAAACCTCAGATATGTTAAATTGCATGTGACTTGCCTTTAGGTACAAATCATCATGAAAAAGTGATCTTTTTATATTGAAATTTCAAGTTGTGTGTCCAGAACTGGCCCTTGCCATGTTCTAGTTCAAATGTTCAATAAGTAAACACAGCTGGTACATAGTCTATAAACCTGCCATCAGATGGAATAATGAATAATTCCACCTTGATATTTTTGTTTTCTTAGCCCTTGCCACATAGTGATGCTCTTTGGAAACGTTTGTAGAGTCTTGCTAAACATTCAGTTATGCCCTTGACTTGTATAAATGTTGAGGAACACACCAAGTTTATATATTGCTTTGGTTGAGTTAAAACATACACAACAGTCCAGCCAATGTGGTTAAAAGCAAACAGGATGGCAATGCTGGCAGTATGTGAAAACCTGGTGCAGTGTACGGCTATGGAGAAGTCTTCTAGAGTGTAACAACCCAGTTTCCCTTTGTCTGTCAGACAATGAGATTAGAGTCAATCTGCCTGGTAACAGCTGCACCAGACGGCCATGTTTCCTGATCTGATTGCACCCTCTAGTTGTAGCATGTTGAATAACACTGGCTGGCTGCATTGTTTTGAATCTGCATTGTGTCAGTTTATCCGTATTAAATTTGAGGCAAAACATCAGGGCTGAAATGAATACACATTGCATCGTATATTATATTGTACCGCATATGTATTGTTAATTAATATAAAAAATATATAATGTATCTCATGAAAACAAAAGTCAACGATCCAACTGTGTGCATCCATTATTGTGAAATTCTCACATGCTCACAAGCAAGTTTAAACTAAAATTCTGAAATATTATTTGAATTTCCAGTCTTAAACAAACCAGTGTTTAAAAAAATATTTATTTGACATTTTGGGACAGGCTCTTATTGACTTCCTGACAGAGTTAGAAGATCATACCGCTTCCATATCTGTACTTTAAATATCTGTTCTTACAGACAGCGGATAGCTTAGCACCAAGCCTTGAAACAGGGGAAGACAATCCTCATAACAAAATGAATAATGCTTACTGCAACACATCGCTAGTTGCCACTGATGTTCAAAAAATGTAGGAAAAGGAAAAACAACTGAGTTTGTCTGCATGAGTAGGTGTCAGTCATTTCAGTGAAGCAAACATCCACGTGTTATTAACAAGGTGGTGGTTTCACATCTTTTCAGTCCGAGAAGCACCACATTACAATTACTCGCAAAAGCATACACTGTGCACAGCTATGCAAACAAAGCTTAATTTGGGAAGAAGAAATGCAATGCTTTAATGACGAGTCTAGCCAACTTAAAATGCCACCATCATAAGTGATACTTTGTCTTACTCTTCTGCATTTTGTCATAGTCACACACTGTTATCAGGAGTCCATTAAAAGGGGTTGGTAGAGACATGCTTTGTCCTTGATGAAGTAAATAAATCACAGTAAAATGATGTGTAATCTGTGAGATAGAGGACCCCAGTCTGACATAAATTTGTATTTGTTCTTGATGGTCGCCTCGAGTAGCCCTGGGTACCGTTATAAATTGTTTAATGCCAACACACCAACAATGCAGCTTGACATTCCCTTTAGTCTGTGTGTCTGTCTGTGTCTGTCTCTGTCTGTGTGTCTGTGTGTCTGTACCTGCAGCAGCGTCTGTGCGATCTCGGGGTTCTCGGGGCTTTCAAAGTGCAGCATCTGTGAGCCCAGGCCGTAGTAGTAGGGCCCCATCTTGTGCAGGTCCACCACGTTGGAGTCAGCGTTGAACACAGTCCTCCAGCCCTCTCTGTAAATCTTAGGCAGCTCCACGGACAGCACCCTCCTCTTCCTCTCATACAGACCTTTAGACAGCCACAGGGGAAGCTCCATCTTTGTGCCCTGACAGAAAAGGGAAATCAAAAGGGTGTGTTTGTGTGCGTAATATGCAACGTTCTTCTCTTATATTAGTTTAAAATGTGGAGTCAGTGATCCTGGAGAACGCTTTTTGGCTAAATCCTCTTTTGTCAAAATCAGCGACTATCTCCTCACGATCTGCTGCCTGTCCATACTGTATGTGCACACTGACAATCATTAGGCCGTGTATTACAACTGGATTTTTTTAGTCAGCACAAACACAGTGAAGGCTCGTAGTGTATCGGGATGAGAGATTCACATATTTTTTTTTACAAAAAGTGATTTTGACAACAAGCTTTCTCTAGAATTGCTGACTCCACCTTTACATTGTAACGTTAGGGTTCCAGGGCTAGTGTTCAGTAGACATGAAGTATGTATCTTATGGAGTTAAATCCAACTGAAGTGCATTTTGATAAAATGTTGTAGCTTCTCTGTATCTTTAGATGTCGGGTATCAATTTGGCAAACCAGTAACTGCCCAACAAGATTTCGTTATGATAAAAAAAAAATTTAAGTTAACTGTGACTATTTCTGATGATTATTTGTATGCATAGGTTTTTCATGTGCTTGAATATGCATGCTGCTGTCCCTTGTCATAACTTAGACCTCGAAGTTACAAACTTGCAAACACATTTCCTCCGTTATAGTGATAATAAGTTGAAGTTTTGGTATGCCGAACTTAACAGTGGGTCTTATTTTTTATTCGAGCAGCTTTATTTAGTTTTTTAAACACATAGGCCTAGGTGCCAATGCCGATACAACACCGTATGAATAAACTGCAAACTATTGAATGAGGTTTGGTGCAACTTTCTTTGCACACCAATAATACCGTGGCTATGTTAACTTCTGAAAGACACACTTATCTCCAAATGCATTATCAACAACACTATAACTTAACTATCATGGCGTTTCATATATTTTCCTTCAGTAACTTCACCAACCTCCGGTATGTCCTGCGTGTCACTCGACTTCTCCAGGAATCCAAGCCGGGGGAAAGCGCACTCTGTCCGGATGGGAAGTCTCTCTTGAGAGAGCAAAATATCGTCAAGAGAAAGGAAATTCTCTTCCATCCCTACCCCAGGCTGTATTGGCATATATGACTGTGTATCCATGTTGTGCCCTGAATGAGGCCAAAATAAGCTTTATACTAAATAAGTTCAGTGAAAGACGGAGCAGAGAAATGTATCCTTGGCTGTGTTTACAACTCTTCCTACTTGGTGTTTTGGCGCCAGGACCTGTCAACCAATCAGAGCGCTACTGCTCTCTTGACCAGACCAAAGCAATCGATTCGATTAGATCCTACTATCTATGGATATTAGACCAAACTAAAAAAATAAATATTTATGATATCTGCGATGTCACGTTTATGTCTCCTTTACATTTTACATTAGGGTTTAATTTATTGTTGTCAAGTTTTGTTGAAGTGGGATTGAATTTGAAATGAAGACATTATGTTGCAATTTTGTAAAATTAATATATTTACTATGAAGCAAACAGTGAAATAAAATTCTAAATTAAATTTGCCTCTTTTAAAAAAAAAAATCAAAAGTCAGGTGCAGTTACGAATTTTGCCATTAGAGGTCAGAATATTAACATTGCAATTTAAAAATTCCCTTGAACATTGGTAAGCAATTATAAAGCTACTAGGCCTAGACCAACTACTGACTTTAAACCATAGATAGTATATAAATAAATATATATTTAAACATGCACTGGAAAGACAACCTTGAAATGACCTTTCATTCAAATGGAGAACGAAGGGAAACAAATGACATAGGCTACTAGAACTGCATGCTTGTCTTTTGCTCTACCCCACTCTTTACCTGCCATAATAATAATTTATTACATTTATCAGTTGATAAATGAAAAATGACAGCTCGTCACAGCCTGCCTTGTATTTTCCCACATTTGTTAACGCATCATCACATTTCAAACCTTGCCAACAGGAAGAACAGATCAGTCATCTTTCGTCATTTGACATTTTTAATATTATACATTATCATATATGTCATTATAATTACTCATCCCACAGATTGCAAATCAAAAGTCATCAGACATGTTAGTCGTTGGCCCCCCGAGAAAATCAGGTGGCCATTCACATCCTCGGAAAGTAAAATACGTCCTGAAAATGAACGGAGTCGAATGAAATAAAGCCATAGTAAAAGAAGGTATTGTATCCTTGTATGGTATAGCTGTGTGCCCGAGCTGAGTGGGCAGGCAGGCAGGCGGGGGGTATACAGTGGGCCTACTGTCGACTATAGCAGCAGTCTGAGAGACTCATTAGATATTTTCACTCTAAAAACCCAGACTCAAGCACACGTCATGTCCCAAAGAGATCATCCACCTCTATTAGCTGTGGGCCATGACACACAGGGAACATTGTGTGTCACATGGAAAGGCAATGAGGTTAGCAGTTATCATCATTATTGGGCTTCTTATGGCCCATTGTCATGCACCATGGTGCCCATCGCCATCATAGTTAGCACGGCCCTTTCTGTCTGGAACCCTGTCCGTGCCATGGCCCTAATTAGGGAACACTGTAACACTTTATATGAACTGGTGCTCAAGAGGCAATTACAAACACAGTAAGATCAGAAGGGCTGAAACAATATGATGTAATGAGACTCTAGTGGGATTAAATGCTCTCTGGCAACAATCCTCATCACATGATGGCCTCTGCAAAAGACAGCAAGGGGAACAGGGTTAACCAATAATGAAATTAAATTACTAAAACGTTTATTTTTTTATATTTTTCATGGACAGCTAAGTGATGACAGAGGGAAAAGTTCAGGAGAAATGTTTCAATTCATAACTCCTCAGCTTTAACTCCTTATAATGAGTTATAATTGATGTACTTCAAGTAAAGGTTCATAGAAAGCATCTTATGACTTCACATCTGAGACAATTTTCCCTGTCAGCTTCAGAGCAATATGCAGGGAGGTGACTGCATTCAATTGTTTCCTAAAAACAATCAAATAGAAATCAGGGTTCAAAGCAAAGGACGCTTATCTTTACCAGCATTCATCACTTCAAATGAGTGCACAGTTCTACCTCAAGAATATTAAGAATGACTGATGAATCAACTGTGCCTGCCAGACTCTAACCCTAAACCTCTTTCTTCACAAACGTATACATACTCAAACCTCCAAGGCTATTGGCTGGATTCTTTTAACTCCCATCCCAAATAAGAGTTGACAGCTCATGAGGCGTCTGTCGTTGGTTAAAGTGAAAGCTAGTCGTGGTGCTTTGAAGCTATCAGGAAGCTCTCAGCTCTGATATGTAAAAATTATCCCGCAGGCTTGAGTTTCCCTGAAAGCATCTCAGCAGTAGGTCCATGTCCTACACATCCGACTTACAACAGTGGAACAGTAGTCGAGGGCTTAAGAGTTAGGACCAACTTGTCCATTTTTGAGTGCAATGAAATAATGTTCCAGGAAAAATCCATGCTTGAATTTTTCAACTACATGAAGCAGATTGTATTTGTCAAACATTTCTGGCTAAGATGTATTTTTTCCATGTCATTTTTGACAGCAGATCTTACTAAGAGAAACAAGGGTATTACCAATGTAAATTTTTTCCAACTTTTTGTAGCCCCATCAGAGAAGAATGCACTGCAGCCACAAAACAAACAATGCTTTGAGGCAAGCTACACAATGGGAAGTATCATTTTCAGAATTAGAAAATGTCCAAGGTACAAGCTTGTGAACACAAATTCCACTCCCAAGATTTATTTGGGTCTGAAACATCAAACCAACGATAGCTTCAAATGGTGTCTCATTCACCACTTTGTAGAAACTACAGTATGCAGAAACCGGATGAAACACTGTCAGCACATCCACTTTTTTAAAATTCTGGGTCATTTTGAGATGAAAAAAACGGCAATTCCAGTTGCAGACATATGGGTTTTGCAGTGTTTAGAACTGTTCGCCATGCCGAACAGCAGAGAAGAAATGTGGTTATTCAGAAACAGAGTTGAAATAGTTACACTTGATGGCTATAAAATGAAAGACATAGTGTGTAATTTTTTCATTTAAATTAATTCAAGCCATTGCCAAAAAAGTTGACACAAAGTTAATTAAGCCTATCATCTCCACAACACTCTCTGTATTTCTCATCATGGCAACGTTTACAACACTGGTGCAGCGCAGCTCAGAAAAAGCCAGAGAAGCGCCCAAGAAATGTTTCATCTACATTTGCATCTATAAGGTAAGCCTTCCGTGATCGTGCACGGATTGCATTTCCTTCAGCTGTACGTCAAGGTTTTTTCTTACCAGTCGTATCAACACTACTGCTAAGAAAAAACCTGGACATACAGCAGATGGAAATAAAATCCGTTCACGATCACAGAAGGCTTACCTAATGTAGATGTGCAGACAGTGTTGTTGTAATTACTCAGAATCCCTCATGGGGGCAACATTAGTTACACACTATAGCTTTAACCTATGGTACTGGCACATTGTCTAAGAGCCTTTTGCATTTCTATGTTAAGGGACATCATTGAAACAAATCTTAATTTTTGCAGTGGGGAGCCAGACAATCCTCACTACTCTCTTTGCAGTAGTAGTTGTAGTAGTAGTAGTTGTACCATTATTCCATTCCAATACACATGTCCCTTCTGTAGCCACTTTCTTGTTAACTGCCCTTGGTGATTCAGGGAAATGTAGCCTAGTACAATGACTAAATAAAATAAGATTACACACAGCCTATTTCGAGAAAGTGGATGCTTCACATTCAATTCCAAAAATAACTTTTAAAGTATCTTGCACATTTCTGACCGGTGTTAAGAGCGGCTGATGTTTCAAAAAGGGAATTTTTCCTCAGACTTAACTGTACCATCATGTCCCAATATTATACAGGTACAATATTACACTGTGTGTCTATATGCCGGTGATGATGACCTCAGGAGTATGAAGTTTGAAGGGAAACCCAGCGCTGCTCAGTTTGTATATCTGGTTTCACAGAATGAAAGCTTAACATGGAGTCATCTATAGCACAATTTATTCCACCATTTGTTTTACAGTAGCTTTTTGTAAATGCAGTTTGTATGTTGATTTGTAGTAGTCTTCATACATCAGCTCTTGGCATTCTGAAGAGTGAGTTAACAGCTCACATGATTTGAATATTAAACAAATATTGTTAAATATGAACATAATGAATAAATAGGCCCCCGTTCATGTGGATCCACAGTGGGATGACAAAGAGTCCTTTTTTCGGGGTTCGGAGCGGCTCACGTCTCCAGTCGCAGTCGACCACGCCTACTACTAGCAGAAACACAATGTAGGGGAACCCACAGTAGCATAGACCAAGAGGTGCCTCTTGAATCACACACTCACACACACACACACACACACACACACACACATGCACAAACTGTCATATGCACAGAGACACACACACACACACACACACGCAAACAAACACACACACACACAGACACACACACACACTCTCACACCCGAAGGCTCTCGCGAGCAAATTACTCATCATGAACACGTCAAAAAAAAAATCTGGCAGATCTAAAAAGAAAGAACGAGAGAGGTTACATGTGTCATTTACAATATTTCATGTCGCTTCTCTGTAGCTGTAAACATCAGCAAAGTAAAGGGAGGACTGCCAGTCGCACACACACACACACACACACACACACACACACACACACACACACACACACAGAAATGACACTAACGAAACACAAACACACACACACACACACACTCCACACACTACACACACACACACACACACACACTACACACACACACACACACACAGGAAGCATGGTCACTGGTCAAGCTCTCTCACACTACACACACACACACACACACTCACACACACTACACTACACACGTTGTTACCACACACATCACACACACACACACAACACACACACACACACACACACACACACACACACACACACACACACACACACACACACACACACACACACACCACACACACACAGTGTACATAGACATACCAGGTGAAGCCTGACACCGGAGCATCCCAAACACACGTTACACAGTAGGAGCGTCAACTACATAGCTGGCCCCTTCCTCGCTCCCAATCAGGACTGAGCATGCTCAGACCGTTCCTCTCCACCCCCAGTCCATCTTTAGATCCCCCGCCCCCATCCTGTACTTACAAGACAAGCTGACATCCAAGTTTGTTTGTTTGTTTGTTTGTTCTTTTTAAACCCCCACATCTCTCTGTGCCTGCCCAGGTGTGCACAAACCAGATCTAAATCCTTGTTTCCACTTAGCAGCACAGTTCAGTTTGGTTCGACAGGGCACGGCAACCCTATAACTTGGGTTCTTCACTCTTGTCCAAGGTAACTGCACACAGCAGTGTATCTACCTTACAGAAATTATGATTCGGTCCACAAATCAACGGTGTGCACGTGTTAAGCTCCACCCTTCTGTGAACCTTTGGGACAGCTTTGGTCCCCCAAACAAAAGGGTGACAAAAAATAGGTCTGGCACGGTTCGCTTATTTTGGTACCCTTCCAACTTTTGAAAAGGTGGAAACACAAGTTAACGAACCGAACTGAACCGAACCGCACCACTCCATTCAGTGGAAAAGAGGCTTGAGAAGCATTTGTGGGGACTTTTAGGGGATCTGATTATTATGATTCCAATTGCCATGGGAGGGTGCAGAACCATTACAGGAACTATGGGAAAGAAGGCGCACACCGTCCAGAAACCAGACTGTTATGAGAAGGGCACCAACGAGTCAGAGTCCTGTTGTGAGATAAGAGGCCCACCGAATAAAGTACAGCACAAGTTACTTTTCCAAAGCAAGCTTCTGCAACTCAACAATCCTCCATTTGTCGGTTTTCCTCCTTCTCTTTTGTGTTTCCTTGTGTGTTTTTCCCCACCCTGCCCTGCTGTCTCTCCTCTCCCCAGTATAAGGCCATGGGAGAGCTGGACACAGAATGGCTGTCCCTGGCCCTGGATCCAGATACTAGATGGAAAGGCCAACTGCTGGAGGCCTTGGAGGACCTGAGCACGTCAGGGAGGCAAATGACCATTCCAGTCGGGGGGAGTGTGGTGGAATTGAGGCCCATGGAGCCCTTTATGAAGGGCCCGTGTTAGGGAGGGGGTTCCAGTAGTCTCTTCCGCAGACCTTAAATGGAGGGCTCGGGAAGGGGCCCCATTAATGTACGATGGTTTGACGGTCACGTTTTTTTGTTTTCTTTTTTGGTTGCGTTCACAAGGAATAAATTATCTTTGTTAGGATGATGAATTCTGTCAGGAAACGTAGGTGTAGTTGATCGCTTTGATTGTTTCATCAGATTTGGTTGTGTCTTGTGTCCAGATATCCATGGCCGCACCACGGGATGTTCTGGAGACAGAAGGAGGCAGAAAAGGTTTATTAAGCAACATATTCATTGTGAAAACTGTCTGGTTTAAGTGGCTTGGACAACACACTCTATATCTCTAACTAACATTACTCGTGCCATGCCAGATTGAACTTTCTCAAAAAAACAACTTGACTGCGAAGAAATAGAGCTCAACAATATGTTCTGGAGGTAAAAATCTCATTTATCTCCATAACAGATTCAATTATTAGCTATAATATCATAACCATCCAAGGTATACTTACCGCAAGCTACCAGAGTGTGAAACAATTGTACTGTATATGCGTCTGTCAGAAGTTTGTATGATAACAACGTCGTTTGAGAAAAACATGGTTTATTCGCAATCTCGGAGAGAAGAACTACATAGAACCCACTATCCTAGAGCGTCACAGCAACGTCTGATTGGTGGAGCCCGCTGTTGCCATGGAAATGTTTCCTGCCCATGTGAAACTGAGCTGTCAGGTGGTCACCATACAAATGAAAGAAGACATTTGGCTATAAGCTGCTATCAGGGTAGTTCACTGCCATTATTTATTTTTACCATGGAGAAACTGCAGTGAATAAATGATAAATGTAGAGAGAAGGCTTGTGTACATTTTGAAATAAGCGTGCTAAACTAACATTTGTTGGGAAGGCACGGGAATCACAATGGAATGTGGGATGAGTTTCTTCAGTCCCAGAAAGAAATATGTACACAGTCTTGTACCATTGCCTTTTTCTCTGTTTTTCAAACGTTTTTTTTTTAGCGCCAAATAACATGTTTTATAGTCACGATTATTCGGGTAGCTGGTTGGCTTGGTTCCATGTTTAGATAAATATCGATATAATAATTATGATAATGGATTGGATTTATATAGTGCTTTTCTCGCACTCAAGGAATTGTTGAAATGGAGGTTTTGAATGGGGGAATTTACTTCTGGAACCAGAGCCGCTGAAAGAGAGGGCTGTCACTGTTAAGCTCTATTATCTCTAGACATTGATGGTCCCCAGTGGACCAATCCTAGTGATGGTGGTGATCTTCTGACTTTCTTTTTCCCCTTTCACCACTACGTCCAAACATTTTCTCTCTCTCAACTGCTATGATCCCCTATGAAAGATGGATCTCAAGGAACTTTGGTTCACACATTCACGGTCCCCTTCAGATGAATTGTGGGGGGTTGTTACTTCGACAAAAATGACCACACCAGTACATTTCGACTTCTAAACTCAAACTGCTCATTCTAACGTCGTCGAAATGTCTGCCATCTCACCTTTTTTTCCTTTCTCTTGTGCTAGCAAAGTCGTCTCATTGCAGTAGAGATCGCTACTAAAACAAAGCAATTTAGATGTTCCTATATTCATAATATTTCACCTTTCCAACTGTATGTTAGAACTATTTATGCATATTATGAATTACCGTCATGATCAGTGAAAGATCCAAAACTCAAATGACGTAACTTTGTTGATCCTTTGATCCCCAACTCCCTCAAGGTTTATGACAAAATTCCTTCTTATCATTTATCATTTGTGCATCCACATGAAGCAAATCCATCATAAGACTAGAGGAAGACAGCCAATGGATCAAGATCTGAATCTTAATACGAAGAAGATATGAGAAGCCGTACATCTTATCTTGCCATCATTAGGATTCAGACAGTGTGTGTGTGTGTGTGTGTTGTGTGTTGTGTGTGTGTGTGTGTGTGTGTGTGTGTGTGTGTGTGTGTGTGTGTGTGTGTGTGTGTGTGTGTGTGTGTGTGTGTGTGTGTGTGTGTGTGTGTGTGTGCTGCTGTGTCTCACCTTGAACAGTATTGGTAGTGGGCTTGGGGGTCAGTCAGTCTGAGGGGTGTTCGGGGCAGGACCGATTGATCTCAAACCATGAGTCTATACAGCTGCGGATTCACCCACACACACACACAACACACACACCCCCCACACACACACACACCCCCCACACACACACACACACACACACACACACACACACACACACACACACACACACACACACACACACACACACCACACACACACACACACACACACACACCACACCCACAAAACACACACACACACACACACACACACAAACACACACCACACACAACACACACCAGGTTTAAGTCATTTTGTCAACACTGCTGCAAAGACAGAGGTCACATACTTGAGATATGCAGGTCACAAACATTCACAGTTGACTAATCACAAGGTCAGCATATAATAATAAACAATATAGAATATTTGATAAAGCATGAGAGAGTCCTAAGAATAACAACGGGATAATACTGTAGTCTTACATGGATTCAGTACTGCACAGGGTTGTTGTTAAAGTCACACATGGCGTGTTGGAAAGCCTCCATGCACTCCCACATTATCAGAACATACACAGCATATACGATCTTTAATGAGACTCAGAGGGCAACACAACAGCAACAATACAGCACACTCAAATATATGTATGTGTATATTCTTAACCTTTTATATGTACATCCTTGACCATTTAACATCATACCTCTGTTAATATTGGTGTGTGGTGGAAGAAGATCCTTCACAAAAGAGAACGTCTTGCATTCAAAATGTTAGTAAAGAGGTATAACAAAGCAATACTAAAAGTGCTTCTATTAAAAGCAACTACTATAGCTCTATCAGAGTGCTTAACGTATAATAAATATATATACACGTTTTTATAAATTTGTGGGCTCATCTAAGTCGCAGCCCAGGATACTTCTAATTGAAGTCCTCCATCATACTCATGTAGAAAATGAAATCAGTATTAAGCTGCAACATGACTGTTTGTCAGATGCAGTTGAGTTGAAATGGCAAAAATGTCTCTATCTAATATTGAATGAGGCAGAAATATTTAGGAGCGCAGGACAAACATACCCCAAATAAAGTACCTAAAGCTAAGGTTTTCAAGGCAGGTAGAGCTATACAATACATTTTTTTTAAAGAATATCTCCACACCTTATTCACATGTTGAAACATGAGATTCATGCTGGGGTTTCAAATACTCATTATACCCACAACATATTTACTCCAACATGTGTGTGTGTGTATGATCAATCAGTATCACTGTGTGAGTAACACTATTTATAGTGTGTGTTGACAGATCTTAGCTTGGCGGTGCTATGCGTATCATTTTACACCAATAAGTCATTCCCACGTTTTGTTTCATCGACTGCGCACCAGTAAGATGAGACGGCTCGAACACTGGACACTTTTTTTTACTAGCTTCTGTGCACATATTCAGTTTGACATTGGGCAAACAGAGAGGGAAATCAGTCAAATTGCTTTATGGTACAGAGCGGAATAGGGTGCTGTTTTTGTACACAGCGAGTAGAGGGTTCACATGATGGCATGAGTGAACAGCAAAACAGAAAACATAATTTAGACTTTTAAAGTGAAGGAGCAACGTCTTGTTTGTGACAGGAAAACACTAGGGCTGATGGGATATGCCCACTCAGCTTTAAGACCCCTTTGAGAAACACTAGCAGCTCTGGTGTTGTGTGTAGCCTGCTGTCATTCGCTTATTGTATTATCCCCACAGCTATCAGTTGGTCCATCCAACATTTATATATCGATGTTTAAGAAATGCTACTTGCAGCACATACATTGTCCAATCATATTATATGAATAACTTCTAAATCAACAAGTATACCGTCCAGCTTAAAGGAATGTTTTTTTTATTGGTGTGCAGCGAGTGGATTTAATTAGAAGAAGTGCAAAATTATATAACTGGCAGTGGCTCAATTTTGTGTGTTGTGTGTGTGTGTTTGTGTTGTGTTTGTGTGTGTGTTGTTTGTGTGTGTGTGTGTGTGTGTGTGTGTGTGTGTGTGTGTGTGTGTGTGTGTCACCTTTTGTGGTAGATGCAGAGGCAAGGCAGTCTGGCTATGGTGTCCCCTTGCTGCAGTTCCTCTAGACAGATCACACACTCACCGGCATCCCTCGCCAACACATCATCTAAAGTGGCAGCAGGCCAGGCAAACAACACACACACCACACACACACACACAACACACACACACACACACACACACACACACACACACAAACACAGAGCAGAACATGTATCAGTATGCACCAAAGAAAACAGCGACGATTTAAGACAGTTACGGCACAGCAGTAAGGAGGGCAGGTTGGTGCATTAAACACAGAAGACATCTAGTTTTCTGCTTGTGCTAATGGAAATGCACAAAGAGGTCTTTCAAGATGAATAAGGAACCCCGAGTCTGTTTGCACTGTAGAGAAATAACAGAGCCCATCATAGGGAAAGTCACCATTAAATATGTTAATTTTATTTCCACCCATCTACTTTCCGTAAGAAATGCAGGCTCTTAAAAAGTATTTTTAACCAAAGGGATATAGAGTCTATATCATGAAATATCCATGAGTAAATAAGCAAATGATTAAAGCCAATGATCAAGGTAAAATAAAATAAAATAATTACATGTTTAACAGTCCAAGGCTGAACAAATATAAAGCTTTGTTTCCACCGAGCTTTGCAGTATGGTTCAGTACAACAAGGCACACATGTATTTGCTTTTCCACTGTCAAAAGTTGGAAAAGCAAAACAAATAACCAAACAGTGTCGCACCCATTTCTGTGTCCCTTTCATTGGTGTACCAAGCCGTCCCATAGGTTTCTCTTATTTCTATTTCCATTTCTATTGGCGGCACAAACACTGTGTCACAGTTGTATGTCTAGCTCCCAAAGAGGCTGAGCCACCCAGCTAATTGTGACCATTTTTACATTGAGCTCTGCAATGTCCTGTATGGTGTTCCATTGCCATGCATCTATACAGCATTTGAGTCTCTTTGTCTGTCTGAGTTACGCCAGACACGCACCGTTAATTTCATGGCTTCAAACCGCTGGGTGGAACAATGCTGACTCCACTAATGTCATAAACCCACACAGCAAACTCTACCTGCTTGTGTATTAAGGCCTCTAGAGATATATTCTCTGTTATACTTCAGTGCTAGCTGTTAATTATTATATGGAACATATAGATAGGATTAATTTGGTTTGGTTAGAGAATCATAATGTCCCCAAGTAATATGCTGTAGCATTTTGCTTTGAAAAGCAATGACTCTCCCTTCGAAGACATCACTACAGGGATAGACGTCTGTTTGCTTCCCACATGTATGTGTTCAAATAATAGCATACGTGCATTCCTTGTGTTAATTGTATTTATAATACTGTATTTTACGATAGTTTTACTGAAAGTGGTTTTTGTCACTTTTCAAGTTGCCATTTGTAAATAATAACTTGTAGGGTATGTGTGTGTGTGTGTGTGTGTGTGTGTGTGTGTGTGTGTGTGTGTGTGTGTGTGTGTGTGTGTTTGTGTGTGTGTGGGCGCGTGTGTGTGTGTGCGTGTGTGTGTGTGTGTTCGCGAGAGAGAGATAGTTTGATGCTCGCCCTAGAAAGTAGTTTTGTGTAATCTGTATCCTCATGTAAATAATAGAAGTGTTCTCTTTGTTATTTCTGGTTTTAGGCAGACAATATACTTCTAATAATACATGGGAACACACATAATATAGGCCACATGTATCACCTGTAACATGATATACAATACAAGAGCAAGAAAGCAAGCATGTCATGCATATATGGTGTGAGTTCGAAAAAAACACAAAAAAATAAAGATTTGAACCTGAAATATACTATAGCAGATGTTGACATATTATTGCGTGTAATCTCCCAACACCTCATTGCATATCTGTCACTGAGGGGCACGGCTACTAAGGCCCTGTTCTCACGGCAACACGAAACGGTACAAACGCGGAAAAATTCCCGCGGTTGCACTATATCATGTACATGAAAACAGCAAACGCAGGCATGAAACCGCAAGTTTTTGAGATCACCTCCAAGGGAGGATTTTTTTGAAAACACAACGGTTTTGGTTTCTTGTAAACACCGAAACCATTTCCCCTGAGGGGTATACTACAAAGCAAACTCAACAGAGCCCGGCTCTCTTTTTTTGATCTGGTTCAACATAACACATACCCTCGCTCAGAGCTAACCGGTATCACGAAGGCAGTTATCAACCTCTTATGTTGAACGAGAGTTTCAGCTTCAGGCTCTGTGCGCGTCCCCATGAGAGGGGGCGTTTGGCCGTCATTTGACTCTGCTTCCGCACAGACTGGACCGATCTTGTGCCGCTAACTTTACACAAACGGACTGATTGTGAGCAGCTGAGTAAAACAAAAGTGTGTCGCCAACTTCATTCAAGAGGAAGAGTTTGTCAGTCTGAATTATTACAGCAGAAAACAGAGAGCCGAAAAAAACTCTTACTGCAAATAGGCTAAGGAGAGTGGAATGCTGCCAGCATGGAAATTATTTATTTATCTTGCCGATCGTTCTCGCAGTGCGTAACGTGACATTATAAAACAATGAAACGTTGAACTCGGATTTAAACACTATACCATTTAGCCTAATATATATAGGCTACTTTGCTATATTTATAGCACTACGCCTATAGTCCCACACTTAAGAATGTAATTTAAGTCTGACACTGTCCCCAAATGAATAGCCTATGGAAAATAATTTAGTTTTGGGCCACATCATAATGAATACAATTTTGATTTAGACTATTAGCCTTTTATTTGAATCTTACAAATACCAATAGGCCTACATTAAAAAACCTGTAGTCTGGATTTTTCGGACAAATGTGAGAAGCTTAACCTGCGAGTCTGCAACGATGTCCGAACTGTGACAGCTGTCACCTGTCACGTCCCAACTGTAATCGCTACTTATGAAAAGAAAGCCCACAGTGAAATAATGTTGCAAACTGTGATTTTATAGAACGCTTTATTAAGAGCCAGTGTGTGTATATCGCCAGGTAAAATCATTTGAGAGGAGAGCATAGAGTGGCGCTGCTGCATACAGTATAGGTGTGGGCTATTTTACATGTTCAATAACTGTATGCATGTGGCAAAAAGCCCCAGCGCGATGTTACAGTTCACTCTGCTGTAAGCCTAATGTCACGGCTTCGTTTCGTTCATTAACTTACTGATCAATAAATTTAGATGTAACAGCTTCCTCAGTGAGAATGTAGCGCTCAGACAATATTGTCAGGTCCGCGGGATTTCTAAATGTGTAGTTTCCTTGAAGGGCAGCGCTCTATAAGAGCCGAATTTAAGCTCAAACTCTGAAACAAAAACTGGTCTGAGCAGGTTAGCCGTGCAGCCTCTGTTACCACGGTGATCTAGCCAGGTAGAAAGAGAGCCACCTTTCGTGATACTGAAAACTCTGGCTTTAGACCGCTTTAGACTCAACAGACCTCGCTCAGCCCTTAATCTCGCTTCGTAGTATACCCCTCTGGTTACGCTGACGCCACGGCTCCACCCTCACACATGCACATTGCGTTTGGAGATAAATGGGCATGCACCGTCTTTGTAGGTCCATGTGCACCAGTTGTAAAACAACAACAACAATGATGAGCTGATGAGTTTGTTATCGTGCCTACAACGACAATCGCTCCTACAACAAAATATGGAATTGCTGCACCAATGCTGTGAACAGAGCTGAGAAAAAGAATCGTTCTTGCGCAGGCGCGCCTTTTTATTCAATTCTTACAGCCGACACCGGATGCACCGGAAATGCTATTTACTACTACCTTGTACCGCCAACTGCTGGCCTGGCATGCTTACTACATCGATTTCGTCCCGTTTCCTCTGAAAACGTGTGTACGGGTGAAGATGTCAGATAAATTGTGTCTGAAAAAACGGGAAAACTGTCACGTTTTCACCGTGAGAACAGGGCCTAAGACTGCTGCTCCACTTTCAGAGTGGCTGGCTGCCAGAGAGCACAAACACCAGTCTCTAATCTACAGAGAGTCAATTATAGGAGCAAAGCCGGTCTCAACTTGACGCCAATTAGCAGCTTGTTTGTTCTTGCATGTCATCTTTGGTGCTCAACTTTTGCTACATGTGAAACCTGGTCTCACATAGTAAAAAAAATCAATTCATGATATCAAGGTGTCTCAATAAGCGTTTACAAAGATCTGTTTTGAAATGAAATGTTCATAAATATTATAAAACCTAGTTGGAAAAACTGCTATTTTTGCTAAATGCTTACTGTGTCAGGAACCAGAGCATAGCCCGCCTCATCTAAACTGAATTTGGTTTGAAAAGACAAAAAATGGATAAACACAAATAAAGTTGACAGACAACACAACAGACCACCCTTGTCAATGAAATGCTTACTGTGTGTTAAGAGAGCTCTGATTTTTTAACTGGGTTGTTTTGGCTAATGGCTAACCTTGACATGATCAAAGGTTGTATACGTTTGAATATAAGGTCTCATTCTAAGTACAGCCTTTGAATAAATGTGCTTAGTACACACTACCCAAGGATATCACTGATAACATTTACTCATGTGAAAATGCCACCAAATAAAACGTTGTATGTGCCAGAATGATAGTGGACACTTTTTCTCTCTGTCAAATAACACAACGCTGTCTAAGGAGATTAATATTCAAGCTGAAGAATCTCCATCTGTCTGTCTTTATCTAAGAATCATATTCAGTCAGGTTGAGACAGCGCTCCTGGAGAAAGCATGTTGTTCAAATAACTTTTTGTCAACATCAGTGGTAAGACTTTACAATAAGGGTACAATAATTAACTCTTAGTTATTGCTTAGATTATGCTATTAACGGTTAGTTAATGAATAGTCAATGCTTATTAAGCATAAACTAACTGTTAATGCTAAGTTATTAGCGGTTAGTTAATGTTTGGTTATTAAGTAAGGCAGTTAAGCATTTATAAAGCATAATGGTTAGTTATTGCTTAGTTTATACTTAGTAAGCATTAACTAAACATTAATTAACAATTAAGTCATGTACCCTTATTGTAAAGTGTTAACAAATCAGTACTGTGTGGGTGCTGGAATAAATCCAGTGTTAATACCCAGCCTATAGGCTCTTTACATTGGTATGTTGCAGATTTTGACAAAAAACATTCTCGCTGAATCAACCTTTAAAGAAAAATGCTGATTGAATATGAATCTTAAAGAAATACAGACAGACAGACAGACAGACAGACAGACAGACAGACAGACAGACAGACAGACAGACAGACAGACAGACAGACAGACAGACAGACAGACAGACAGACAACAGACAGACAGATAGATAGATAGATAGATAGATAGATAGATAGATAGATAGATAGATAGATAGATAGATAGATAGATAGATAGATAGATAGATAGATAGATAGATAGATAGATAGATAGATAGATAGATAGATAGATAGATAGATAGATAGATAGATAGATAGATAGATAGATAGATAGATAGATAGATAGATAGATAGATAGATAGATAGATAGATAGATAGATAGAATATGAGGCAGATAAGATGACGGGGGAGACGAGACGACAGACAGAAGACATATGCTCAGACTGCAAATCAGCTTAGTTCTCCAACAAACTCCCATAACCCTGCTCTCCTGCCTCCCTCCCTCCATCCCCCCTCCCTCCCTCCCTCCCTCCTCTCCTATGACCCCCACTTCCCTATTCCATTCTTCACTGTAGCGTGTCCTCTGTCAACCCCTTTAAAAACAGCCCTGCTCCCCCTTGGCACAGCGCTCCGGATTAGATCACATGAATCTGCATACACTGTCTGATAACTTTACAGCATCTCCCCTCCTCCTCCTCCTCTCTCCATTTATCTTTAGCATAACCAATCCAACCAGGTGACGCCCACAGATTAATCAACACCCATAAAGTCTACATGGCCTTTTTCTAAAACCAGAGCCACGCTATTGTTCCCGTTTGACCCTTGAGTGCATTAGTGCATTCAAAAGCCAACAACATCCAATGACCTCCCCTCCCCACCCCCACCCCCTTAATAATCAAGTGAAGAGGGGTTGTTCAATCGTGTAGCTTTCACCTGTGAAATGTTTCTAAAAATGAGGTCATGGCGGATAAAGTGAGAGCCCTAGCTAACATGATCATATAGTCCTGCCTCAGCCAAATAGCCCTCCACATCGATTGCACCCACAGAATGCAGCTGTCGTGGGCCTTTTAAACTGGATCAGATAAGGAGGAGGAGAGGGGCACCGCTGTTCTATAGCCAAGCTCCACAGGCATCTCCCTGTATGGACCTACTGTATAAGCGCTGATGAGAATGAATTGTAAAGTGAAAATAGCGTTCATGATCTTTAAGCTACAGGAGTGAGCATGAACCCTTATTTACAGAACATATGTGACCAGATAGCCAGTTTCCAGGGGCTGCAAACTGGGTCATGGCGGTACAACAAAGTGTATACTACACACACAAAAAGAAAAAAAAGTTTTTACACCTGAAGCTGCATTGTTTGATTGAAGGTGTTTAAGAGGCCTTTATTGATCTGATACCCCTAACAGCAGGGCAACGTTATGTATCTCGCCTTCCAGAAGTGTTAACATTCATTGTTACATTTTTTTTTAATGATGTGATAATGGTATGTTTAAAGAAATAGTTCAACATTCTCAAAGTGAAAAGCTGGAATATTTTTATGCATTTAAAAAGGTACAGAGTGTATTGGCCTTTCTTCAGACCAGAATAGGTGGAAATGGGATTTAATTTTGTGTTTCCATGAGTGCATATTGCTTGAAAATAAAATATAATTTAGTTTATTTTATTACCTTAGAATGAGCCTTTTATACTACAGATGAGCTGGGTCGAGGCAACTCCTTTTAGATATAAAAGGAGGCTGCCATGTTTCTACAGTAGCACAGCATGGACAAACTTAAAGATGTTACGTTTAAAAAAATATATATAATGGGTGTCGGGGTGAAATTCACCTGTCAGAAGACAAAGAAGAAATACTACAGAATAAATAACTAAAACATCTTCACCTCATCACTTGATATTGTGGAAAGACTTGAGGCAGTGGTGGATGATGCCATCTTTAGTCAATAGCTTCTTGTCCTTGCCCTTCCTTTCTTGCCACTGTAGCTTCTGTAATTCTTCAAACGGGAGGGGTTACCAATTACCAAGGGATCTTTGCAATCTGGAATCTCAACACTAGATGCCACTAAATATACCTACATTATACACTGTACCTCAAGTAGTGTTCAATCCTCTGCTACGTATATCATTTCTCCTGCCCACACAGAAATGTCGGCCTTAAAGAAAGAACAGGAGGTCACATCACCAAAGTCATTAGAGCTTTTTAAGGAGGAATCATGAATTACAACTCAAAAGTCACATAAAAATCGCTGCAGTTGCCAGGATTTCCTTATCTGAGACAAAGTGTTGGGGCCGACAAATGGATAAGAGAGAATGAGAATAGGATCCAGAATTTGAGGGTAAAGGGGATGAGTGATGTGCATGTGCTCTGAGGTGGAGCAGACTCTCTCTATCACCAGCCTTCTCTCTCTCTCCCCCCCCCCCCCACCCTGTGTCCCTCTTGACATTCAGCTGTCTCTCCCCAGGGTGCTGCTGGCTCCCAACACCAACACACACATTTTTTGGCATCAAAACACCTTCACATCAAGTATGAGTTATAGAGGAGTCACTCTTTTTGCTTCTGCTTTTTAGCGAATCACAGCACTCACTTCTTCTCACTGTCTCTTTCAACGTCCTCTGGTGACCTGAGGCTGCAGACTGCATGTCTCTCACCTTTCTCTCTTCTCTCTTTATTTCTCTCTCACACACAGAGACAATCACAAAAAACAACACACACAAACAAGACAGACAAACACAACAACAAACACACACACACACACACCCACACAACTCCTGCGTTTCTGTGTGTCCATATACCCGATCCAGACTCCTGCATGCATGTTCCTTCCTCCCCCCCCCTCCCTCCGTGTCTGTGCGGGGGGCTATATTTAGTGAGAGAGGCATTAAAATATCATCAGGCAAAGTCAAAGCCCAGAAAAGATCTGGAGGTCAGCTCACGCGGACTCACCTTCTTCACACACACACACACACACACACACACACACACACACACACACACACACACACACACACACACACACACACACACACACACACACACACACACACACACACACACACACACACACACACACACACACACACACACACACACACACACACACACACACACCACACACACGCACTTGATTAGTACATTCATACAAGAAAAAAAAATGCAATCTGTAACTTTCTCTCAGTGTATCCAACCTAACCTAATGCAATGTGTAACATGTCTGTTTTTGTTTTAATTTCCCATAAATCCTTAGTTTTTTGTGGGCTAAACATCATGTCTCAAGAGAAGACGTGACGTGATGACGGGTGAGACATGTATCAGACAAGTCATACATACATCAGAGATTACAGCTATAAATATAAAAAGATGATTGGGTTTAATGGATAAAACAAAGTTATATGACAAAACACTGTTGCGCACTTTGTAAAAATAGGATTTTCACACGGTATATATATTTTGCAAAAAATGTAAAAACAAAAGTTTGATTTAATGTAAATAATGTTCCAGGTTGCCTATTCCTACTTGAGTGCAATACACATGAGGGGTTATTGACACAGTCTTCGCTAGCAGCTGAATGATAATACATCATGTAATTAATGAAAATCTAACAACAACAAAAATTAAGTTGGCGAACTTATTTATTGTCTTGGTAGTTTTTAGAAACATGAAAAAGATTATGTGTGAACATGAACTATACTAGATATGAAGTTAATGGCTAAATTTTTTTTGTAAATTCTTTATACAAACTTGCATTGTACAGCAGACAGGCAGTTACAGTGCAAAAATACTGTTGGGCTTGTCGGCATGTTGTCCTTTGACAGTCTGATTGTGTTCCTGCATCCATTGTACTGTAAACGTGTGCATGTGTAATAATGACCTTGCTTTTGGGAACATGCTGATGCGCGACAGTCGCTACAGGCCCTCAGGTGATTGACAAAAGAGCCCCGAGCATGCTGGGAGACGAGATAAGACGCCAAGACTCGAGACCGTTTTTTTTTGTGGGTCTCAAAAACCCAGAGAACAGAGAGACCGAGCGAGAGAGAGGGAGAGGGGGGGAGAGAGAGAGGGAGGGAGAGAGAGGTAGAGAGAGAGAGAGAGAGAGAGGAGAGAAAGAGGGAGAGAGAGTAATTCGCTGGAAATAAAGAGTGACAGGACAGACAGAGCTGTAGAAAAAAAAATGGAGAGGAGTTATGGGAGTCTTTCTCCTTTTACCCTCTCTCCGTTATCAGCCATCGGGTGCTCTCCATCACTCTGGATCCCATCTTCCTTAAGACAGTTCCACTTCTCCGCGCTCCGTCTCTGTCACTCAATCTTTCTTATTCCCCCCTCCCTCGCAAAAGGCAGTCAGTATTCAGCTGCGGGGCTCCAAACTTACATTCTTCTTTACTGCACTGCACTGGCCTTGTGGGCCCGCTTGACCGCTATTTTTGTAGTGCTGTAAAAATGACTACCCTCGTCTTATTCCCTGCCTCTTAAAAACATCATATGATTTAAAGGTGGAGTCAGCGATTCTGGAGAACGCTTGTTGTCAAAATCACCTTTGGTCAAAAAAAAAAAAAAAAAAAAAAAAACAGTGAATGTCTCCTCGGTACAGTGTGCGCTGAAATAAATCTAATGTTTATACACAGCCCAGGCTCTTTGAACAGGTATGTTGCTAGCTATGGTGGGCCCCCTTTGTTTACACACACTTTGGTTTACATACCAGTTTACAGAGCCTAGGCTGTAACTAGATTTTCTTCAGCACACACACAGTACGGGCAGGTAGCGGATCGTGAGGAGATTATCATCAGAAACACAGCAGCCACATTATTGTCCACAAACACATCATTCTACAAGGTGACCTTCAGACTCCAGATCTGACTTACTGGTGCACAGTCTGGAGCAACAAGCAACTGTCAATCAAGGAGTTGCTAGGGACAATGAACCGACATGATTGCTGTCAATCATTTGTATCCAAGCAACCAGGCCATGAATAAAAGACTGGGAGGTGATTGGGCAAATCAGCAGCAGCCTTGCACGCGTACTCTTAATTTTTTCCTATTCTCCAGCTGATCATGGAGAATAATCTAGTTAGCATGCAGTAGGCGGACAATTGTGACCTCATTTTACTTATTTATTTCGTCATAACATTGCACCTTATCCTGCCTCTTGCTTATATATCTGTTGCATCCCTGGTTGTTTTCATACTGAGGCTCCGTCGATGTGACGTCACTTCCAGTGCGCACTGGATTGTGGGTCAGAATCTCCACCGGATGTAGTAGACCTCCGGGTACTTTTAAGCATGCATGAACAGACCACAAGAATTTGAACATCCTAATTCTTTTTTTCTACCATACTAAATAGCAGAAAGTATGGGGATTCGAACGCAGGGTGACTTTGCATGCATTTTTGTATCATTCATAAATAGACACTGGGGATCATTACGAGCCAAGATACACTGAATGCATTGGGTGTAGCATGCAGCTTCATCGACAGTGATCCAACAATGTATCAGGGAGGGACACAGGTGATGAATTTGGCATCTTGTCCGTCATTAGCTGGTTAAAGCAATGAGACAAATCCCCCCCCCCCCCCTTTTGGGGATTCACTACAACTAACAGCTGGTATCATTCCCCCGAGAGCATGAAACACTTTGAGGAGAAATAGATTTCTGCGGTGGCGAAAATCGAATCAGTCAACTGGTGGTTGAATAACAGAGAGAGAGAGAGAGAGAGAGAGAGAGAGAGAGAGGAGAGAGAGAGAGAGAGAGAGAGAGGAGAGAGAGAGAGAGAGAGAGAGAGAGAGAGAGAGAGAGAGAGGGGGGGGACAGTAGGGGAGAGACAGTGAGGGATGAGCTAACACAGCAGCACTACACACACGATCAATACAAGTAAAATAAAAATACCCTGACGTGCACCGGCTCCCACAGCCCTGCACTATTACACATCAAGGTTTTCTTTATTCGAATTTTATTTTTAACACACAATGGCCGTGCATTGCACCTCAAGGTTATTGATGGTAAACTTTATTCCTATGGCGAGACACAAAACGCAATTCAAGTATCATAGTTTACGTTCTAAGGTCTAAAATGAGACTTTTGGCAAGTCATTTGTGTCAAAAGCAGAAGGGGTCAGCATATTGCATTGCTTCTTTTTTTGCCCTCATCCCCATGTGACTCAATTTGTGAAATGATATTAGATATAATGTCAAAGGCTATAGGGAGATGAAAGTGCCATAAATTCTCATCTGTAATCTAATTGTATAAAGACTTGCCTATAGCAGTTAACTGTGCAGCCGTGTTCGGAAGAAAGAAGAAACCCTGCTTCACACATTGGAGTCACACTCACATCCTCGCGGCCCTGGAACGCAGCAGGGGACTATAGTGTTGATTGTCTCCATGTATTTTCCAGTAATTGCTGTGGGTTTTTCAAAAGCTGACTTCCAGCTGAACTATCAGTTTGAGTTTCCTCAGGTTCACAAAGTCTGCCACTGCTCATGCGATCAATCCGCTTCTTTTATTTGTTTCTTACAAATCAGCAATACATAAAACCTATTATTTCTTGTGTGCCAGGGGACTTCGGTTTCACTTGTGTTAAAGAAAAAGTTTATTTTCCACTTGCCTTAGCCACACAGCCTTTTAAAAGACACAACTTGGATTGTGGATTGATTGTTCAACAAAAAACACTACAGACAGTAACAATTGACAACCAGAATAAATTCAAATGATCAAATCAATTAAAACAATGCGGCCAGTGCTGATCCCATAAGGGTTTGATAGCACACCTAGAAACTCATGGGAGCCACATTTGTTAACGAGCAAATTATTGGAATGACCTGTACCTGTCTGAATCCTTTCTTAGTGCCAAAATCACATCTCTATTTCAGCTTTTCTGTAGGAGACAAACCCTGTACTAAAGCAGATAGCTAACAATAATGTGACAGAAGCTAACCGAGGGGACTTCAGGACATCATTATTGCAGCAATCTTGCATTTAATAGCCCCGGCCTAGTGTATTAGAATTTAGAGCACTTCTTGCTATTGAGAGCACTTACTTAAGTGAAATGGAATATGGTTCTCCATAAAGAAAAATGATAATTGGCTAAAATCGTTTTTGTATTAAAAGGAAAATGGGATTGAAATGGATTTTCAGCTGCTTTCACAGCTGCAGTTTGGTTCATTTTGGTTTTGGAATGAAATACTGTTATTTATTTTTTTTTCATACTCTCCCTGACTCACTGTATTACTGACACATCGAGAGCTGTAGATGTTAGTCATATGGTCGCATAATGTTTGTGTATTTTAGCTAGTGTCACAGAGGGCAGCAGCAGACATTCAGTAAGAATTCATTAGAAGTTTTATTACTTGGGAATGCAACAACAGACTCTTTTCATGAGCTCTCGGCCCAGTTTGATCGACAGCTTTCACACTAACTTAAAATGAACCGACCCACACCACAGTTCATTTGAATGCAGGTGAGGAGTACGAGCCCCTAACAGTAAGGTAGTTAAAGCTGGGTGGAGGATTTGGGGAGAAAATGGCAGTTGGGATAGAGATTCGAATCCAAATACCTCAACCGCTCCACTTGTTCTCTTTGGTCCCTCCCCTATGGTCCCTCCCTGACAGCTCTACACCAACAACGTCGTGCCAAAGTGAATGGACAGTCCCAACAGCCAATAAGAACAGAGAATCGGAGCCTCGCTCTGATTGGTCAATGTGTACAGCTCATGTTAACTTTGACCAATCAGAAATCATATACCCCAGCTTTAATGCTTTCTTTGTCACAATTTTACTCACTACCCTGTTAATGACTTGTACTTTGATGCCCCAGCAGAATGACCTCAGATGGGACCAGTTACATATTGTGAAACTAAAGAGATTACACATTACAGAAATCATTGGATGCCTTGGCGTAAGCAGCCTCCGTTGTGTTTGAGTGCAGGACTAATAAAACGTCAGGTTGTGTATACTTCATTTTATGAATTTTTAGATTTTCCTCATTTCCCCTCATTCATATTATGATGTTTGTGGAAGGACTAACTGGACAACATGTAGATCCACCCACTTGTGTCATGAATGTTTATCACCACTGGCAGCAGGAGAAAAGAAAGTAGGCCTACGCCATCTTAAAGAACAGAGCCAGAATAATCAGCTCATCATTTACATGGCACACCAGAAAGCCCTGGCTTTCTCTGCCAAGTACCAGACCGACAATAGCCTCTATCAATGTAAAGAAAAAGGTAGCTAGACAAAGGAGCATAGGCCTTTACTTACCATTGTAGGAGAGGCGAGGCTTGCTTAGACACATAATGAAGTGAACCTCCATTTCATTGGACGCCACAGACTTGGAGCAGACAGGACACTTGAATCCTATGGAAGAACATCAGAGAGCGATCAGTGAAAAATTGAAATATGTTAGTTATATATACTGTATATACTTTGTACAGGTCTATAAAATACACTTTCACTTTTTGTCAAAATCATTCATTCCGCCACCTGTCCGTACTGTGTGTGCACTGAAAATAAATTCAGTGTTAATACACAGCTTTGGCTCTGTGAACAGACAAGTCGCCAGCTATGGTGGGCCCTTTTGTTTACATGCTTTGTTTACATGCCAATTTACAGATCTGCGGATTTTGACAACAAGCATTCTCTAGAATCGCTGACTCCTACTTTAACAACATATGAACACAATTAGTAATAACCTTCAGAAGAGTGTAAAAAAAAATTATGGAAAGTTTAGTTGATGTATAAGTGCTTTAGAAGTTGAGATTCTTGGTTCAGAGTATTGAAAACAAACTAATGCTGAGATAACAACCGTTAAAGATGGAGAAATACACAGACGCAAACAGACAAGGTTTAGTGGAATAAAAACCTAAATGGACATTTCGGACCTTTGATTTATACTTAAGTAAGAAATAAAACATGGTATGAAAGCGAAACAGACACAAAACTCTAAATCGACCAGTGCTTGAAAAAAAAACAATGTTTTTGCCCCGACGTGTCTCGCCTTAAAACTCTTAACATGAAAGAGAGTTGAAAAATGTGTTTCAGATTGAAGTAGTGACACACATTTATCTTCTAAGGTGATGATAAACCCCTAGGAGCCCCGATGATAAATGACCTATCAGCAGACCACTTAAGTGTTGCTGTTTTTCTTTCAGGGCCCTTGGATCCCATCGAATGACAAACCATGACAAACTAGGGTGTGGATGCTGCTTGATATAAAGCACAGAGCTGCCCTGGTACCAAACACATTCCCAAATGGGACTCTTTGGCACAATCATGGTAATGTCAAATGCCCAAAGGCAAAGCAATAGATAGGCATGCTTTCACATGGGAGAAAAAAATGACAAAATCCATTGTGAACCAAAGGTCTAAAGAAATAATACTCTGAATCAGTTTGATGAATGTGATCACGCTACACATTTTTTTCCATTATTTTGAAAAGGCTATCGAACTATAAGGATCCTAGCTGCTGCATTTGGTACTTGTAAGCAAATGTTAAGTGAAGCAAGATCTAAAGGTCAGAGGCGCGATGATTGCAGACAATTAACATCGCCAATACAACATGGCAAAATGAACAAGGAACTGACATTGAATAGAAATCATTGCCCTTCAATGGACGCGTCCTCTTGAATACCTGTATGCGTTTGCATTTTGCTCGCTTGTTGCTGTTAATGTATTATGTATACTTTGACCTTTCTACAGAACTGACAGGGAAGCTTGTACACTGTATCTCAGAACATCCACAATGGAACTTATAGGTTTGTATACTCAAAAGAGCTTAAAGATAAGGGTGACCACTTACTGTAACTTATAACCTCATTGACCAAGTGTTTATCATTGTGACTATGATGACAAAGGTCTCCAAAACTTTAACAGAGTACTCATTTCAACTACACTTTTTCTTTAGCACAGTGTCGTCTTTGTCATACCAAAAAAGCCTGTCGATTAGGGCTGTCCGATCAGAAAACACCACTTTTAGCCATTTCTCACACATTTTTGCACACCACCTTTCATGGGTTGTTTCTTAAGGTTGGAGCCTTCTTAATGCTGTTTTGGATGGGACCCATTAGACCTAACTGTATCAGTTTAACACATAACAGATAATAAGGTTAGCCACTGGGCCTCATTTACACACAGCTGAAAACAGACAGCGCTGAGAGCACTGCTTCACTCTGATCCAGGGTAACTCAGATTGTGATGTTGGTTTAGCATGTTTGTTGAGTTGAGGCCATTTAGTGACGACTGCTTAAGCTTACTGTATGTGCACTCATTACTGTATGCAAATCAAGTTGTTATGGCACCACAGACTTTTGGTTTTCACTGATTGGATTGCAGCAGTGGTTATAGCATCTTCTCTGAACAGAGCGGGTTCTTATACATGCTACGATCATGTGGTGGTGTAATGAGATTAACATTTACATGATTCTGTCGACCAATCAACTGACTGGAAGGTGTAGCTCCACCCGTTTCTGATGGCTTGATACCCCAAAGAAAGGGTGACAAAAATAGGGGTGGCATGGTTAACTTATTGTGGTACCCTTTTCAATTTATTTAGGTGTTATAATCTCAGATTTTGAAAAGTTCTCTCCAGAGCCACAGAGGCAGTTACACAAGTGTTTCTCTATAGTCCCCCTCGTGACGAGTAAACTGACCTTCATAATATTAACCAAAATATATTGTGATTGGCGTTTTCAAGACATTAGCTTCTATAACTACAAAAAACTAAAGTGACCAGGGCTGTAGCTTCCAATGGCATTTTCTTTCAATAGCCCACAGCTCTATTTAAATAGCTTAATTATTTACAAACTGCAGCAGCATTATGTCATGTTAGAACCTTCTTTTCTCCTATTGGTCAGATGTGTCTGTTGTGGGAGCAATAACATACATGTAGTTCCTGAACTCCTCTACAATTGGTCAGAATTTACAACTACAGCTATCAGAAAGAAAGAGACTACAGGAAGTAGATTGTCATTCTCATCCCATAATGCATAGCGTAGCGGGGCAGAGCCGCTACTCCTTTGCGTTGAAAGGAGCCAGTTGAGGTGGTTCGGGCATCTGGTGAGGATGCCCCCAGGGCGCCTCCCTAGGGAGGTGTTCCAGGAGCGTCCAGCTGGAAGGAGGCCTCGGGGAAGACCCAGGACTAGGTGGAGAGATTATATCTCCACACTGGCCTGGGAACGCCTCGGGATCCCCCAGTCAGAGCTGGTTGATGTGGCCCGGGAAAGAGAAGTTTGGGGTTCCCTGCTCAAGCTGCTGCCCCCGCGACCCGATTTCGGATAAGCGGTTGATGATGATGAGCTGGCAATGGTTCTCATTATGCAGTGCTTCCTACAGTTGGGTCTGCCTCAATCCACTTAGGTTCTCACCACTAATTGATCGAATCATAGTGGGTTTGGAAAAGTACAGACAACACCTCTTCAACAAGGTCTCGGCCCGCTTTACTAGTCCACTTTTGAGGCACACCTGAATACCATTGCTTTGTTCTCACCTGCCCAAAGGAGCCGCAGCAAAGGTGGAACAAACCCAAATTTGTTCTTAATTGAGATAAGGCAGGTGTGAAAGCACCCTTAGAAACACTGCACAATCTGAGATACAGATGTAGTCATTTGTTAGGTTACACACAGAAAAATTCACTATATACACAGACTCCCCCCTCCACACCGCAGCTGACCCACTTTTCTCTTGGATGCTATTTTCAGATGCTCCGTGGGGAGACGAGCAGAGAAAGACAGAAGGAGGAAATGAGCGATACAGAGGAGCAGAAGGAAGGTGAGATCGTTTGGGCATTTGAGGAGCAATGAAGTGTGTGTGTGTGTGTGTGTGTGTGTGTGTGTGTGTGTGTGTGTGTGTGTGTGTGTGTGTGTGTGTGTGTGTGTGTGTGTGTGTGTGTGTGTGTGTGTGTGTGTGTGTGTGTGTGTGTGTGCCTTCCTTCAACTCAGCCAAGTACCACAAGCATTTTCATATTCAAGGAGCTCAGAAGGTCATATAGGGACAAATATATATCATAGTACTGTATCATAAATGTATTATAGTGGTGCCTGTGTGTGTGGTGTGTGTGTGTGTGTGTGTGTGTGTGTGTGTGTGTGTGTGTGTGTGTGTGTGTGTGTGTGTGTGTATTTGTAAATGCAGCTTTGTGAGGACCACTAGGTTTTAACCATCGGAGTAAGGACACAAGTGAGGACATTTTCTCCGTTCAGGTTAGAATAAGGTTTAGTTAAGGGTTAGTGTGAAGGTTGGGGTTAGTCATTCAGTTGTGATTAAGGTTAACGTAAAGGGTTTAGTAACGCAGCATGTCAATGTGTCCTCACAAAGATAGAAGTACAATGATGTGTGTGTGTGTGTGTGTGTGTGTGTGTGTGTGTGTGTGTGTGTGTGTGTGTGTGTGTGTGTGTGTGTGTGTGTGTGTGTGTGTGTGTGTGTGTGTGTGTGTGTGTGTGTGTGTGTGTGTGTGTGTGTGTGTTTTGAGCAACTCATGCCAGAGATCCTGCACCATAGGGCTCACTGGATGGCTTATGTGATATTGGCACGATTCTCTTGAACACATTTTTCTTCCTTGTCACCGGACTGCAGGTACACTATACACAGCACTTTTACCAATCAGCAGCAACAGAACTGGGACACTGAATATCCAGAGGACACAGAGGAGACTATGGTCCAAGCTCTAACCGACTGCAGTGTCTTGACAGGAAGCAGGGGTTGAGCCACACACTGCAACACTGCAATCCTTGGATCATACGACTAATGGCACGCTAACTCTTAATGTACATTATAGTTCATTGATTGAATTTGGCATTTTACCTGATAGTAAGGTTGGATTAAAAATGGGAGCCACAGACAAGGCAATGACAAAGGTGGTTGTGTGCAGTGTCAACAACTAACCAAACGTCCTGTCAGATTCGGGGAAAAATACCCTTTGGTGCCATCCCCTCCTCTCTTCTCTCCTCTCTTTGAGACAGTCGCCAATATTTCTCATTTCTTTTTTTCTAAAGCGTCCATGATGGAATGTCTCCTACAAAACTCCAATGTTCTGGATGAACTATACAAAACTACTTGTGTAAACAGCGATTTTTGGCTTACACCACACAAACTGAGGTGCAAATACTTGTAGATATCTGTTTACTGTAAGCAAAACGGCTGACATCTCTCCTTTTTTTTAAAGTGTGATCAGGCCTGGCATTTGTTAGCCTGGTCCTACCAGACCATCGTACTTCATTTCATTTGTACGGAGCATCTGGAATTGCTCAATTGACAATTGTTACCTCACTTGAAGGCGGCTGTCTGTTGAAGTTTAAAACTATTGGATCTGCCCAGTGCCACCCTGGATCTGCCAACCAATCGCATAACGTTTGGTCGTGAGCCACTCCCTCTGTTCGCTAATCGGACCACCCAAAAATCTGGCCAGAGAAAACCCACTAATGTACCGCAGGCCCAGACTGACTACGGAAGGGAAATGAAAAATTAGCAGAAGTGCGTAGGCGGGCGGTGCCAGGCTAAGGTATTTGTCAGTGTCTTAGAGAAATGTCTTCTTGCCTCACAATGGAAATAATTACATATACTATGGTTAAGGCTAAGGTACAAGATACAGGATACTTTCAAAGAGGTGTAGGGACCATCCTTGGACTTCTTGGACTGACAGATGAATGTTATTTACGATTCTACATCTGAAATATATCCTATAAGATGGTGATAAACACTAACTGTATCTGTATTAAATAATAAAATAATTTGCAATATTTTTATTTTGTTTAATTTATTCGTAAATATTCCCCATGCATTTCTACTGGCTGTTGTGATTGCTGTCAGCCATTTGGTTCTTGCTACTATTGTTTTCAAGCGGCGTCTACACTTCTTTAATATCTTGGTAAAAGTACAAAACATTTAGTTTTTTTCAAAAATAATGATGTGAACTGCTTTTAACCAAATGAACGCACCATTCCACAAATAATATGCTAAATAGTGTTATGCTTGTTATATAAGCAGACCAAATTACCTTATACAGTTCAAGCCTCATTATACTTCCCACTCATGCTAGTCTGCTGGAAGACTAGCAACTCTGAAACACGTTTTATGCGGGTATGAATGTAAGATAGTTACCTACAATTATTAAAATACAATTATTCATTTTAACAGCTTTTTGTCCCTTTTATTTTCAAGACTCCCCCTGCAACATGGGAGTCTTGACCAAGAATTGTCTTAAGTTTTAAAGCTGCCAAACAATTCAATTTGAAAACTAGCTAATAGTTTCTAAGTTAGTAGTTACTTAACACAAAATTGGTGATAGATAAATGAATGACCATTGTAACTGTACTTGTTACTAGCACTGCATGTAGACGACAAATTAATGTATGAATAATATTATCAATAACTAAAGTTAAATAATGCAGACATTAATAAATACATGGCTCATGCATTTCCATTTGTCTTTGTAGTGGCTGCAAGTGCTGAATACATTTTGGCTTCCTGCAATGTGAGCACACACTTAAACTGAACTTGTTTGGTCAGCCTTCTGTGATGTTGTAGTGATGGGAAAACAGAAGTGGATCACAGTTGCACAGAGAAAGCACCACTTCTCTTTGATAAGATAATATACATTCAGTAAGTGGTGGAGATCAAAGCTGGATAATGAGTCAAATGCTAATTCACTTGTTAAGGCTTCCAGTTTGGATTGTAACATGTAGCTGGTTCATCCAAGGGACGACAGCCTCTTCTGTCAGGAGGACCAGCATGTGATCAGCAGCCGGGCCTGATAGCCTGATTAACATTTTGAATAACTTTTCACTTACCGTAACAAAACAAATGTGATATGTATGAAGTGTGAAGACAAGACTGGAATAGCACCCATAAGATGCATGGTAGTAATGTTTTTACCAACAGACCATGATTCTTTAGTTTGTGCCGACAAGAATTGTATTACATACTGAATATTTTTTTTCACTGCAATACTCTCTCATACTTCTCTCATACTATCTGTCCTAATTTATTGCTTAAAGTCGGACAAGGGTAAACAATTCCAGAGAATGTCTGTTGACAAAATCACTTATTCACAAGTGAATATTTCCTAACAATCTGCTTCTTGACCGTACTGTGAGTGCGCTGAAGAGAAAAAATCTGGTGTTTATACACAGCCTAGGCTCTGTAAATGGGAATGTTAACATGCCAAGGTGGGCCCCCTTTGTTTACATTCTCTTTGTTTACATACCAGTTTACAGAGCCTTGGCTGTGTATTAACAACAGATTTTTTTTTCAGCGCACCCACACTACGGTCAGGAAGCACATTTCGAGGAGATATTCTCTGATTTAACAGAAAGTGATTTTGTCAACCAATAATCAGTTCATATCTGTTACAGCAGAATATTGTCACGGAGCTTTTGTTCTTGGAGTTTTCCAACAACAGATAAGGCTTCAGTAGCTGTCAGATTGGGACTGTCACACTCCTGCCTCAAGTGGAAAAGGGCCTTGGTGAATATCAAAAAAGGGGAATTGCTGCCTTCACAAACTCATTGAAAAACTCCAAAAGTTAGATAATAACTACAGTAAATCTATTCGAAATTAGTCACTAATTAAACAATTGAAATAGCCAATTACTGTTAAAGCGATTAAAAACACACCGATAACTCACTTGTAATTAACGGTGGTTCAACCCTGATGACATAATTCTGAGCAATACTGGCCAAATATCATATACTGACTATATACTGTATACCCTTTACTAATAAGCAGCCGTATTTAGCACTCTTAAATACACTTCTATTCATTTCACAGCCGAGGGATTCAACTGAAAGGGTAGGGAAAAAAGAATAGGCATTGTTGTTCTCCAAGGAACAGAGAAGCATAAAAGAAATGAAAGGCGCTGTTAATAAACTAATGCAAATGAATATTATATGATACAATATTGAATTAATGCAAACAAGTTGAGAGGATTGTCGGGCCAGAGAAAGAGCCTTTAGCCCACACAGTTCAGTACAGTCACCCATGAGAACAAAATGGGTTCTGAGTCTATAAAGGGGAATGTTTTTGTCTGTGTATTACTCACTCAATCAAGTATGCATTTATTTCCATATTTACTCTAGTCTAAATCAACGGTCTCTGTATGCATAGGTACACAGCATGCTATCTCTCTCAATTCATATGCGTTTCACCACATTCTTTATACTGTTAATGCAAACTACATTTTCTTTTCTTTGGCAGCAAAAATCCGACCTCCACTAGCCACCCACCAGCTACAGGTCAAGTACTGTGTTTTATGATGGGTGGGATCAGTTAGTCAGCCGGAATATCGTTTGATTTAAGTTCCAGATGAGTCATCAAAAGTATACATGTTTTGAAGAGAATAATATGAATTTTTAACACACTGATATTTTTTTAGTGGTTAACATATTCAGCATGTGATAAAAAGAAGAATTTCCAAGTGGTTTTCTCTGATGATTAATCCTACAACGTCACCCACATTTCGCCTGCTGGGAGTCAGTGTAGGTGTGTGTGTGTGTGTGTGTGTGTGTGTGTGTGTGTGTGAGAGAGAGAGAGAGGGAGTGTGTAGTCGAATCAGCTTAGATGGGCTAGGCACCGATGGCAGGATGCATTAGCCCTGCATGCTAACACTGCTAAGTGGATACGCTCTAACATTATTAAAAGTGTGGCTCATCTTTTGGAGGAAAAGGCTTTAGTAGGAAACAGTAGTTGAATCTTCTGTTTGAAACAGTTACCCATGCTCTCTCAAGGCTATTGGTAACACTTTACAATTAGGGTACATTATTTAACTGTTAGTTAATGCTTAGTTCATTCTTAATAGGCATTAACTAACCATTACCATTACTGCTTAATTAATGTTTAATACGCTATCACTAAAGGTTATGTTAAGTTAATGCTTAACTAACCATTATTTAACTAGGCAAAGTTAAAGCTTAACAAGCAATAACTAACCTTCACTAACTAAGCATTAAAGTTCATGCTTAATGAGCATAACCTAACCGTTAATAGCATTATAACAACAACTAACAGCTAATTAATGTAACCTTATTGTAAAAAGTTACCGGGCTATTTATAAAACATTTGGTATGGTATTTTATGAAAAAAATGTTTGATTCCATTCCATCCGGAGGGTGTTCTATAGATAGGCTGTATGAATAAAACGGATGTGACATTTGACTTTGAGAATATGTCCATTAGCTTGTTCCTCATTGCCTCCGAGTGGTAGCTACTTTGAAGATGTATCTAAAGACCCTGGCTCTTGCAGCCCTGCAGTATGCTACGTACTTGATGGCGTTATGCAGCTGCCACATCTGAATGTTTCAGATAAAGTGCTTAAAAACCCCCATCGCACTCTCAGAATTGGTGGAACACGCATAATTCCATACAAACGGAATGGAGGGAGACACTCCAATCAACCTGACAACTCACAGGCCCCACACACAACACACACACACACACACACACACACACACACACACAACACACACACACACACACACACACACACACAGGTGCACGGACAAATAGGCGCACACACCCACACACGCACCTTGCATGACTTTGCAATAACAACAGTGACGGAGGATGAAATAGATAGAGCTGCACACGCTCTGAGCTGAAGTGCTATTAAATGGTCCCACGGAGACATATTCGTGTCAACCCCCTCGCACAGGAGGCAACACACACGCACACGCACACACTACCACACACACACACACACACACACACCCCACACACACACACACACACACACACACACACACACACACACACACACACACACACACCACACACACACACACACACACACACACACACACACACACACACACACACCACACACCATCCACACACACGCACACCACACACACACGCGCCAGCTCTCAGGCGAGGTCACTCAACTCAATCTGTGGCCAATGCATTTTTCATCAGCCCCTTGGCAGAGCCCCGAGACCCTGACGCAGCTCCCAAATAACCAGCGTCCAATGATAGAGACTTCAAATACTGTTGGCAAGGAAGACACTTGAACAGAACGGCTATACAGTACACTGGGTTATGAAGTGTTTGCACAGACTGGTAGTTTTCATGCATTGTGCTTCAGCGACTTAAGTCTTACAGTTTGTGTTTGCTGTTCACGATAAAATACAAAGTCAGATGAGAGGACAGATGTCGTTCTAATCTCTATAGGACAAACATATATACGTCTGGGTCTATGCGTTTAAACCTTGCACTCCCACTGTGAAGACAAGAATTGTGAGATGCTGCGTATACAGCTGCTGCCCCTAACTCTTCTTTTATGGAACGCACAGGTATCAGGGTTTTTCCTGGCTCAGAATGGGCCTTTGGGGGGTAAGAACACGGAACAACTTTTTTGGGGTCGCGAATGCAACAGTAAAGGCGAAAAGTTTGTGAATTTTGGGAGTGGGTTGGGGTTGAGAAAGGGGAGCTTCAATGATCATTTTATTTAGATTTTTTAATGTTTTCATGATCGAGGGAAGCAGTAATATAAATTGAAATGCAATTAATCGCCCAGCCCTACAAGAAGGAGGACTTGTATTTGGCTCAACTAGAAACACATTTGGAGAAGTTTTACATAGCTGAATATATTCTCAATTTTTATCATTTTGGCACTAGTGATTTTCCTTTGGGGGAGGCATAAAATCACTTTGGGGGGCGCCAAAAAATTCTCTATGCAGGAAAAACCCTGGGTATGTAATTTATCATAATAATAATAATAATAATAATAATAATCATAATAATCATAATAATCATAATAATCATAATAATAATCATAATAATCCTTAGAAGTGAAGTTTCATTTTATTAATCCATCTACGGGGGGGGAACTTCTCCATGATATTCTAATAGTTTGAGATGCACCTGAACAAGACTAACAGAAACTCTATTCTACTACTGTACCACTACGCCCATCCTTATCTTCAGCACTAGATCTCTTCACTATAGACACTGTCTTAACTTAACTGTGGTTAGGGGGAGAGGGGGGATGGTCTGCCCAACCCATGGCTTCACCGGCCTCTTTTCAGATTACATCACAATGGGGTCTATTAATGGCCAAAGACTTGTGTTCTATAATGAATCTTCTTGTTCATTCTTTAATCCTCTCATTCATTTAAGACTATCCTGATTGAAAAGGCTTTATCAGTCCACTGGGCCACAGCCAGTAAGGGGAGCAGCATTACAGTGAACGCTATCTTCCTCCACTATTATCACTGAGGGCAATGAGGTCAGCGTCTAGAGAACACTCAACCAATACACAACTCAATAGCCTTATAATTATACTGTGGTAGCAGCATTAGCTTAAATGGGCTAGACAGTGGTAATCTACATACTGTCGATCCACCCCAGACCTTTACCCTTTGATAACACTAAGCATACAGGGCCACAGCGGCTCCAAATACCAACGCTGCTAAAGGGATGTGTTCACAGCAAAGATGGCATTTTCCCCAATGGAGACAGAGGAAACTTTGAGAGATGCGTCTAAACAGGGTTTTGATATTCTCAAATATGTCATTGTTTTTGACACCCTTCTGTATAATAGATAAGGATATGTATTAAACACGCGCTGTGACTGCGTGGTCTGAATGAAATGTGTGACTCTGTATGACTTTGACTTTGTTGTCTCCAGGTGCTAGCGACATTCAAGCATATGAGTCATTTCTGTCGCCCCCTTGGAGAATTCTAAGCAATTACAACAACACTGCAGACGCATCTACATTATGTACGCCTTGGGTGATGGATTTTATTACTTCTACTGTACATCCAAGTTTTATTTTTTATTTATTTCATGGACGCTTCTTGAGCTCCTGCGCCAGTGTCAGGGGGGGGGGCGATAACAGTTTGTAAACGCTGCCATATTGAGAAATACAGAGAGAGTTTTGTGGAGCTGATAGGCTCATTCAATTTTGTGTCAACTCATTTGGCAATGGGCTTGAGTGTAATAGACAATGATTTATATGAAAAAGTTACGCGCTATAGCTTTAACATTTGACACCTTGTGTCCAGGAAGATGTTACTCTTTGGTTATAGGCTTTTCATGGAGTGTTTTTTTAAAGCCCTTAAGTTACTTTGGCATGTAATAAAATGACTGGAGGGCTCTTGAGTTACCCTGACAGGGCTTGTTCTGCTGGCTCACTATACTTCATCCCTTACTTGACAACATTTAATTACCTGAAGGTCACTTCTTACTTTGGTTAATGCAAGTGGCTGTTATCACTCAATAGAATGCACCAGAGTGCCAGAGCCATACATCTGCTGATGAACACAATTTCTTATGAGTTTATGAGAGTATGACATAACTGATAACTAAAACAATTAATACAATAGAAAATAAAAACTGCTTTTAACGAGTAACCAGCTTGTGTGACTTTGGGTTTGTGTATATAGTTGACATTCAGTGTTGATGCACAAAGCAGTCTTCCAATGATGTGTCAAAGCAGAGCAGGGAGGGAGCAGAGGTTGGGCCAATGGATGGTCATGTAGCACCAAAGGCTAATTTCCACTGGCGAGACATGTCCCCCCCTGCACTCTGCATAACCCTGCTCTTCCAGTCTCCCAGTCCACTGTTCAAATCACCCCTAACTGTGTGCTATTACTGACCAATTGCCCATAATCCAAATAAGAGAAGCTCTGTGTTGTATAGAATGTAGGTACACTCAGAAAATGTCACAACTTCAGAGATATATTCATAAGAAACTTTGCACACTAGATTCTAGAACATAACAATTTTTAAACCATCTGCATGTTTTGGGCTAAAGATAAGATATCCTTTTTTTCATTTTCTGGTCAAACTGTGTTCAGTAGTCTAATGAAAGGACAAAATAGTGGTTGTAAATAAATACATTTATTTTAAAGACATTCTGCTGACGCGTAAATATCCTCCCTGTGATTAGTGCGGATGAGATTCACACCTTTGATGAACCGCTCCAGAGTTCACTTGCAGGCGGCCCAGAGACAAGCCCTTGAAAGTGGACCAGAGTCCGGTTGTTTAGTGCGCACCATGAGTCTGGGACTGGGTTCAAACCAACACAAACAAACCACATTAATGGGTTTAAACGCTCCAGGGTTTTTCGATTTAACTGTACTAAACATGGCTGGTGTCAACAGGCCCCTTTAGAGGAAAAAAGGTCAAAGTGTGGCTCAAGTGCAGAACCTGGATCCTGCGGCAACATGCTCTGGCAAAGATGTATTTTTAAAATGAGGTGAAAAGACATCACTCAGCAAAACACACCCACTCATTCATTAAACTCATCGATAGTGTGGGAACAACACCTCCGCCCTCAGCCCGTAAAAAGCAATGAATGGCGGTGAGACACAGCAAACTTAAGAATGTGATTAAAAGCATGGATCAGCAATGTCTCTCAATGATGAATCATGTCCAGAGGAGGACGACTGGACTAGAGGACGGCCTACATTCAAACCAGAGAGGGAGCCAGTCTAAATCAAAGCAGTGCATTGCCTTAGGAGTGTAATGTCTGCACAAACACACTCACATCAAATCAATAGCACTGTAAATACTGTTCCCCACTGTATGCAAAACCTCACATAAAATATCATGCAGAACAATAATTACTGAGCTGATGAAGGGCTCGGGTTATTGTCTCCGGTTGCAGGTTTGTTATCTGTATTAACAGGAGACGCTTTGGTTGATAAAGTGTCACTGGCGGCAGAGGACAGACAGGCAGACAGACAGACAGACAGACAGACATACAGACAGACAGACAGACAGACAGACAGACAGACAGACAGACAGACAGACAGACAGACAGACAGACAGACAGACAGACAGACAGGCAGGCACACAGAGGAGGACTAGGAGGAGGAGAATGGAGGAGTTTGCTTTAACTGTGCAGTAAACTAAAGGATCAGACCAGAGAGAGGGATGAATCATCCAGCCGTTTCCTTTATGGTGCAGGAGAGGACAGAGGGAGAGACACAGAGGGGACAGTAAAGCAGAGGGAAAGCAGAAGGCGAGACGGAGAGCTGAAGGGGGAACTGATGAAAGAGAGAGAGAGAGTGCACCAGGGAGCGATAGAAAGTCTAGAAGCGAGAATAACTGAGGCTCAATAGTAGCCTGGTGAGACTAGAATGATCTTGAAGTGAGCTTTGTATTTTCTTTCACTTTCGCAGATCAGTCTGGACTTTCTCCAATCCTCATGGGGAGGAAAAAAATATCCCAAAAAATGCTAGTGTCACAGTGCATGTGTGAAAGGGGCTTTAGTAGAAGGCAGCTTCTGATTGGTTCCTGTAGTCGTCTATCTATAGCCTCAGTCAGACCTCCACACTTGGAGGTCTGACTCCGTTGAGGCTACCTTCCAGTCTAAGCATTATAAACAACATTTTCCAAGAATAAAGATGGGGTTATTCATGTTCTTGATATGTATACTGTATTAAAATAAAATAAATTATTTGGAACTGAGAGTAAATGAGAACCTGATTCAATAAGCAGTATTGTAGTTGATTTGAAGCGATACCCAACCCTAATAATGGTTCAACTTAGCCTGGCACCACCCGCCTACGTACTTCCGCTCAATTGTCAACTCATTTCCCTTCAGTAGTCAGTCTGGTTCTGCGTTATATTCGTGGTTTTTCTCCGCTAGATTTTTTGGCGGTCCAATCAGCGAACAGAGGGAGTGGCTGAGAACAATGACGTTGAGGTCGTGCAGCAGTTTCAGTTGAAGTCAGAAGCCGGCGCATGACATACGTCACGACCAAACGTTATGCGATTGGTTGGCAGATCCAGAGTGGCACTAGCCTGGCTCCGCCCGCCCGCCTACTTCCGGCCAAATTTCATTTTCCCTTCAGTAGTCAGTCTGGGTGTACAGCGCATTTCCCAGATTCTCCGGAGAATCTACAGCCGTCCAATCAGCGAACAGAGGGAGTGGGCAGATCCAATCATTTTAAATGGTAAATGGTAAATGGACTTGTATAGCGCTATATCTCCGTTATTCACAGACTCAGAGCGCTTTACACATTGTTTTTTGTACACATTCACCCATTCACACACACATTCATACACCGATAGCAGCAGCTACCACGCAGGGTAGGCTTTAGCACTACGGTGCTAAGCTAACTAAGCTAACTATCGGGAGCAATTTGGGGTTCAGTGTCTTGCCCAGGGACACTTCGACATGTGGCGGGGAGACGGGGGATCGAACCTCTGACCCTGCACACCAGAGGCGAGCTCCCTACCCACTTCGCCACTGCCGCCCTTTTAAAACTTCAACAGACACCCGCCTCCAAGTGAGTGAACGTTTGCCAATTACAGCACTTCCAGACCTTCTGTACAAATGAAATGAAGTACGATGGTCTGGTAGCACCAGGCTAGAGTGGCACTGGGCAGGTCCAATAGTTTTAATCGGCCTTCAAGTGAGTTAACGTTTGTCAATTGAGCGATTCCAGACCCTCTTTACAAATGAAATAAAGAACGATGGTCTGGTAGGACCAGGCAAGGTTCAACCCATTGCTACACACAATAAATAAAATGTTTTTTCAACATCACTCATCATTTTTTAAAACCGTTCTAGAAGGTCTAAGCTTGTTTTTTTACCTATTAAAATTTAAATTAGAAAAAGAAAAACAGCTGTTGTTCGATATTTAATCACTCCAATTTAACTAGCCTGTAATTTGGCAAAGAATCCACATATAGGCCCTAGGGCCCTAATATGTCCCTTATTGCCACTTTTAGAATTACTACTAGAGCAGATTGTATAGCACTGCTAGAGATGGCTGCTAAAAGATAATAAAACAGATTATAAGGAGAAAAGATTTAAGCACAGTTACACATTAATCAGCAAAGGTCACTGTCAACTGTACAAGTAATTGTATAATCAATATCAAGTTGAGACTGGGGAAATGATACAAAGCCCAAGTGGGAAAAGTCAAATTCAGCAAGAGGAATTCAATTCTCAGAGATAATGTCTTGATACAATTTAAAATGACAGTTGACCGCTTTATACCACCATTGAAAATTGATGCAATAGCTCACTTCCACTTTGTCAGATGGTTTCCTTTAAACATTTAATTAAAGGGCAGGCTGATGGATGGTGAACTATAGTCTAGGTGATATGACCAATATCAATATCCAATGTCCAATATACATAATGAATTTTGAACATTATTTATCTATTTTATTCTCTCTTCTCATGTCCTGAGCAGCAGCACAATTCGGTTTGGCATGGCACGGTAACCCAACAAAAACGTGGCAAAAATAGATTCCGGCACGGTGCGCTTATCTTGGTACCCTTTCCAACTTTTGACAGTGGAAACGCAAATGAATGTGTGCCGAACCAAGGCCTTACAGCATAATTAGAAACATTTCAAAAACTAAATAGCTCTTAGCTCTATAAAAAGTTTTCTAAGTGCAAGAACAAGAACATGATTTCAGACAGGCAAATGCACGGTGCCAAACCACTGGGGTCAAGAAGGTAAAGCTACAGGGCACAGTGTGCTCCACTAGCTCCAGAAGGCTTTGTACAAAATGTTTTGCTCTCATTCACGGAAAGCCAGGACTGAGGACACTAGAGCTGTTTATAGCTCGGTGGTAGGGAAGTTGGAAGCTACGTCTGCTGCAGACACACACACACACACGCACGCACGCACGCACACGCACACACACACACACACACACACACACACACACACACACACACACACACACACACACACACACACACACACCGAGATTAAGCTCTCTAGCAGACAGGCTGAAGGCAGAGATTCTACTGCAGATGCTCAACAAAGCCACTCTGGGGGTTTTAGCACTGTGGCATCATGGCAGACTGAAGGCTGATTTTGAACACACATGGGCTCTCCAGGCAGGCGCTGTCGGGCCGAGAGATAAGAGAAAGAGGAGAGAGGAGACAACCATTAATACTACAGATGGGAAAGTTCTAGTTCCGCGGTTTGTCTCACTGCAGGTACAAGTCAGAATGGGAGGGAAGAAGAAGCCAGACTTGGGACTCTTTGCCCTGCGTTCCAATCCCCATACTTTCTGCTATTTATTATGGAAGAACATTTTTTTTTAGGATGTCCCAATTCTTGTGGTCAAATTTAGCAATGCTTAAAAATACCAGGAGCCTCAGTCTGAAAACAACCACGGATGCAACGGATATATATACAAGAGGCAAGATCAAGGCGCAATGTTATGATGAAATAAATAAGTAAAAGTATGTCCCACTTGTGTGCATACTGCATGCTAACTAGATTCATTTTAAGATCAGCTGTAGAATAGAAAAAAAGAGTATGCGAATTGGAACACTGCCTTGGACTCTTGATGTTTATGGCACATCATACTAATGACTATATTCCAAAAGCTGAGATATATAAAAAAAACTAATAATTAATGCGTGGCTACAACCAAAGCAAGGTATAAAGGTGAGGCGGGAAGGTATATATGCTGTCTGGCTGCTAATCACTTGGAACCAAAACTGCTGATGTGAAGATACCCTCACCTGCTTGTCTGAAAAGTTTGTTTTCTTCCAACATTGCACTATAGGCTCAGTTATAGATCGTATCCATTGTTTTGGTTATCCAAGCAGGGCTGGACTGGCCATCGGGCGTACCGGGCAATGCCCGGTGGGCCGGCAGGCATTTTGGGCCGGGCCGGGTCCAAAAAAAAAAAAAAAAAAAAAAAAAAATTATGGGCCCTCTGCTATGTGACTCGGCCCGGCCCGGCCGAGTCACACAGCCGAGGGCCGAGGTCCCTTCCCTCTCGGGAGTGCCGTGGACATATAAATGTGCTTGCAGGCTGTCAACTTCACCTGAAAGTTAAATAAAACTTTGTCCCAGGCCATTACTCATTATGAATGGTTCTAGGCTGGGCCTGTCCCAATCACACACACAGCAGAGGCTGCATTGAATTGTATTATCACGCATTGAACACTTCTACTCGGTAATTATGAGCATCTGACGATGGTTAGTTACGTTCAGGGCCGTCGGACGGCGGATAGGCTTGGGGGGCCCAAGGCAGAGGGGGGCTGCACTCAAAAAATAAAAACATATTTTTTTTTTTTTTTTTTTTTACTGGCTCAATATAGGCCCCTGATATTTGAAGGCCCCGAAAAATGTTATTTAGGAGAGAGAAAAAAAAAGATATCAGGGGCCTTTCATTCGTCAGTAAATTTTTGTTATTTTTTAAATAACATTGTTCGGGGCTACGAAGATCAGGGGCCTATATTGGGCCATTAAAAAATACAAAGGAAGGTAAAAAAAATCCCGAAGCTGACTGGATTTTTTAAACATGTACATTTCTTCTTTCTGCTTTTTGGTCATTCTGTGTCTATAAATTATTCCAGAAAATAGTACTAAATAGCTTACATAGGAAATAGTTGATTTAGCCTTAGTTTTCTCCTCAAAGTGCACCAGATTGATGAATTTTACTTTAACATTTAAAAAAAAATCTTCCGGGGGAGCATTCCCCCGGACCCCCCTAGAAGGTCCAGGGTCCACGACACAGTCTCCCAAATTCCTGTGAGAAACACTGTGTGTGTGCATGTTTATTAAGAGTCATTAGACCAGGGGTTGTGTTCAAGTACGCGTAATGATTTGGTCATTCATCAATAGAAATATTGTGTTGTTATCTGGCTCAGAGAGGGACCAGTCACTCATACGTTTTGGACTATAGACAAACATAGCTTTTACATGTTTGTGTTGTAAGACCGCCTCTCAGAGGGCCCATCAGGACTTCCTGTATAGGGGCCCAGAATTTGGTGCAACGCCCCTGCCTCCGCATATCGTATAAATAATCATGGTGGGCTGCCATGGCCAAAAATGCCAGGGCCGATTTTTTGTCCCAGTCCAGCCCTGTATCCAAGGACACAGTATATTCAGCATATTCTACCAGTGTTGGATATTTCAGAACTTGAAGGGAAATCAGAAACCAGTATTGTTTGGCCACCTTGGTAACAACAATATTTATATAAAAAAAACATATTTGAAAACTAGACTTGGTATCCTATATGAGCTACATAGGAAGCAGAGGTTAAAATGACCCTTTGATACTTGAGGTAAAGAGATGTGTAGTCTTGTTTTTTCTTCAGTTACTAACCTTTCAATGGATCATAAGTCTGGAGAAAAGAAATGTCACTTTTATTTCCTCTGACCAAGACTACTGCATCTTTAAGTGCATCGTTAAGTGCTCTTGATAAAACATGCCTTGGCTTAGGTTTGCCTTGACATACAGTGTACGTATGTTTTAAGGGTTACCGTTCCAAACCATACCATACCAAACCGAATCGTCTACTGCTCAGTGGAAATTAAGCATAAGGCTTGTTCTAATAATCAATGTTTCCATTAATTTGTAAAAAAAATGTTTTTATTTCTGATGCTGTAGCACTATAGCCCCACCTTTTACCATAACCAGGTTCCTTTAAACCAGTGGTCTTCAAACTGTGGGGCGCGCCCCGGGCGTGGATGAATATGAATATGTTTTTTGTGTTTTTTATATTAAGATCACGGCATAGCTGGACAAGAGTTCTTCTGCTTCGTTCCTCTCACTGCATTTAAATGCATTCATTATATTACAGAGAAATAGGTCTCGTTAAAGAAAAAGAGCACCAAGCCCAACCCAGAGGACCCTGCATACATTTATTTTATTTTTTTTTATTAAAATTTTTATGGAAAATCCATGTGTCCTTCTTCAATAGCTTCTAATTAATCAGACCCAGTGTCTCCAAATAAATTTGTTCACACAAAATTCCTCCTATTTAGCCTCTTAATTTTCCTCTCAAAGTGCACCAGATTCATGCATTTCACTTTAAAAAGATGAAAAAAAATCTCCCGGGGGGGCATACCCCCAGACCCCCCTAGGACGGTCTGGTTCTCCACTGGCTACTATTATCCTGATTCCTCCAGCAGGACATTGGAGGTACTAGCGAAAAAACACTGGGTGTGTGAATGACATTTAACTAGTCAATAATTTGGGCAAGTCTGTCTGCCTATCTTTCTCACTCCGCTGCACACTCAGTCACTACTATCCATGCTTAAAGGAAGCAGGATTAAACCACTGGATTAAAATGTTAAAATGTATTTAAAAATGTGTTTAAAAACGCACAATTTTTTTTAGAATGTTTAAAAAATATGTTTAAATTTGTAAAATAATTATCTTTCAAAACACACAGGGATTTAGATTCTTTTTTTTTGGGGGGGGGGGGGGTGGCTCCGCTGAAATTTGTTCTCTGAGGGGGGGCTCACTCTCTCACACTTTGAAAACCCCTGCTTTAAACAAACCATCAATTATGTAGCAGCACTAGTTGCTTTCAGAGCCCTACAAAATAAAAGCATGCATACAACGCCGTCGTACATAATAACTGGATGAGACAGCAGTATTTCAGTAGCTTGTAGTACAGCTTTTCTCTCTCTTAAACACACACACACACACACACACACACACACACACACACACACACACACACACACACACACACACACACACACACACACACACACACACACACACTTAACCACTTCAGAAAATCCTCTCGGTGCCAAAGTCAGACAGGAGGAGGAAGCCTGGTTGTCAGCAGCCTTACCACTCATGACCATATTTGGCAGTCGCCCCCTGCGGTTAGCGCGGATTACATCACAACGCACAACTAACGCAACTCTCTCTCCATACAAAACTCTCTGTCTCCTTACCTTACTGGAAGGAACAGCAGTTTCCATGGGAACAGGACAGAACAAGAGGAAGAGAAAAAAATAAATAGACGACAAGCAAGAGATGGAGAGACAGCGGAGAGGATGGATGGATGTCGGGGGTGTGGAGAGAGGACAGAGCTCACAGAAGCATGTCTATTTTTTAAGTGTAATTATACGTATGAGAAGGGACAGAAGACTGTATAATATGGCGTCACAGGGGGTTAAATTAGGATGTTTTTCCTCCTGAATGCTCGATCGAACCCTTTCAGAGAACACAGAGGGCATGACGGGGATCCGTAAACAACACCACGCCGAATATAACTCGGTCTGAACAACAATCACAGTGCAGCGTCACACACACACACCCACACACACACACACACACGCCAACACGCCATGTTGCTCCTTCAACAGTCATTAGGTAGAGATGAGCTGTCGAGTGATACTTCAATTAGGGCTCCAGCTAACTATTATTTTCGTTTGACAATGGATTTGTTGATTACATTAGTAAGTAATTGATCAATTATTTAATAAAATGAAGGGAAGATGACCTTCAGATGACTGCTAAGGTAATGTCTTTAAAGCCAAACTGGGGTTTCTAACAGGGCTCTTAAGGTTAAACCATTTTTTAAAAAATAGATAGTGCAACATTGCATTGGGAAATAACATTTATTTCTTGATACCCAGGTGGCAAATTGATTTTATGGGAATGGAATGTTGTTAAAGGTTGTTCACCAGAAATTATATCCAGGACCTTCAAGGATCACAATCTGGGTGGACAACCTGGTCAACTACCTGCTGGAAAGCTACAGGGGGCGGAAATAGAAAATCGGAACGAGGGTAAAATTGCAA
>CM047513.1:26754311-26761811 GCA_026122265.1 Ammodytes dubius | reverse complement strand
TAAAAGGTTTTCATTACAAATAGCAACAAAAAATCCACTTTTTAGAATGATCAGAATGTTGATGTACTATGTGCTGATGTGTACAGCAGTCAAACTGTGTGCTCAGCAGCATCTTGTTTGGCTTGTCAAATCATCACAAACTGGGAATGAATGGGATGTTTTTCAATTGTGGTTGATTGCTACACTGAAGTGGCGACACTGAGTGCTCAGATCAGGCATAGCTGATGTGAAAATCATTCAGTTCCAGCGATGAACTGGTGGTTGAACACGCTCGCTTCAAAAGTATACTGTTCAAATGAACAATTGATCTGTGAACTGACCCATCATCATTACTGTTCAACTGGTTACAAATGGACTGACGGGTGGTGGCACCGCAGTGGTGGCTGCTGGGAGAATTGCAAAAAGGCCTCTTCTCGAACAAGTAAACAAGCCTTCTCAAGAGATGATTTTCCACTTGCGAGGTAGGAACCCACTAGGGAATTTGCCGGCCAAGGTAGGCAGGGATTAAAAATGTTGTTCAGAAATAAAGTGCAAATGCCGTATTGATTAAGCACTGATGCTGTATTGATAGGATGTGTCGATAAAGGGGCAGAAGGGCGGAGGGGAGGCCCTGTTGGTCTGAGGTAGGACGGTGCTCCACTCATGGATAGAATGATCAAAGGCTTGCTGAAACACGGGGCTGTTAGAGTAAAGTCAGTTATTTGTGTTTGTGTTGGGGCAGGAGCTAACCTGTCTGTGTCTCTATTGGTTTTTCTTTGCACCTCTAAAGCCCGGGCAGATGAGCACCAGTAGCTCTTCACTGACAATCATGTTGCAAATAATTCAATATGTTCCGGTTGCAAAACCTTTTTTATTCAATGAATTCAAAATTTAAATTTTGTCCAGTTTCCTGCTACTACAAACTTAAAGGTGGACTCAGTGATAATGGAAAATGCTTGTTGTCAAAATCAGTGATCTCTTCACAATCCGCTACCTGTACTTACTACAGTATTAGTGAGTGCTGAAAAATATTCCAGTGTAACACAGCCTATGTTATGTAAAGGGGCATCTTGCTAGCTATGGTGTCTGTCTGTCTGTCTGTCTGTGTGTGTCTGTTGGCCTGCATACCTCATTCTTCAGGCATATCACAGAGATACCCCGCCACAGTAAGCAGATTTATTATTCTGTGTCTGTTTCCTTTAATGATTCATTCCCTGTGCCAGGCTCTCTCTCACTTCCACACCATTCATTCTGTCACATCTGTCTGTTTTTGACATACTAATTACAGGGGGGCTCCAGCCTTTTAAGTGGCAGGTCTCCAGGTTCAAGCAGGCCCGCCTTTCAAACTTCATACTGACAGCAAATTAAATTAAGTAAGCGATTAAGAACTGTAAAAAATAAAATAAAATACAAATTGCATACCAAAGAAAAACTAAAAATAATGGGTGCCAAGTGTGGGTGTTTTGAGAGGAGGTGAGACATACCATGTATATCAATATATCCAGCGGCCAACAGACAGTTTGTCAGACTCAAAATGTGCCAATAAATATTTTATATCAACGTATCAACTTGTGTGTAATGTAAAGGAGTTTCTGCTGCCGATGGACATTCAGCATTGACAGAGTCAGCTAGTTTCCATTTGCAGACCAAACCAGAGCTAAAACGAGAGCAAAATGTGGACACTTGTCAGGCGGACAGAAACATCACACAAAATGCATGCTAATGTTGCTACATGCAGCAGGATATATAGTGAAAATGCTGCAGTTTCATACAATGCACAGACTTACTATGAGTTAAAAAGAAAATAGCCTACAGTATTTAGGAAATTATTCAACAAATGTTAGCTCTGAGCAAAAACTGATATGTTCAGGAGGCAGCGGTCTTGGCTACTGATATTTGCACCAGACCAGAAGTTTCTACAAACAGCGACACACAATTCTAATATACTAATACAATAGATCCTTTGCTGATATGTTAACGTATACGCTGAATACAAAAAGCAGTGTTTGTATTCAGAAATCCAATTTATAACTCATGTATTGTACATTACAGACATTTTATCAATTTGTGGATGTAAAGGTGGAGCCATAGCTGGTAATTAAGTGGTCTAGGTTTTGTGCGTGCTAGTTTTCTACCATCCTCTAAAATACTGCATAGCTATTTTTACCCGTGCCTTACCTAGCTTTTGTACTAGATGTGTTGCTTATATTTGGTGACAGCTACTTAAAAGGAACTGTTTTATTATTGTGTATAGTGGGTAAGCTACCTTTCTTACACAGTGTCTGCCAGCTGCTTGAATAACATCCTTTTTTTTATGTGGTACACAGCAGCAACGATCGATAGCTGGTGGCGCCATTTGCCAGCAAGGACCAGTATATTAGAATTCTGTGTCACTGTTCGTTTGCAACACATTGCATCTATACGTCCAATCATCTTCACTGGTAAATAAGTGAACATATTTTAAGTTTTTCAATAGTTTTAAAAGGTTGGCAAGAAAATTTTATTAACAAAATGATCAAAATTAAGATTATGACGCAAGAACACTCGTCTTAAAAAAAAAAAAAAAAAAAAAAAAAAAAGTGTTTCAATTAGTCCATGCATTCCAACTGTTCATTACTGCAGATACCCCACCATCAATCAGAGACACAATACTGAATTTAGACTACAATTCCTCCTTTTGCGTTCTGATTCACACTGATGCAAGTAGAGCCATATGTTCTGACAGCAGAGGGACAGTGAGACCCAAAGTAAAGCTATTGGATAAACATGAATGGATGCTGAATTCGCCAATCTGTTCGTGTTCTTGAGGGCAAGCAGCCAGCGTTTAATGATCCCTGGCTGGTGTGTTTGACCTCTACCTGCACACGACCAAAGATGGATGGGCGGAAGAGGCTACTTGATTGCTGAGCACTCTCTATGCCTGTGTGTGTGTGTGTGTGTGTGTGTGTGTGTGTGTGTGTGTGTGTGTGTGTGTGTGTGTGTGTGTGTGTGTGTGTGTGTGTGTGTGTGTGTGTGTGTGTGTGTGTGTGTGTGTGTGTGTGCGTGCGGCCATTGCCATGAATCTTAAATAGATAATCTGTTATTTCCTTGTGACGATGATTTTGGTCTGCCCTGTCCTGTCCTCACTCCCCCCTATTTGGCTCTTGTTCACACACACATACACACACACACCAGCCTCCCAAGGGCATGCACCTGTGGCTTGCCTGATTAACAGCCATTTTCCAGTGCAGCAACGATGAGTGTCTTCTGAGAAACGCCTTGGTGTGCTTGTGTGTGTGTGTGAGTGTATGTGTTTGTGTGTATGTGTTTGTGTGTATGTACGGTGTATGTGTTGTGGTGGGAAACCATGTCAACAACATGCCCTGCCTGTATTAACAGCCAACGCTTTGTAATATGAGAATATAAAGGTCAAGGTCTGAATGTGACTTTTAACCTTTTAGAAATAATGGCCAGAGTGGGTTTATTCAGACTGTATTGGTTGGATCCTAATCTGTTAGAGAATTCTGCACACTTATTTTGCAGGTTTGAAATTCGTCTTCACGTGGAGTGTCTCGCTATAGTCTCATATGCCTCTAAGTTCATCGAAGATAAAATTTGAATTTGTATATTTTTATATAGGAATTTTCAATATCTAAGCATGAAACAGAAATAATGAAAGTCTCAAATTTAAATTCTGATCAAACCTAAACTTCATGAGAGTGCCTCGGGGTTGGGCCACTGAGCAGAAACAAACATAAAATCCTTGGCGCGTCGGTAGATGCTGTGCTTTTAGTGGTACATATTACCAAACAAACAGAGATAATTATGCAGACTTGGTCTTACAGTGTGAGACTTCACTGGATTCAATAAGATAACACTGTCTGTGGCAATGTCCAAACCTCAATAAAGGATCCCTGGATGCAGCATTTATCCGCCAAAACCAATGCAATAAAAATGATGTAACCTATACTCAAACGCAAACCACAATAATGTTCTACACACATCCACTATTGCTGGCGCCAGAATATTGACCAGAGCAATTCATACGATTATTGCATCTTCCAAACCTCACATTTCATTAAGAGGCCATTAAAATGAATGCTTCATGACAGGCAATATACTAAACTTTGGGGCTGAACCATTCCAAAATCCCTCAGGGAAGTCTGCTCACCACAGAGGGTGACAGGGACTGATGACGGACGAAATACATCAACAAGCAGGTCAGAATCATCTCTATCACTCTGTTCTGTTAGACAATTTTTCCAAAAAGGCGCATTCACATTCATATGCACATGGATGACAACTCAGTTTTCTACCCCAAATGTCTACATTGTATCTTCTCCAACTGCTTTCCATGTCTCAGTCTGATCTCAAACCAAACCGAACAATGTAATGAATGACCTATCTCAAGGAACTTTCTAAAATCTCCAAACCTATCAATACTTGTGTTGATACTTTCATTTCTCTTCACTCTGCAGAACCACATACTTGCTGTTGTGTCCCTTAGACTGTACTCTTCTAACTTTGTGAAATATTTCAAGCAAAACAAACCTTTGGTTAATATGTTGGATAGGTTTCTGCAAGACTTTGGTTAGGCTTTAGGTGAAAACGTACTATTAAACCATTCTTCAAAAAGGAAAAGCACCATTTTCTCATGGTGCACACAAAGGATTCCTTACAGCATGAACAAGCATGAGGCATCATCAGATATGTGGAACACTGCATCTGTTGGAGGTGTAAGAATCAAACCGGGACCGGTATTCACATTTAATAAAATATTATCCTGTCTGGGTATTGAGATTCTCAATAAATAATTGATGCCTTTTCATTGAGTTCTAAAAAATTGTAGTAAAATCTTATTGGAATGTGCCTTCTATAGCTGCATGGACTCACCGCTGCTTCAGTGAATTAGAAGGAGGAAAAACAGACTGTATCTCAACCAGGTCTCCTTGGAGTTGCTTTGCTCCGAAATGCACACGCAAACTAAAAAAGCCTGAGGGTTTGAAATAACTACTCTTAATTAGGTGTGATCATGCCTTGGGAATACACCAAAGCAGGCTAGAGAAAAGCAGCCCTGAGCCTCACAGGCACCACGATTATGACCTGAACATCAGGGTGTGGAGCTTTCTAAGTTCTAATACCAACCCCCTGAAGACACCATTGGGTTCAGTTATAGAACTAAACAGAATAATTAGCTAAATGCTACATGCTACTAGTAATTCACCCTTACATGGACCCTCAATGCTCTGTGCTTCAGCAAGGCGAACCAAGATGAACTTTTCTGAAGAGACTTCACATGATTTCTTGCTGCAGCCCTTTGCAGCAGCAGCCCACTGTGCCAACACAGTGGTCTGCGCTGAAATAAATGAAGACCCGTCCTTTTTTTTTTGACACAACGCCATAGTCGTTCTGAATGCAGCCTAAGGCAGCCAATTTTCTAGAAAATATCTCCTTTCGTTGCCAGTACACCCCTGTGAGAGGGACATTTCTGCTGGAGTTAGTGAGTGAAGGTAAAGGTCACACTAAGCAGTCTGAGCAGAGATCTCAGTGGAGGAAAAGGGGCAAAACTCACAGTAAGATTAATATCTTTTCTACTGCGTTAAAGATGAGACATTTTTTTGCGACCTTCATCGGATACCTCAGACCACAACTCGTAAGTTTATCTGTCTCCACCCCCGACTGCACAGATAACAGATTGAAATTGCGACTTCTACCATGAGACTTGCCCTCTTCCCCCTGAGATGGTCCAGGTCTAGCTCCAACACCTGCCATCCATCTTGACGGGCTTTATATATCTTCTTTGTGAGATCATGACTGAGGCTGAAAAAAAGTGCAGCATCCCTCAGTGGCACATCAGAACCCTTCAGCCCTGGCTTTGAACATCGGAATCTACAATTCATTCTTTTTTCCCTAGATGCCTCCATTGTAGTTGCTGCTACGACTTTTTGCCACCTTCTTAGCCCCAACAATCTAGCCCCTACCATCGTAACTGCATGAGCGACTCAGGGGCTGCATTCCACTGCGGGACGAAGCTAGTGAGACCAGGCTGGTCTCGCCAGGCTGCAACAGAGGTAAAGCACCCAAGAGTGTCCCTAACCCTGCTGATACAATGCTACTTTTAGACATACACCTGCTGTTGTTTACTTGCTGTTTCGTAACTACAGAATGTCCTGAAGGGATCTTACGATTATGTGATTATTATTCCCCCAACTCTGTTATCTCCTCCCACTGATATACTGTACAAGCACATCAAAGTCGCTAGGCAATGTGGTCAGGGAAAAACAGCCGACATGTTGACATCCAACTTGCTATTCTCCTGCTGAGAGCCAGTCAGGGCTTTGGTAATGAGAGCCTGGGGACCTGGTGTGTGTATGTCAGTGTTTGCAAGAGAGAGGGAAGAGTGTGTGTATAATCTTCCTCCAGGACTGTACTGTATGAGTGTGTCTGTTTCTGTGTGTGCAGTTGGAAGGGAACCAGCTGTGGTCGTGCATGTGGTTGAGGATTTGGTTTGTTTGCGTGTGCGTACACCTACATGCAGGCCCACCCACACAAATGGCAGGGCTCCTGAAAAAGTCTAGTCAATGCCCCCCCCCCCCCCATCACACTTTACTCGCAGTAATGCGTCTGAATGCTCTCATTCCTACATAAACACATACGCGTATTTGGAGAGACACAAAGAGAAGGGCGAATAAACAAGCATGAAGCTTGTGAGATCACGCTTGTCTCACCAGGCTAGCTGCTGGTAGCTTTCGCTGACTAAAATAAATTAGTTAAAACATCGTTATTGGGGTCAAAAGCCCTTTCCAGGTCCCTCATTCTCTTCTCCTTTCTCCCAATTTATGTACAGGTCCTGGCATCCCTGAGAAGGGGGCAAGAAAAGAACGGCTCATACTACCTTTAGGTTTTCAAGATGCAATAGGACATATTTTACTCAAGTAACACCAAATGAAATGTTTGTTTTGTTGTAAGAAGTTGGTTAGGTTCTTGGCCTTCAAATATCATGGGCCATGATCTTTGATGTAGCTGGGCCCTAGAAAGCTTTCTCACTTTCTCCCCCTTATGGGCGGACATGCCTACATGTGTGTGTGTTGTGTGTGTGTGTGTGTGTGTGTGTGTGTGTGTGTGTTGTGTGTGTGTGTGTGTGTGTGTGTGTGTGTGTGTGTGTGTGTGTGTGTGTGTGTGTGGTGTGTGTGTGTGTGTGTGTGTGTGTGTGTGTGTGTGTGTGTGTGTGTGTGTGTGTGTGTGTGTGTGTGTGTGTTTTGTGTGTGTGTGTGTGTGTGTGTGTGTGTGGTGTGTGTGTGTGTGTGTGTTCAGGTGCGGGTATGTGCGTGTGCTCAATAGCCTGGTTCCATCACAACAGACAAACATATTGTGGGAGCGTGTGGTAAGCCGATGATAAGCATGAGCAACCTCTCCCCCCTCCCTCCCTGCTGCCTAATCGCTGGGCTAATTGACTCGGCCAGATTTGGCAACAGGCGCATTAGTGTCATTTCACACAAGGAATGACCTATGCAGACGGTGCAGCGGTGACAGTCAATCCAA
>CM047513.1:26739311-26749311 GCA_026122265.1 Ammodytes dubius | reverse complement strand
GATTCTATAATGTAATTACGTTTAGACTGTTCCCACACAGTCTTTTTAGTAGGCTAATGCGTATGTGAGGAGAACCCTGTTCAGACAGATGAAAAATGAAATGTCTCAAAGGAACTATTTTGTGATCAATTATTATTATAACTGCTGAGTGTTTTGGAAGTGGAACGAGGCCCACATCCTTTTATCAAGAAAGTATTAACATTTATGAATGCTGATATATGTTGGTTTATCAGAGAAACCCATACACTAGTTATAGAGGATGACTTGTAAGTGCTACATACAATTCTGTTGGAGATTACAAAACACCTCTTTCACAGAAATATAAATGAGGATATGGCCTTGGTGTCCCTAATACTGATGGAAGGGGCAGTGGGACAATATCACACCTAAAGAAACCCTCCAACCAATCACAATCTCCCCTCTATTGGCATTCTTTGATTTAATGTAAACTAGTACATGTTATGTATTGCCCTGTGCTGTAACATTATTCAATGCCATCACTGTATTATATGTACACAGTATATGCACTCATCTCAAACCCTCTTCAAACTGATCAACACAGGTGCTGGAAGCTTACATAGATCATTGACAATGAAAGAAACAGTCCACACACTGTGACAGACATAACAAAGTTATAGTTTAGTTTGTATTACCTTCATTTTAACTCAATATACGCGCATGGACTCTTTATTGAGTTCCTAATGTTTAGTTAACGGTTGCAAGCTGTGGCCAGAATATTTTACAGGCCTAGCGGGACAGAAACGAGTTAACAGCTTAATTGTTTTTTCCCATCTTCTAATTTCACATGATTACCCACACTGCATGCCTGTCCCCAGTCTGTCTCCAGTGAGCTGACGACACACACTGCTGACACTATGTGGTGGAGAACAGTATTACTAGCTCTCAACAGGACAGGAGCAAGCCGACTGCTATGTACGTACAGGTGCATCAATGAAAAGTTCATTTTATTCATGTAATTTGATACAAAAAGTGAAACTTTTTATATGTAAAGATCCATAATAACACATAAAGTGAAATTAATCTAGAATAAAGATACTTTTCAGATGGTTGACATTTCTGTATTATTAATCTTTTGTTGGATTGTTTTTATTTAATATTCTAATATTTGAGATAACTACTTTTATTTTATGAGCTGTAAAGTGTAATCATCAATTTTAAAACAATAGAAACCCTGACATATTTCACTGTGTGTAATCTAGAATAAATAAAGTTTCACTTTTTGAATGGACTTTTCCATGATATTCAAATGTATTTGAGATGACGTACAGTACAGTCTGAATGCCAAGTTGCCATGTCCCTTTTCTCTCCATTTCAGTGTGCACACTCCAGTTTGAGTGTCCTCTTCAGACTGAAAGATATCACATTACAGGTACAAGTTCAACCATTTCACCAACCATTAAAGGTGGAGTCCGCGATTCTGGAGAACGCTTGCTAAAAATAACTTTGTCAAAAATCGAGAATATCCAGTGAAGAAAATCTAGAGTTACTACCCAGCCTAGGCTCTGTAAACAGGCATGTTGCTAGCTACGGTGGGCCCCCTTTGTTTAAATACTCGTTTAAAAAAACCTAGGCTGTGTGTTAACACCAGATTTCTTTTCAGTGCACACAGTACGCCCATGTAGTGGATCGTGAGGAGATATTCACTGATTTTGACAACAGGCGTTCTCCAGAATCGCGGACTCAACCTTTTTACCTACTCTATTTTTCTAGGTGCTTCACTGCAACAGAGAGAAAAGGATAAGATCTGATGCAAAGATGTACGTCTTCATATTAATCAAGTAATCTATTGTTTCAATCTATTGTTGTCAGCTTCAATTTTCTGTGCCCTGGATCCTGAAATCGATTTGAGTTCACAGAGCTCATAGCAGTAGACTACTATGGTCTGTAAAGTTAAGTAAAAGCAGTCACATAGGTGAGACCAGACTTACAGTTGACATGGCTCTTTTTAAACATAGGTGTTTCTATTGTAACTCATCATTGCTTTATAAATGTTGATATTACGTCCGAGGAAAGCAGAGTGTCTTTTCTAAGGATGTTTCCCCATCAAATTGTTCAAAGGAATAGTTTGACATTTTGAGAAATAGGCTGTTCCCCTCTTTTTTGTTTTATATATCATTGCCTGCTTTAGTAACATGCTATGTTACATTAATATACCAAGGCAACAAATAATGAGTTCTTCCATTCTAAATTAACCAATCAGTTGTTTAAATTAACAAAAAAGAAATCTACAAAATCCTTGATTCATCTGTTCAATATTTAAAATATATAAAGAAAGGCATGAACATATTTGGATTTTGGCTTAATTTTTAATAATCCATTTTTAATGGACAATAGACAAAACACTTATTGAATATTACGTAACAAACCTTTTAATTTAAAAGGTGCTAAGTCAGTCATCTGCAAAGGATTCTGTCATTGATTGTGTATTTTTTGTTATATACTGTAGCTTTTGGTGTATTTGTACTTTACTCAGGCAAATCAACCCTCATTCAAATACAGGTAGATACAAACAAAGTGTGTGTGAAACATCCAACATAATGACAAGGACAATCCATTCATAATAAATGTATTTTTTATTATTAATATTTATATTCATATATATTTGTATTCATATCCTGTTAGATTGCACTAAAGTCTCATACAGAAGACCTGTTAGGAAAGCCTTCTATGTGCAATATGTGCTTTAAAACAGAGCTTTTTCATTCTGACACCAGGGATCAAGCCATCCACAGTGAACACACCCCGATGAGATGCTCTGTGTCTAGTGACTTTCCCTCAGACATACCCTCTGTTTATGGTTGAGCAGGCAGTAAAACTTTCCCAGGATTCATCAGGTTGTTTGGGTCCAGTGTGTTCTTGAGCCCCCTCATGACCTGTATGGCTGTGGGTCCCATCTCCTCACACAGCAGCGCTCTCTTCCCCAGGCCCACGCCGTGCTCCCCGGTGCACGTACCGGCCATGGCCAGGGCTCGCCTGCAGGGAGCACAGACCACACTCTGTTACTGGTATCGTATCACAACAGCAACAAACCAAGGGCTCAAACCACTAATACGTATAACAGCTACAATCATTTGTATCCTGCAACTTACTGCGCCAAACGTCTGCCTATTCGACCACTTTTTAAACCAATTGTAAATGTTTTTCACATTATAGCTTTAGGCAACTATGTAGTAGATCATCTGTGCCAGAAAGCCCACTTTATGTGGCGTCACTTATTAAATCAGACACACCTCTGAAAACTGGAGACGTTTGTGTCCTCCTGTGCACTGAACAAAGCATAAAAATGTTTCTCATACTGTTGCTTCCGACATCAACTGCCGCACGCAACATGGATGTGGCTGTTAGCAGTTCAAAACATAGTCCAAAAAAAATTAAAATAAGCTGGAGACAGGGTATTTAAACAAGGAAAAACTCAGACTTTCCTCATGCCCAGTGGCAAAGTGGTTAATGCCATTGACTGAGACATGGGCGAGCGGGTTTGAATCCCTGTCAAGGCGAATGTTTAAATTTGACTTTTTTTTTCTCACTGTGGAAATACGCCATGAAATGAATATGCCCAACTACTGAATACATTCAGTCAATTAAAGTTGAAAGGAAGAAAAAAGATAGAAAAAGATAAAAAAGTAAGACTTGCTAAAGGGGAGCGGAGAGGCCTGTCGACCTGCCTTGCCTCAGGGCAGAACAATTCACTGAGGCTTGAAGCGTGTCCTTTAACAACCCTTAGAAAAACGGAGGACACGGTTTTTAGAATAATAAATTCAGGTCTACTTTGATACCTGTATGAATCATTGATCGAGGTCCAGTTCTATCAGTCAACATAAACTGCCGAGACTATCCAGCAAAATGTGTCGGGTAAGGATGATCGTATGCTTGAGCTGCATCTCGATTCGAAGCTACAGCGCGTAACTTTTTTCATTTAAATGAATGTCGGTTACATTCAAGACAAAACGAGTTGACTCAAAGTTGATGAAGCCTATCAGCTCCACAAAACTCTCTCTGTATTTCTCAGTATGGCAGCGTTTACAAACTGTTGTCGCCCCTCCCCCGGACACTGGTGCAGGAGCTCAGAAAAATCCCAAGAAGCGCCCCAGAAATGTTTTTGATTTTATTGCCAAGAAAAAAACCTGGAGGTACAGCAGAAGGTAAGAGAGGGGAGAGGTTGAGAGACACTTTACCTGGCCAGTCTCTCAGTGAACAGGTGGACTCTGTGCAGCTCCTCTGGGTCTCCGGGGTCCACCAACATAATGCAGTGGAAGTTACCATCACCCACGTGACCCGCTATGGGACCTAAAGGTAAGGCACATCACATTACCACTTATTCTCCTCTGGAAAACATTTTTCATCTTAACTTTATAAACTTTAAAAGGTGGAATCAGCAATTCTGGAGAATTGGTGTCAAAGTCAGTGAATATCTCCTCCCGATCCGGTATGTACTGTGTGTGTGCGCTGAAAAAAATATGGCGTTAATACATAACCTAGGCTCTGTAAAACTGGTATGAAAACAAAGAGTATGTAAACAAAGGGTGCCCACCGTAGCTAGTAACACGCCTGTTTACAGAGCCTAGGCTGTGGATTCAATTTAACACTGGATTTCTTTTCACACAAAGTACTAACAAACAAAACATTTATTTTGACAACAAACATTTTCCAGAATCGCTGACTCCACCTTTTATGATGGTTTCCTTCTAGAAGAAGCATCATACTCACAGTGAATCATATCAAACATTATTAACTTTATTAACACTGAGTGCTCACCTGTAAGCCTGTTCTCAATCAGGTCCTCCTTTGTCTCCACTATGATCTGAGGCAGTCGGGACAGAGGGACACACACATCTGTAGCGTAGGCCTATGGAACAAACACAAACACACGTTTGTACAGCTGTACTTGTGGGGACCTTCAATGACATGATGCATTCTCTTGCCCTTAACCCTAACCATCACAACTTCATGCCTAACCCTAATTCTAGGCTAACGCTTACCCCACTCTAACCCTAACCCAACCTAAGCGCAACACCCTTTCCCAAAGTGAGGATCGGCAAAAATATCCTCACTTATAAAATGTCCTCATGGCTGAGGTAGAAAACTCAAAATTGGTCCTCACAAAAATAGCTGTTCAAGTACAAACAAACACACACACACACACACACACACACACACACACACACACACACACACACACACACACACACACACACACAACACACACACACACACACACACACACACACACACACACACACACACACACACACACACACACACACACACACACACACACACACACACACAACACACACAAGGAAGGTCACAGTATTGGAAGTGCGTCAAGGTTGTCTTTTGCAATCACTAGGATTTAAAACGTTAATAAAGCGAGACATAAAACTGCCTAGGAATGGTGTTAGTGCAGCGGCGAGCCATCGGACAAAGCCTTTCAGCTGCAGGAGTTATTAACTTCCCTGCATGTTGTTCACCATTAAAGGGCAAAACATTGCAGCAGCAGCATCCAGTAACCTTGTACCTTCAGCTCTTACTCTTATTGAGTTTTCATCAACGCAGTCCCAGAGAAGAGTATAAGATGGTGATAAGTGATAACAATATGACACTGCTGGCTGAACGATGTTTTATCCCTTTGGAATAGTTGTAATGAACAATAGAACCATATTGCCATAGGTAATAATGCTGATAGATCATTTATCTGTGGTGTTCAGCGTATTTAAAGGCATACTATGAAACATTCTAATGGAAAAAAACACCTGCACCTCCGACACTCTGGCGAAATTCGATGGAGGGAGGACACTTTACATATCAGTGTGAGCCACTGAGCTAACTAAAGCTAACGCCAGTCAAGGAAGTGGGGACAGGCTGCTGCTCTGGCCTCTCTCGATTGTGGGAGAGCTGGACAAGCGTCTGTGAGGAGTGATGATTGAGTCGGATTACTTTTGTTGATTTTTAACGAAAATGTTGCACAGTCAACCTTTAAGGCCCACTATGTATTGATTGTGCATTAATATTAGTGTTTCCTTCCAAAGCAAAGTATCTATTAATATATGTTTAATATGAGCTATTAGATTTTTTAAATTTCAATCACAGTGGCTGAGGGCATCTTTTCATTACCTTGCTGCCAGGTCTGAGGGCCAGAGCTGCGTACCAGGCGTCATGGCGAGCTTTCCACAAGCGGTTCCGTGTTTCTGCATCTTTAGCCCACTGAAAGTCTGAACCACCATTACTCTGAGTGATTTCCTCTGTAGACACCACACAACACACACACACACACAACACACACACACACACAACACACACACATCACACCAAAACATTTTAATCGTGACATTTCTACAACATGATTTTAATACAGGTAGGATTTTCCATTAGGTCGGCAATGATCTGCCATGTCTACAATCTATTGCCTGGGGTTAACAATGCGGCTAGACCAGTATAACAAAGCTAGCGTGGCTTAAAAACACATTAACAGCCCTGACAGACGTGTCACGTTTCACTTCAGGCCATGCTCAATTTAATCAGCAAGATTACACACGCTGAGAATATTTCATTATTCTGTGACAAATTTTTCATTTATATTCATTATAAAAGGTTAATTGTATACATATTGGGTTTTTCTATCCAACAGCGTTAGAAAGATATGCAGCTACTTTACTTCATGTGACTTTGGTGGTTGTGATTTGTTGCACACTCACACACCGCTTGTGTTGACCTGCTCATCAAGGCTTCTCTCAGAGCCATGGAACTCCAGGAACAGAGTGGGAGAGACGGGGTAGGACAGAGAGCTGAACCTGTTGCACGCATCAATCATAACATCATCCAGAAACTCTGGGTACCACACATTCACACACAGTCAGAGAGCACACACAGAGAGGAAAAACAACTGTCAGCTTGATGCATAGAAAAAAGGTCTCTTAAAGGTCACCTATTGTGCAATTTTACTTGTGCTTTTTCAATATTGATATGGGACACCGGCATGACTAGAGACTCCCAAAGTATAAGAAAAACAACCCACTCTTTTTTTTCTCCGCCTCCGCCTTTCTGAAAACATGTGTTCCGAAACCCCATTCAGATGTAGCTGCCCTTATGATGTCATAAGGGGAGAAGCCGCGCCCGCTAACAACCTAACTTGGCACTACCTCCACCTGTGATAAGCCACACCCACAGATTCCCCTAAATCTAACTGGCAGTTACATTCAAACTAGCAGTTACATTCAGAGCAGACTGGGCTTTTTGGAAGGGCTTAAAGAGTCAGGCTCTAAAACGGAGCGTTTCAGACAGAGGTTGAAAAGAGGAGATTTAGCAATGGCCCTGTGAGAAATATAAAGTTATTTTTTGGTCATTACACCATGAAAACAGTTACTCGCAGACACCCAAATTACAATTTTGCACCTGAAAATGAGCATTGTATGTGACCTTTAACTTTTAATCCTTTACAAATAAATTTATTCTAGCTCCTGTATTCCATCACATGGAGGTCGCCCCATTTCCTCTCAGGGATCAATACTCTTTCATCTCTTCCTTGTTTTTTTTTCCAAACCCATAGGTCATCTTTCCCACCTTCCCCCTGCAACCTTTGTATCTTTCATTTGGCAAGTACATTAACACTTGAAAACACAGTTGGTGTGTGTGGGGCTTTATACATGGGCCCCACTAGTCTGAGTTGGGATAGATCCGAGTCTTGACCACTGACTGCGAGGAGAAAAGGCAGATGATCAAAAAACAAGATCTGAAGACCTCTCTGTCTCGTTGAGCTTGAGGTTTTTCAGCAACGTCCCTTTTGTTGCTGTAAAAATGTCAAATGTCCCCTCCGAGGGACGAACAAAGGAATATCTTATCATGTGCTTAACGCTCCAAAGTTTGATTTCATTGTCAAAATTAAAGTTAAAATTCTCCTTTTTAATTTCACTAATTTAAAAGGGTGCTCTGAGGAACTTTCACTTTGTGGTCATTCTTGCACCCCCCTTTGGACAAAAGCAGTAGTGTTTGTACTACGCCAAGCTGTTGTTCCTGAAGAAAAACTATATAAAAATATCAGAAGGAAAAATTACATTTCAGAAATATTTAAAAGTTCCTCGTAGCAACTTCAACCAAACCTTCTCCGAGGCTGCGTGTGAATGGGTGTAAGGCGGAAACACATCCTCACCAATGCGAGCGATGGGGACTCCTGCCTGTAGGATCTGCACTGTGCTGTCTACAGCGGCCTGGGCTGAGGGGAAGGAGCAGACGGCCGACACCATGGCCTCGGGGATGCCGTACAGGCGCAGTGTGGTCTTAGTGATGATCCCCAGGGTGCCCTCCGAGCCCACAAACAGGTTGGTCAGGTTGTAGCCCGCCGATGTCTTCCTAGAGATCGGAAGAAAGCTAAAAGCATTAAGAGCTGCACTAGGCAATAATGACCACGTTTACATGCACACGGCAATACTCTGATATTACTCTGGTTAAGGTCATATTCTGAATAACACTACCATGTAAACAGCAGTTCCTGATAGCCTTAATCAGACTACGTTTATGGTTGGAGTAAGCCAGAATCGAAACTATTCGCGCCAGAGTTTTTTTGCTGCATTTTTCGGCAGTCTGCGACGCTTGCCCTGGTTAACGGCTGTTAAACTAGCATGTAACGTAATCCTCCTTAAACGAAGAGGTGTTATTTTTTCCCGCCAAAAAAAGAAAACAATGCAAGACAATGATAATGCATAGAGAGTGTTCATGTTCCTTGGATGGGACGGGAATTATTGCCTGAAAAGAAGGCACCGACATCTGACGTAATGACGCTTCTACTGGTGTATTCAGAATGAGCTGATTGACATGTAAACAGGAATATTTCTGTAGCTGCTGGCATAGAAACACCTTATTTGTATTATTGTCTTAACCGGAATATGGGCCTTAATCAGAATATGCTGTGCATGTAAACGTAGTAGATGTTGCCTGGATGTGGGTGTATATGGCTAACATGTACCTGGGCCGTCGACCCTTCCCAGCGTGTGTATGACAGTCCCGTCAGCCAGCACCACCTCCAGGTTTAAAACTTTTCCCTCATGGTTCCATAACGTACTGCGTTGGTGCCCGATGCACTGGTGGCCGCCATGCCACACAGAGACGCATCGGCCCCAGGATCTGTGACCGTTCAAAAAAGACTTCTTAGATTTTCCTAAATCCTTTATGAAAACGATCTAAAAAATGATTTTAATGTCTGTCTGACAATGTATATCTACTTTGCAGTCAAACTTGTCACACTCACATTATGTGGCATTCAGACAGTGCTTAACTTCAAATTAAAGACTGATGAAAAATATATCTATAATTCAATCTGAATTATATCTTTTATTTGACTATCGTCACTGTCTTGTTTCGTTATAAAGTTGAAATTCACTTTGTGGAGTTAAAACTTCTTATTCAATATCGCCACCTGCTGGATGTAAGAACTTAAACTACTGTTATGCCAGCTGACACTTGTTTATTTGTTAGATATGAATAAGATAACAACACATTTAAAAAGAAACAGGATCCTGCTTATTCGCATATATTTTATTCTTGATCTGAAAATGAACCTGGTAACAATGTATCCTCCCGTAGGCCTAGTCACACCTGAAAGTGCTACAGCAAAATTAATAATTATTTTGTCTTTTTTTTTGCGTTTGAAAGATTGATAACTTTGTGACTGGCTCAACTTGTTGGTGAACCATGGTGGCTGACGAGCTTGGCGAGAGGTAGGACAGGCTCTTTTTTACTTACTTACTGAGATACTGGGAAATCAAAGTCAAAGTCAACTTTACTGTCAATTTCTACAAAATGTGTCAGACATACAGAAATTACATTTCTCTCCGACCCACAGTGCAATAAGAACAAAAGGATTAAAGTAGATAAGATGAATGAAATAAGTAATATACACAAAGAAATAGAGTCTTACTAGTGCAAAAGTTAAGGCAAAACCAAACGGTATAACAAAAAAAGTAAATACATTGAAATGTGCAATATA
>CM047513.1:26579311-26734311 GCA_026122265.1 Ammodytes dubius | reverse complement strand
TGCCTTATGCCTTTGTGATCAAAATCACAATATTATATTAATCAAAATAATCGCACAGCCCTAATTTAGAACAGGTTTTTTTGTCCTGGCTCTCACCTTGACCGCGCCCACCCCTCCCTCCAGGCCGGTCCCAGTGCCAAAGGGGATTATGGGAAGGCGGTGGGCGTGGCAGAGCTTTGCCAGGGAGCTGACCTCCTCCACACAGCGAGGGAACACCACCACATCTGGGGGATGACATCTGGACAGCAAGCAATGCAATACTCTCACTCACTCCGCTCCAAACTTCACTAAACTGCACCTGTTGCCATTATTTCTCTTTGTAGAGTCAAAATAAGAATTTAAAAAAATAGTAAATGTAGAGAAATATATAAAAATGTACAAAAAACAAATCACGAAACAAACAACGCTACTGGCGCCATCATGAACAAGTATTTGAGAAAACACATTTACATTGCATTATGAGTATGAGTGTGTGTGTGTGTGTGTGTGTGTGTGTGTGTGTGTGTGTGTGTGTGTGTGTGTGTGTGTGTGTATGTGTGTGTGTGAGACTGACCTGTGTATTGACTCATCTTTGCCGTGTTGCTCTCTGACAGCTTCAGCCAATGAGACGCCGTCCTCACCACATATAGACCTGAACGCAGAGAGCACGCTGTCCACAGCTGTACTAGTCTACGCACGCACACACACGCACACACACACACACACACACACACACACCACACACACACACAACACACACATAGGCATGCCCATAAGGGGGCGAAAGTGAGAAAGCTTTCTAGGGCCCAACTACATCAAAGATCAGGGCCCATGATATTTGAAGGCCAAGAACCTAACTATTTTGAGCCAACCAACTTCTTACGACAAAACAAACATTTCTTTTTGTGTTACTTGAGTAAAATATGTCCTTTTGAATCTTGAAAACCTAAAGGTAATACCAAACGTTTTTCTTCTCCCCCTCATAACCTTTGCGTGCAAGGTCTAAAGGTCAACCAAACAAGCGTTCTATTGCTATGCTTTAATGAGCACTGTACGAGTCAACACAAGAGAATGGAGAAAAAAGTAAACCCCTCGTACATGACTGACTGTCCGTAAATACATTTTCCGTCTTTTTTAAGATATTTCCATGCTTCATTGGGTACAATGAGTGAGAGACTGTAAAGACAGGGCAGAGAGGATAGGATATATATATATATTATATATATATATATAAAAAAATATATATATATATATAAATAATAATATAATAAAATATATATATATATATATATATATATATATATCCAGGCTTTTCAAATTATTGCAAAGTAGGTTATAGGGTTGAGTGGTGGGATTCTCTTCAGGTTTGCTTCTATATAAAAAATTTTTTTAAATGCTAACATTATCCCAAGTGCAGCTAAAAGACTTCAAGTTATGTTATATTTACATTAACTTATTGTAGTCTTAACATTTAAAAATTAGTCAGAAGTCTAATGTAAGCTAATAGAAGGTTGATATGACAACATCGAAGTTAGAGGTTATAGCCTACACCAGTGTTTCCCAACCTTTTTTGATTTGTGTAGCCTACCCCTAGCCTGGCTCCGCCCGCCTACCTACTTCCGCCCAAATTTCATTTTCCCAAATGAAATGAAGTACGATGGTCTGGTTGGACCAGGCTAGCCTACCCCCTTACGGTGGTTGCCATGTTAAAAGTACCCCATCGTGCATGTGTGATTTTCGCCTTAATTTGTTTTTATAAACTCTTTGCCCTCGTATCTAATCCAGCTGCCTATCAAATTAAAACCATTTGTACAGATCTCCCTCAATACAAACACAGTTTGCACTTGAAACTTACAATTAGTGTGAGGACGGTTGCAAAGTCATAAACCATGAAAAAGGTGACATCTGTAAACTTAACTAAACTCCGTAAGGGAGTCTGGGGGTATCTCCCCAGAAGATTGTGTTGTGATTTGGATGTAATAGAAGCCATTTAGATAGGGATGGGAATTGATAAGAATTTAAAGATTCGTATTCCGATATTGCTTATCAATTCGATTCCTCATCGATTCTCAATTTTCACATTTTTGGTCCAGACAAAAAAAAATGTTTTGTCTTTTTAAGCCCAAATGCCATTATGTGCCCTAAAAACTAAAAACACCGACTTAAAACAGTCAAGGAGGAGCTTATCATTTTGGAATATTAACAGTGCTCATTTGCACTTGAAACAAAAGTCAACTGACATCAAAAATACAAATAAGTCTTCTGTAAAGATAAGTCCACAACTACAACGAAAGATACGAGATGTGTAATGTAGGCTACATGCTGTAGGCTACTTATGCAGCCTACAGCGCGCTGTTTATTAGTCAAGTCAACTTAACTTAACTGTGTACGGGGCGCCCTTAGCTCAGTTGGTAGGTCTTTGCGTATGACGTGCATAGTGCATAGCACAGCTCGACAAAACGTCCCCATTAATGCAACATTTAACTTAAAAGATAGTGTAACTGCTAGGCTTAATGCTACTAATAAAAAGCACTTACTGCGGAGTTGATATTGCGACGCTGCAGGAGACAGCGCCGCCGAGACAGCAGCCGTCTGCTCGCTGTGAAGCCGAGCAACAACATCGTGTCACCTGGCTGTACCAAAACAACTGTCACTGCCTGGTAATATTAACAAGCCAAAATCATGGACCATGCAATGAATGCACGACTTCCGGTAAATATTTCAGAATAAAAGGAAACTACTCGCGCATTCACAACCTCTCTCTCCCCCCTCCCCCCTCCCACCTATGTGTCTAGGCTGGGTGACAGTCAATCTAATTTCGCCTTCGCACACAGAGCCAAAATATTTCCCTCCTCCATTGATACAATGAATGAACTACCAACAGCACTTTGACAAGAATTGATCACACACTAAAGAATGTTTTTCAACTCAATATAAATATTACATATCCTAAAATTCAGATGTCCTGCAGCAAAAAAACAATTGTTTTGAGTTTAAAAGCTTCCAGAGTGCAATTTACACAGAGGCAGACTTACAATTCCCAAGTTACCAAAGGCCCCTAGAACAATGCCTCATGAAATTATGGTCAAGATACTATATACACTTACCGGACAATTTATTAGGTACACAGGTTAAATGTCTTATTACCACATAACTTCTCAACCAATCCCATGGCACTTGCTGAAGTTCAAGTAACTGCTGATCTACCGGGATGTTCACGCACAACCATCTCTAGGGTTTGCAGAGAATGGTCCGAAAAAGGAAGCACTTTCAGTGAGCGGCAGTTGTGTTGACGTAAAATGCCTTGTTGCTGTGAGAGTTAAGAGGGGTATGGGCTGGACAGTTTCTCCCACCCTCCCCGCCATGTGCTAGTCCAACACAGGAGCACATTCAGCAACAGACTCACTATTTTGTGGGTTCTTCCACTTGACTTTTTTGTCCCATAACCCTCAGGATCTTTTAAGAAATGTAAAATGACCGACTGCGTCCGACCTCTGCAGCGATAATAAGTAAGTGGTAGTGTAAGTCTGTACATTTAAGATTTGTTTTTGATTAACTCAGTTTAGCTGTGTCAGCAAGATTGTTGCAGGCTAAAATATCCTAGATCAAATGCATAATGTTGTTCATGTCAATGTCAGATTAAGGAACACATCATATGCATTCCGTTACGCCATTTATGAGACAAGTAAAGTTAACCTTTACTCCAAATGCTCATTTAAGATTGGGTAGAAATCTGGAAGCCTTACACTTCTTTAGAAGTTCCTATACAGCCCCTTTTTAATAAACAATAATTATTTTTACACATAGTGCGGTCCTGTGGTGGATTCTAATAGCAGAAAATGCAGATTATATTATAATTCTGTCCCTTCTTGTATAGATCCACATTCATAAATCAATTAATTAAATCCAAGCCAAAGCATTCAGTAAACTACAACAAAGGCGTATCCTCGTAACATATTTGTTTATGTATTCATAGAAACATTATCATTAATGTGTTTATGACCAGACCTGGGCAGTTGCTAGGTCGAGTGTTCGACTTCTTCTATATACTCTTTTTCATTAAGGTATCCTCTTACGACCACAGTGAATGGCATGTCGTCGTCACTTTTGTCCCCCTTATGTTTTCTTGTGTCTCTTGAATAAGCAGCGGCAGCTCTGGGGCCGGTTTCCCAAAGCCTTCTTAGAGCCTTCTTAACGCTACGTCATTCGTAACCCCTACGTAGAGTTCCTACTTAACGTTTCGCCTGTTTCCCGAAACCTTCTTTGCTACGAATCTCTTTCGTACGTCATACGTTGGTAAGGTTGGTCTGGAGCGCCCTCAGAGCCTTCTTAGCTCTACCGTATGGATGTTTCAGCTCTCACTTGTGTAATTTAACTAATAAATCTGACTGTATTTCATATCAAACGGACACAGCGATGACTGTATTTAATAACAAACTGTTAAAAACGATCCAACTGTATAGTGTATATCACGTATATTTAAAGTAGGCTTAGGCTATTATAGGCTATATTTTAGCAGAATGCCATTAACTCTGATTCACAAAGTGTTCAAAATATATGAACAAGTAGCCTACTTTTTAGTCGTCTAACTGACTTGACAATCAGCATTAACTGAATGGATGCGATGTCCGTCAATATGAAAATACCAATACGTGATACACTATAGCCTACAGTCGGATCGTTTTTATCAGTTTGTTATTAAATAGGCTACAGTCATCGCTGTATCCCTGTGATATGAAATACAGTCAGATTTATAAGTTTAATGACACAAGTGAAAGTCCCTGCGATCGCTGTGGCATCGCCAGAGATACAAACCCCCACATTTCCTTCTGTAAAGCACCATGCGTAAAACGGACATGAGTGACATCCCTGTTGCGCATGGAACTGCCACAAGTCATTCATGATGGAAATAATTGCTGTAACAATCTTCATCTCCTCCGCTGTTTCTATATTTTCTATATCTTTTTTTAAATTGGTATAGGCTATGGTAGTATGTTCGACATGGTTAACACTAGAACCTCCGCACTGTGTTCCACACCGGCTCTCAGCTGTCAGCTGAGCCCGGGCAGAGTGCGTCGGATCCTCCGCCTCAAAACATGTAAACGTGCGAAAAAATGAATGAATAATCAATTAGAGCTTACCTTAAAATAAGTGTGCCATGTTACTGTTTATTGTATTTAGGATTTTAGCTCATTTGGACGCTGTTTGGGCCGTCTGTTTTTATTTATATAGGCTATTGGCGATATTATATCTACTTTCAGTTTCATTACTGACCCACCAAGTAACGTGATTAGTGTTCTTAAAGATACTTAAATTATAAAACAAGAGTTCCAAAACACAGATGATGATTCAACAAACTAATTCATGACTTTATATTACACTAGAAATGCACGGGTAGATTTGATTAGACAGCATAGCCTACAGATGCAGCTGCGCATGAAATGAGCAGGAAATGGATAATCGAACTCGGAGCAACCGATTTCAGCAGTTTACGAACGACGTAAGGAGTGCTTCTCCTAAGACACGGTTCGGGAACCACGACTACAGAGGTAAACAACTTTGGTAAGTCATAACGTAGGAGTCTTCGTAGGAGTCTTCGTAGCGCTAAGAGATGACGTTATCGGGAAACCGGCCCCTGATTTGAACAGCTGATTGAAGGAGTGATAGGCTAGTCTGCACCGGCGTGAGTAGGCGTAATACAATGGCCGAACAATGCCTGATAAAAAGTGCAAACATAAACGGCTGCCTGGTGGCAAACCAACGCGCTGAAAAAGAGCATCAATCTAGCGTGTACTGAACAGATTTATTTTTTTAAGGTGGGCATTTGTATATAAGTTGAGAAAAAACTTGTTTTATCTGACCCCCAAAGCAACAGAACAAGGCTAACTTCTGCTACTGCGACTTCTCCCCCAAACTCCTTCTAGTGACTGCACTGGGGCCGGTTTCCCGATAACGTCATCTCTTAGCGCTACGAAGACTCCTACGAAGACTCCTACGTTATGACTTACCAAAGTTGTTTACCTCTGTAGTCGTGGTTCCCGAACCGTGTCTTAGGAGAAGCACTCCTTACGTCGTTCGTACACTGCTGAAATCGGTTGCTCCGAGTTCGATTATCCATTTCCTGCTCATTTCATGCGCAGCTGCATCTGTATGCTGTCTAATCAAATCTACCCGTGCATTTCTAGTGTAATATAAAGTCATGAATTAGTTTGTTGAATCATCATCTGTGTTTTGGAACTCTTGTTTTATAATCTAAGTATCTTTAAGAACACTAATCACGTTACTTGGTGGGTCAGTAATGAAACTGAAAGTAGATATAATATCGCCAATAGCCTATATAAATAAAAACAGACGGCCCAAACAGCGTCCAAATGAGCTAAAATCCTAAATACAATAAACAGTAACATGGCACACTTATTTTAAGGTAAGCTCTAATTGATTATTCATTCATTTTTTCGCACGTTTACATGTTTTGAGGCGGAGGATCCGACGCACTCTGCCCGGGCTCAGCTGACAGCTCTCAGCTGCCAGCTGAGCCGGTGTGGAACACAGTGCGGAGGTTCTAGTGTTAACCATGTCGAACATACTACCATAGCCTATACCAATTTAAAAAAAGATATAGAAAATATAGAAACAGCGGAGGAGATGAAGATTGTTTACAGCAATTATTTTCATCATGAATGACTTGTGGTAGTTCCATGCGCAACAGGGATGTCACTGGTGTCCGTTTTACGCATGGTGCTTTACAGAAGGAAATGTGGGGGTTTGTATCTCTGGCGATGCCACAGCGATCGCAGGGACTTTCACTTGTGTCATTAAACTTATAAATCTGACTGTATTTCATATCACAGGGATACAGCGATGACTGTAGCCTATTTAATAACAAACTGATAAAAACGATCCGACTGTTGGCTATAGTGTATCACGTATTGGTAGGCTATTTTCATATTGACGGACATCGCATCCATTCAGTTAAATGCTGATTGTCAAGTCAGTTAGATGACTAAAAAGTAGGCTACTTGTTCATATATTTTGAACACTTTGTGAATCAGAGTTAATGGTATTCTGCTAAAATATATAATAGCCTAAGCCTACTTTAAATATACGTGATATAGCCTACACTATAGGCCTACAGTTGGATCGTTTTTAACAGTTTGTTATTAAATACAGTCATCGCTGTGTCCGTTTGATATGAAATACAGTCAGATTTATTAGTTAAATTACACAAGTGAGAGCTGAAACATCCCTAGGGTAGAGCTAAGAAGGCTCTGAGGGCGCTCCAGACCAACCTTACCAACGTATGACGTACGAAAGAGATTCGTAGCAAAGAACGTTTCGGGAAACAGGCGAAAAGTTAAGTAGGAACTCTACGTAGGGGTTACGAATGACGTAGCGTTAAGAAGGCTCCAAGAAGGCTTTGGGAAACCGGCCCCTGATCGTCATCTCCATAATGTATCATATTAACTGTACCTTACCCCGTACAACCCATGGACATATAAAGAAATTGAAACATGGCGCCCATTCATTCCTATGAAAGCTGCTCATTGGCGCAGAGAAGCAACAAGGAAGCGTCCATGCTGCTTTCATGGGAGCCTTCCACGCCCTAGCGTATGACGTGGCGGCACCATGGACCTATAAAGAAAGAGGGCAGCAAGCGTAGCGGACTGGTAGCGGATGTAGAATCATTCTTGTTCTGTAGCATCTGTTGCATTGTAAGCCAAAGGTCTCAGCGAGCCCCCCCTCCCCCCTCCCCGATGATTCGGTATATGTGATCTTTAAATTACGTGTGTTACATCTTTATAGGTCCGGTGCTTAAGTTAACTATTGAAATCAACAGAAAAAATATTCAATTGCTTAAGTTAGCTGTTTAAAGTTTTCTTATAAGACCAATGTTGTAGCTGTGAAGGCGAATGCCTCATCAGAATGAGTAAGAATTAGTTTTATTTTCCTGCCTTGAGGCCGGTACGAAACCGAAACCTTTGTTTCACTACGATTCTGTTCAGCTGCCCACCCCTCCTTCTCCCGCAGAAACAAACGGCTAAAACTGAAAGCCGTTGAAAGCCGATGGGCTAATAAAACGCTTGAGGTGGCGTTTTGAGATGAGAAAACTTCCATTTTATCAGTATATGGTCTAAACATAAGTATGAGCCTATGATTGATATCCAGACATTTTTTGCTGAGACACGATGTTGTTCACCGCTTGTATTGTAGTGGACGGGGACTTCTGCCTCCGGGCCGCATGAAAATAAGCTCCTCCCACAACCCCGTTGATACCATGCTTTGGCCACGTGTCCATGCTGGCTGCCCAGAGTCCTGGGGCCTGGTACAACCCTACTACTTCCAAATAGCCTACTTAACTCTCCCTTTGAATTCTTTTTTTTTCCTTTCATTTTAATGGCATGATGTCGTTTAAAGAACAGAGGCGAGTGAAGATTCCAATGCCAGTCCGTGCATAGTTACGGTTGCTAAGTTTGAATGTTTATTTTTAAACTCTTGTAATTTTTCCTTTAAAGTCATTAGAATGGCATGACGTCATTCAAAGATCAAAGGCAACTGAAGGTTCCAATGATGTAACAAGTGATGTCATAAAACGCAGTATGCAAGCTTATAAATAGGACCCAAATCCAAAGGTTGGTTTCTACTTTGATTTTTCAGAGCACATTTCACATCATTTCAAGGAAAGGTACACCGCGACTAGAAACATCGATCTCAATGGATAACACGAGAAAGAGAAGACGGAATTGGCCCTTCCATGGGCCACAACAGAGATTCTCCGCCCGCACATCCAACAGTTTGTGGGCAAACTGACAGCAGTGCAGTGGTTCACCCTGCAGATCGGGCCAGTTGACAGGACAACAGAAAGTATCTTAACAGACATGTGTGTGGGTATAATTCGCATTGTATCGAGATACATTTATGACGCTTTGAAACAAAGCCTACCACAGGTGGGTCATAGAAAATTGTCCAGAAGCTCTTCTGAATCCAGTGCATCACTCAGGAGCATTGTTATTTCCGAAAGGCAAGTCCTTGTGTGTCTGAATGACACTCTTCCACTAACTTTTGCGGAGGTGACGGGCGTCGAACCAGATCTATTTTGCATTTGCGCACATGATCTTAACAAAATCGTGAGGAGAGAGGTAACGAAGAGAGTTAACTGTGAGCTCTCAAAACTTAGTGGAAGCAGCACAGGCAGCATTGAGGAGAGTGGAGTGCTGGAATCCATGCCTTCCACCCACATACTTAACGCAATGGTAACACCTGTCATTAATATACTGAGAAAGTGTGCAGCAAAGATGAGATCCAAGGCAATGGCCATTATTCTATCTCAACACAGGCCAACAGGCCAACAGAGCTCAAAAATGGAAGCTGATGAACCTAAAACATCATGGAGATCAGAAGCTGGTTGCATCTGAGGAGTCACGTCAAACCCCTGTAACTCCTTTTGAAGAGCATGCATCACAAAGAGTTCCTTCGGTTGGAAGCGTCGATATGACAGCCACAGAAGCTGTCAAGAATATCCTGGATGAACAATCGTCTAAAAGCAGCCGCATAAATTATAATCAAGACATTTCAGAGGAGGTATATGACATGCTTGTGTCCAGCACCTCAAAGGATACAGAGGCAGCAGCCTCTGAGATTGTCAGAGTAGTATTGGATGAACTCAACTTGGAGACGGATGGCTCACCAAAGAGGAAGTCCAAATCAGAGACAATTTCTTACAAACCTTCCTGCTGGAATAGGGTGGGAGGTAAAGTCAAAGCCCTTTTTTTGCACACATTTGCAAAAGAAACAATCTTCAGCTCTGTGTCAAAATTGAGGAATAGCCTTGACAGCGTGCCACACAATGTAGACAAGACATCAGTTAAGTCTCTGATTAGCAGGATGGACCTCTTGGTGGAGGTCATGATCCAACAAGAGGACGACAGAACGCCAAAAGGCAGCACAGAGGAACAGTGCCTTTACGACAGAATTGCCAAAGGGATTTCCAGTGGGCAGCACAACATTGTCGCAAAACAGCTGAGCGAGGTGGTATACAACCACCTGAAACCTGAGGACAATGGACAAAGGGTCAACATTTTGGCAAAAATTAGAAGTGAAGTTGACTCTTTCATGAAGAGGATGTGTCAGTGGCTCACCTGTCAGTCACAACAGCATGAGAAAGAGAGGGACCAGGTGACCGTTGCTGTGAGCCACATAAAGGGAGTAATGGGAAGTCTGACATCAGTTTCAGAAGCCCTGGCAATGGCAAATTACGCTTCAAAACCTGTGTTTGAAGCACCATGTGAGGCAGCAGACGACCCAGCTGAGGAGTCATGTCAAACCCATGTCACTCAATTTGAAGAGGATGCACCAAAGAAATGTTCTTCTAAAGAAAGCTTTGTTATTACAAAGACAGAAGCTGTCAAGAATATTCTGGAGGAACAAACTACCAGTATCAGTCCCATTGATATTAATGGAATCATATTGGAAGAGGAATTTGACCAGCTTGTGTCCAGCACCTCTCAGGATACAGAGGCAGCAGCCTCTGAGATTGTCAGAGTTCTTTTGGAAGAACTTGATTTGGAGACAGATGGTTCACCCAAGAGGAAGTCCCTACCGGAGACAACCTCTTACAAAACTTCCTGCTGGGAAAGAGTGGGAAGTAGAGTCAAAGCCCTTGTTTTTCACAAATATGCAAAGGAAACAATCCTCAGCTCTGTGGCAAAATTGAGGATTATATTTGACAGCCCCCAGCAAAATGTAGACAATGCATCGATTAAGTCGCTTATTTACGGGGTGGAATGCCTGGTGGATGACTTGATCCAACCAGAGGAAGATAAAACGACAAGAGGCAGCACAGATGAACAGTGCCTTTACACCAGAGTTGCCAAAGGGATTTCCAGTGGGCAGCACGAAAGTGTTTCCAAACAGCTGAGTGAGGTAGTATACAAGCACCTGAAACCTGAGGACAATGGACAAAAGATGAAAATGTTGGGCAAAATTAAAACCGAAATGGACAGTTTCATGAGGAAGATGTGGCAGTGGCTCACTCGTCAGTCACTACAGCATAAGGAAAAGAGGGACCAGGTGACTGTTGCTGTCAGCCAAATAAAGGGAGTGTTAGGAAGTCTGACATCAACAACAGAAGCACTGGCAATGGAAACGTATGCTTTGAAACCCGTGCTTGAAGCTGCAACGGCTTTTATTACTGATGAATCAGCTGTCAATGAAGAGGCTGCATGTGAGGCTGAGCAAGACAAGGCTGAGGCTGCAGTAGACTCAGCTGCATGTGAGTCCACATCCGACCCATCTGCATATAAGCCCTCAGTACACCCTGTCCATAAGTGGGATGAACTGAGCTACGTAAGTATGGTGTCCGGGCTGGTCAATCAGATTTGTAAAGATCAGCCCATTAATCTATCCGGTAATACCACTAGAAATACAATCAATAGATTGAAAGAAGCACTTCGTGCAGAAATCGCAGGTTCTGACATTGCTGTCAAACCAAATGGTCGCCATATTAAGAGGACAATCAGGGCGGTGCACAAGGACCTGTGCAAGAAGATGGGCAGTGCAGGGGTGCTATGGATGAATCTCATGTCACAGGATCCCTTAGTCTATCAATACATCATTGAGACACTCAAACTGCACATGGTGACACCGAAAAAGACGAGCGCCATTAACAGGTTCATAAAATCTGTTTTTAACACCATGGCCAAACCGTTTTATGCCTGCTTCAGAAGTGACCACAATTTGTAATCATCAGTGGTCAGGTTGGGAGGGTAGGGTCCTTTTTAACAGCATTCCAAATCTCTACTATAAAAAGGTCTTTTGGGGCCTGGAGTCCCGAATCATGTCTTATTCTCTGTGCTACCAGCCTCAGTCTGGCTTGTACGCTCAGAGTTTAACCTGGATATGACACACAGGACTACAGGGCTGCATAGGTGCCTCAGTGTTCAATGCTGTGGCCTCACAGAAATAAGATGAGGGTTCAAATCTGGGCCTTAACCCCTTTTCTGTGAGGAGTTTACACCAATTCACTGTGTTGGCGTGGGTTTTCTCCGAGGTCTTCGGTTTCCTCCCGCATTAAAATAAAAAAAGGATATATTCGAAAAGACTTGAAAAGCAGAAAAGGAAGAAAAAAAACACAAAAGGAATTACTGCCAGTTTAAAATTTTACGGCAAATTTTAATCATCAGCGGTCGGGGTAGGTGGGTAGTTTTGTGGGACCGACCTTTTTCACAGCAGTCAAAATCTACGCTTTGAAAAGGTCTATTGGGGCCTGAAGTCCCATATCATGTCTAGCTTATTCTCTGTTCTACCAGCCTCAGGTTGGCTTGTACACTCAGAGTTTAACCTGGATATGATACAGTACTCCTGGTCTCTTACAGGGCTACACAGGGCTCAGTGTTCAACGCTATGGCCTTGGAGCAATAAGGTAAGGGGTTCAAATCTGGGCCTTAACCCCTTGCTGTGAGGAGTGCACACCAGTTCACTGTGTTAGCGTGGGTTTTCTCCGAGGTCTTCGGTTTCCTCCCACATTAAAATAAAAAAATAGATAAAGATTAAAAAAAAATTAAAAATTAAAAATTAAACATCAACATTTTGGTTTAAGAACCTTTATTTTCTGCTTCAAAACTGCATGTTGGCTTATGTGTAGACTGAAGTTCTGCTGATTAAATTATAACTCAATCATAATATATAAACAATAAAACACACTAGCCAGAGGTACAGAGAGATAACATGGTGAAGGATCACATCATGAACACAAATAACTTCTATCTGATTCGAATACCTGGCTCAGATTGTAAACATTAACCAGAATGTAAACCTTTAAACTATATGTGAAACATGTACGATACCAGTTCCACTCATGTTTTAAACCCTGCCATAGCACTGAAACTGCTCTTTTAAGAATTTTCAATGGTCTCACTGTAACTGTCGACTCTGGGATTCTGCCATTTTAGTACTGTTAGACCTATCAGCTGCTTTTGACACCATAGATCACACAATTCTGTTATCACGTTTAGAAAACACAGTGGTTTCAGTCATACCTGACAGATAGGACCTTCTCTGTCCACCTAGGGGATTATTCATCAGAGACAGCCCCACTCACGTGTGGTGTCCCACAAGGGTCTGTTTTAGGCCCAATCCTGTTTTCATTATACTACCACTGGGATCAATTTTTGCAAAGTACAACATATCTTTCCACTTTTTTGCTGATGATGTACAGGTCTACATGCCTTTGAAATGCAAGGGTTCAGCACAACCATTACTCAACTGTCTTAAAAACATTGAAACTTGGATGACCCTAAATTTCCCTAAGCTCAATCCCAATAAGACAGAGGTCATTGTGTTTGGAAAACCTGGTGCTGTAGAGACATTTGCTCCTCTTGCTCATAATGTGAAGCAATCTGTAAAGAGTCTTGGTGTGCACTTTGATCATGTTTTTAAATTTGGCAAGCAGATTTCCACTGTTGTGAGATCTATTTTTTACCAGCTCAGACCTATAGCCAAAATAAAATCATACCTCCCTGCCAATGACCTAGAAACAGTAATGCATGCATTTATAACATCTCGCCTAGATTACTGCAATTTACTATATGTGGGCTTGGACCAGTCATCCATTCAACGCCTTTAGCGTGTCCAAAATGCGGCTGCTCACCTCCTAACAAGGCACACAAAAGAGGGACCACATAACCCATATGCTCTGTTCTCTCCACTGGCTTCCTGTTTGCTACAGGATTGATTTTAAATGTTTACCTCTGGCTTTTAAATCACTAAATGGCTCAACACCTAATTATTTAAGTGAACATCTCCACGTTCGCACTCCATCAAGAGCACTAAGGTCCACCAACCAGCTGCTCCTGGACGTGCCCAAAACAAGGCTCAAAACAAGGGGCGATCGAGCCTCTCTGTTGCAGCTCCAACACTTTGGAATAAATTGCCATTTGAACTAAGATCTGCTGCCACAACCTATCAGTTTAAGTCCTTGTTAAAAAGCCACTTATTTTCCTCGGCTTTTATCTCTAGTTGAGAGCGTTCTATCCCAGCAGTGTCTACTAGAACTTTTACTATTGTTTTGTGTTTTAATTCAGTTTTAATTTTTGCTTTCATGTGTCAATTTGATGTGTTGGATGTAATGTATTTTACTTATTTTACTGCACAGGACTTTGGGCCGCCTCGGCTGTTATAAATGTGCTAAATAAAGTTGACTTGACTTGATACTGAAAATGTGTGTTTCTTTTCTTTGATTAAACAAAAACAACACATGCTATTTCATTTGTTATAAGTGTTTCAAAAAACCTTTTTAATTGACATTTTAAAATGACATTGTGACACAAACATCAGAAGTTTCAGTAGATACTTTGCCCAAGGTCAGGGGAGAACTATTTGTGTGGGATGTGCCTGCACATGACAACCGGCCTAGCAACGACCCCGCACCCTCCCTTCACCTCTTTTATGAGCAGGGTAGTGTAAACCATGAAATGTATCTTATGAAGACCAGCAAGAAGAAGACGTCATCGGCCAGCCTCTAACACAAAGTCAACCAATCAGAAATAATGTATTTGTTTCCATATAACACATTGTCCCACCATTTTATCTTCAGTCTTACTGGGGACGATTTTTGAGAACCAGTAAGCTCCATGTAGGCCTACATGTTTCTGCTCACTCAATTTAGATAATAAACCTTTAAGCTTTGAAATAGATCTTCTTCTTGTTTTTCCTTCTTCAACTCTGGTTAAAAGAACATGAAATATTTTCCTAACATATCCCTTTGAATTCTTTTTTTCCCTTTCATTTTAATGGCATGATTCTTGTCATTTAAAGAACAGAGGCGAGTGAAGATTCCAATGCCAGTCCGGTGCATAGTTACGGTTGCTAGGTTTGAATGTTTATTTTTAAACTCTTGTAATTTTTCCTTTAAAGTCATTAGAATGGCATGACGTCATTCAAAGATCAAAGGCAATTGAAGGTTCCAATGATGTAACAAGTGATGTCATAAAACGCAGTATGCAAGCTTATAAATAGGACCCAAATCCAAAGGTTGGTTTCTACTTTGATTTTTCAGAGCACATTTCACATCATTTCAAGGAAAGGTACACCGCGACTAGAAACATCGATCTCAATGGATAACACGAGAGAAGAGAAGACGGAACTGGCCCTTCCATGGGCCACAACAGAGATTCTCCGCCCGCACATCCAACAGTTTGTGGGCAAACTGACAGCAGTGCAGTGGTTCACCCTGCAGATCGGGCCAGTTGACAGGACAACAGAAAGTATCTTAACAGACATGTGTGTGGGTATAATTCGCATTGTATCGAGATACATTTATGACGCTTTGAAACAAAGCCTACCACAGGTGGGTCATAGAAAATTGTCCAGAAGCTCTTCTGAATCCAGTGCATCACTCAGGAGCATTGTTATTTCCGAAAGGCAAGTCCTTGTGTGTCTGAATGACACTCTTCCACTGACTTTTGCGGAGGTGACGGGCGTCGAACCAGATCTATTTTGCATTAGCGCACATGATCTTAACAAAATCGTGAGGAGAGAGGTAACGAAGAGAGTTAACTGTGATGCTCTCAAAACTTAGTGGAAGCAGCACAGGCAGCATTGAGGAGAGTGGAGTGCTGGAATCCATGCCTTCCACCCACATACTTAACGCAATGGTAACACCTGTCATTAATATACTGAGAAAGTGTGCAGCAAAGATGAGATCCAAGGCAATGGCCATTATTCTATCTCAACACAGGCCAACAGGCCAACAGAGCTCAAAAATGGAAGCTGATGGACCTAAAACATCAGTGGCAGGATCAGCAAAGGAGCTGGTTGCATCTGAGGAGTCACGTCAAACCCCTGTAACTCCTTTTGAAGAGCATGCATCACAAAGAGTTCCTTCGGTTGGAAGCGTCGATATGACAGCCACAGAAGCTGTCAAGAAAATCCTGGATGAACAATCGTCTAAAAGCAGCCGCATAAATTATAATCAAGACATTTCAGAGGAGGTATATGACATGCTTGTGTCCAGCGCCTCAAAGGATACAGAGGAGCAGCCTCTGAGATTGTCAGAGTAGTATTGGATGAACTCAACTTGGAGACGGATGGCTCACCAAAGAGGAAGTCCAAATCAGAGACAATTTCTTACAAACCTTCCTGCTGGAATAGGGTGGGAGGTAAAGTCAAAGCCCTTTTTTTGCACACATTTGCAAAAGAAACAATCTTCAGCTCTGTGTCAAAATTGAGGAATAGCCTTGACAGCGTGCCACACAATGTAGACAAGACATCAGTTAAGTCTCTGATTAGCAGGATGGACCTCTTGGTGGAGGTCATGATCCAACAAGAGGACGACAGAACGCCAAAAGGCAGCACAGAGGAACAGTGCCTTTACGACAGAATTGCCAAAGGGATTTCCAGTGGGCAGCACAACATTGTTGCAAAACAGCTGAGCGAGGTGGTATACAGCCACCTGAAACCTGAGGACAATGGACAAAGGGTCAACATTTTGGCAAAAATTAGAAGTGAAGTTGACTCTTTCATGAAGAGGATGTGTCAGTGGCTCACCTGTCAGTCACAACAGCATGAGAAAGAGAGGGACCAGGTGACCGTTGCTGTGAGCCACATAAAGGGAGTAATGGGAAGTCTGACATCAGTTTCAGAAGCCCTGGCAATGGCAAATTACGCTTCAAAACCTGTGTTTGAAGCACCATGTGAGGCAGCAGACGACCCAGCTGAGGAGTCATGTCAAACCCATGTCACTCAATTTGAAGAGGATGCACCAAAGAAATGTTCTTCTAAAGAAAGCTTTGTTATTACAAAGACAGAAGCTGTCAAGAATATTCTGGAGGAACAAACTACCAGTATCAGTTCCATTGATATTAATGGAATCATCTTAGAAGAGGAATTTGACCAGCTTGTGTCCAGCACCTCTAAGGATACAGAGGCAGCAGCCTCTGAGATTGTCAGAGCTATTTGGGAAGAACTTGATTTGGAGACAGATGGTTCACCCAAGAGGAAGTCCCTACCGGAGACAACCTCTTACAAAACTTCCTGCTGGGAAAGAGTGGGAAGTAGAGTCAAAGCCCTTGTTTTTCACAAATATGCAAAGGAAACAATCCTCAGCTCTGTGGCAAAATTGAGGATTATATTTGACAGCCCCCAGCAAAATGTAGACAATGCATCGATTAAGTCGCTTATTGTACGGGGTGGAATGCCTGGTGGATGACTTGATCCAACCAGAGGAAGATAAAACGACAAGAGGCAGCACAGATGAACAGTGCCTTTACACCAGAGTTGCCAAAGGGATTTCCAGTGGGCAGCACGAAAGTGTTTCCAAACAGCTGAGTGAGGTAGTATACAAGCACCTGAAACCTGAGGACAATGGACAAAAGATGAAAATGTTGGGCAAAATTAAAACCGAAATGGACAGTTTCATGAGGAAGATGTGGCAGTGGCTCACTCGTCAGTCACTACAGCATAAGGAAAAGAGGGACCAGGTGACTGTTGCTGTCAGCCAAATAAAGGGAGTGTTAGGAAGTCTGACATCAACAACAGAAGCACTGGCAATGGAAACGTATGCTTTGAAACCCGTGCTTGAAGCTGCAACGGGTTTTATTACTGATGAATCAGCTGTCAATGAAGAGGCTGCATGTGAGGCTGAGCAAGACAAGGCTGAGGCTGCAGTAGACTCAGCTGCATGTGAGTCCACATCCGACCCATCTGCATATAAGCCCTCAGTACACCCTGTCCATAAGTGGGATGAACTGAGCTACATAAGTATGGTGTCCGGGCTGGTCAATCAGATTTGTAAAGATCAGCCCATTAATCTATCCGGTAAAACCACTAGAAATACAATCAATACATTGAAAGAAGCACTTCGTGCAGAAATCGCAGGTTCTGACATTGCTGTCAAACCAAATGGTCGCCATATTAAGAGGACAATCAGGGCGGTGTACAAGGACCTGTGCAAGAAGATGGGCAGTGCAGGGTGCTAAGGATGAATCTCACGTCACAGGATCCCTTAGTCTATCAATACATCATTGAGACACTCAAACTGCACATGGTCACAACCAAAAAAAACGAGCGCCATTAACAGGTTCATAAAATCTGTTTTTAACACCATGGCCAAACCGTTTTATGCCTGCTTCAGAAGTGACCACAATTTGTAATCATCAGTGGTCAGGTTGGGAGGGTAGGGTCCTTTTTAACAGCATTCCAAATCTCTGCTATAAAAAGGTCTTTTGGGGCCTGGAGTCCTGAATCATGTCTTATTCTCTGTGCTACCAGCCTCAGTCTGGCTTGTACGCTCAGTTTAACCTGGATATGACACACAGGACTACAGGGCTGCACAGGTGCCTCAGTGTTCAATGCTGTGGCCTCACAGAAATAAGATGAGGGTTCAAATCTGGGCCTAACCCCTTTTCTGTGAGGAGTTTACACCAATTCACTGTGTTGGCGTGGGTTTTCTCCGAGGTCTTCGGTTTCCTCCCACATTAAAATAAAAAAAGGATATATTCGAAAAGACTTGAAAAGCAGAAAAGGAAGAAAAAAAACACAAAAGGAATTACTGCCAGTTTAAAATTTTACGGCAAATTTTAATCATCAGCGGTCGGGGTAGGTGGGTAGTTTTGTGGGACCGACCTTTTTCACAGCAGTCAAAATCTACGCTTTGAAAAGGTCTATTGGGGCCTGAAGTCCCATATCATGTCTAGCTTATTCTCTGTTCTACCAGCCTCAGGTTGGCTTGTACACTCAGAGTTTAACCTGGATATGATACAGTACTCCTGGTCTCTTACAGGGCTACACAGGGCTCAGTGTTCAACGCTATGGCCTTGGAGCAATAAGGTAAGGGGTTCAAATCTGGGCCTTAACCGCTTGCTGTGAGGAGTGCACACCAGTTCACTGTGTTAGCGTGGGTTTTCTCCGAGGTCTTCGGTTTCTTCCCACATTAAAATAAAAAAATAGATAAAGATTAAAAAAATTAAAAAATTAAACATTAAACATCAACATTTTGGTTTAAGAACCTTTATTTTCTGCTTCAAAACTGCATGTTGGCTTATGTGTAGACTGAAGTTCTGCTGATTAAATTATAACTCAATCATAATATATAAACAATAAAACACACTAGCCAGAGGTACAGAGAGATAACATGGTGATGATGTGATCCTTCACCAGTGAAGGATCACATCATGAACACAAATAACTTCTATCTGATTCGAATACCTGGCTCAGATTGTAAATAGGGTGGCATTAGAATTTTCTTTAACGGTTAACCACCAGAATTAACGGTTATTAACGGTTAACCATAAGATTAATGTAGCCTATTTATAGTGAAATACATGAAGCATTTTAGCCAGGCTCCCGACCTTTTTTTGTTCCAAGACCGGCATATTAATTAAAAACAATCAGGAACAGTAGCCATTAAATGCTACATTTTGACATCACACGCACCTTTGTCTGTTGTGAGAAGAGTCTAGTATGCGAATGTAGGAGCAGAAAGTGCAATAGTGACTGAAGGACATTTATACACACACACAGCTTAGGAATGGGTAGCCTACTGAAACCCGTGCTAAGTATGCAAGCACGGGCAATATTTTGACAGACAGAATATGATAAGCTCGATGTATCAGTACTGCATAACGATACTAGTTAACGCTTTTGTTTATGACGGACTTCGCTATTGATCCTGGCACACAATCATGGCAGACCTGTGTCTGTGCAGGCACTCACTGCCTGGCTGTCTGTCACTCCCTCACACACTCACTGAGAAGTGCAGACAGCATCCACCTCAAGAAGGCTAATGCTACGCTATGTTAAGCTAGCGGAGCCCACGCTGTTATTCAATTATACAAACATATGACACGGAGTGTTGTGACCATAAGTTGTGACTGGATCGTACCATGGACTTATTATAAAGCTAGCGTAGCCTACACAACTCGTTTCATTCTTTACTGACAGTTGGCATTCTACATCCGGTTTAGCGATATCAAAATAAGAGTCCGGATTCAGAGAAATTAATATATTTAATTTTTTTAACGTTAACCTTTAGTATTAACCGGTTAAGATCTTCTTAACGGTTAATGTTAACCAGTTAACCATGGACACCCTATTTAACATTACAGAATGTAAACTTTAAACTATATGTGAAAAAAGTATGATACCGTTCCACTCATGTTTAAACCCTGCCATAGCACTGAAACTGCTCTTTAAGAATTTTCATGTCTCATTTTAACTGTCGACTCTGGGATTCTGCCATTTTAGTACTGTTAGACCTATCAGCTGCTTTGACACCATAGAAAGCACTAAGGTCCACCAACCATGCTCCTGGACGTGCCCAAAACAGGCTCAAAAAGGGCGATCGAGCCCTCTGTTGCAGCTCCAACACTTTGGAACAAATTGCCTTTGAACTAAGATCTGCTGCCACGACCTATCAGTCCTGATAAACCCACTTTTTTCCTCGCTTTTATCTCTAGTTGAGAGCGTTCTATCCCAGCAGTGTCTACTAGAACTTTTACTATTGTTTTACTTATTTTACTGCACAGGACTTTGGGCCGCCTCGGCTGTTATAAATGTGCTAAATAAAGTTGACTTGACTTGATACTGAAAATGTGTGTTTCTTTTCTTTGATTAAACAAAAACAACATATTTTATTTCATTTGTGATAAGTGTTTCAAAAAACCTTTTTTGATGGACATTTTAAAATGACTTTGTGACACAAATATCAGAAGTTCAGCTGTAAGGCCTATTTATATTTGATATTTGATGACTTTAAGGTTAACCGTTGCACTGATCACCTCACTTAAGTTGTATTGAACCTTTTCTTGTTTTAGTTTTAGTGTGAGTTAGAAAATAAAAGTAAAATTGTTTTTAATGTTATTTGTTGAAATGTTAAAGGCCTACTTCACCGGTTTGAATATGAAGGTGTATTGAATTCTGAGATCCTATGTAGTATAAATGTGCAAAAAAAAAAAAAAAATCGGTTAATCCTAGCCTGAGAAAAGGCAGAAAGAGTGTTTTTTTTAACCCTATATTTCTCCTTCTCGTGACATCACAGAAAGAGAAATATAGGGTTAAAAAAACTTACTTTGTAAATATTACTGTGATGTCACAGTAAAATACATCACAGTAATATTTACAAAGTAAGTTTTTTTTTTAACCCTATATTTCTCTTTATGTGATGTCACGAGAAGGAGAAATATAGGGTTAAAAAAACACTCTTTCTGCCTTTTCTCAGGCTAGGATGAAGCGATTTCAATTTTTTTCGCACATTTATACTACATAGGATCTCAGAATTCAATACACCTTCATATTCAAACCGGTGAAGTAGGCCTTTAAGTTGTTACAACCTATGAGATAGCACGTCCAATATAAGGTATGTAAAGTTTGCCGTTATGTGCTCCCTCTTTGTTTCCCTCATGCAGATTCATAAACCTGTATCTCATACGCTCTAGTTATTTCCAGTATTTACACTGTAACACTTTTCTGATGTCAATATTCAATAAATCTCATAAAGCCTACTCAACTTATTTCCAGTACTTTCAATATTGTAGAATACATACTGTTCTTACTTAGGCTACTTATTTGCTTGTTATTCTTGTATTATTATAGGCCTATATCTTTTATTGTTGGTTTAACCTTTCACACTTGTTTCTCTACATGTGTTTCTATCAGGGGTGTAAAGTAGCGAATTACATTTACTCGCGTTCCTGTAATTGAGTAGTTTTTTCGTGTACTTGTAATTTTTTAAGTGATTTTTAAAACCTATACTTTTACTTTTACTTTGAGTATGTTTATTGTGAAGTATTGTACTTCGCTACATTTTATATCACCTGCGTTACTGAGTAAAAAAATAGATAGGGAAAGGAGAGAAAAGAAAAGAAATATCACGGGGGGCTTTTATTTTTACGGCACAATAGCGGAAACTAACACAGTGAATGATCGACAGGAGAGAGAACACATTGCGACTACATGATAACAACACACATTGCTTCCCTCTATCATTAAAACAAAATAATCCTAGTTAAACTATCATTGTACCGCACGTGAAGACGTGAAGGCTTTTAAATGCAGCAAACCTTTCATCCAGCCGTGCGATCGGCCCCTCCCTCACCAGTTTAGCTTTCAGTTTAACAGTGCAGAGTAGGATGGAGACAGTGCGTGTTGCCGGGAGCTTTGAAAAACTTCCAGAAGACGGCAGAAAGTCAACCTTTGGTCGAGAAGAAAGGTAAAACTAATAGACTAAAATAATGTGCAAGATATGTTACGCGCGGACACGCGAGTCAGATGACATACGTGACCGTGAGAGAGAGAGAAAAAAGTCATATGCGACCCAGCTGCACCTCAAAACATCACGACCAATTAGTTTACTCACTTTAACTCGAATCCAAGTGGTCTATGACCAAGCAATACAGGAATAAAAAACACAGGAAGTTTAAAGCTCCTTGACTCTTGCCATCACAACAGTCATCAATTAAGAACACTGTAGCCTACAATGCAACTTGCTTATCCTGCCAGCTCCATGAGATATCAATAAAATATGCCCTCACATTCCTGCTAGCGAAAGACGTGCCCTATCAACAACATTTGCAACGGTTTATTTTGATTTTGACACTTATTTAATTTAATTATTAAAAATATGTTTTACTTAGGCTATTTGCATTTTCCTTGTTTTCAGTTCAATTGTTTAAAGTCATGGTTTCAAATGTTAAATAAGTGCATGTTGCAGTTCTTAAATCAATGAATAATTGTCTATAATAATTGTGATTACACAATGTCAATCATGATTATGATTTGTCAAAATCAAGCAGCCTAACCTTGCAATGTCCATGGTTTAGATCAATTGTACACAATTACATTATTAGAACTGCAGCTGCATTCTGTTTAGGTCTGTAGACCGGTTAAATTCCCACATTAACAGACTATTTGCTCCATATTTGCTTATCTTAAGTATAATGACACAGTATACATCCATACATGTGTGGTGACATGATTTGTTTAATTTGTGCACTTTAATTTGTAAAAGTGTTGCATTAATTAAACAAAACTAGTTTGTCTATATATATATAATGCCCTACACTTACACTATATATAATGCCCTACACTGAAGAGACCCCTGCCCCCTCCCGCTGTTAAAAAGTAACTAGTAACTTGTACTTTAAGTACATTTTAAATCAGCTACTTTTTTACTTTTACTTCAGTAGATTTTTAGACCAGTACTTTTACTTTTACTTAAGTAAAATTTCATCCAAGTAATCATACTTTTACTTGAGTAGAATATTTTTGTACTCTTTCCACCTCTGGTTTCTATTCTTATTTGGAGCAACTGTAACGATACGAATTTCCCTCCGGGGATCAATTAAGAATTTCTGATTCTGAGTCTGAATGTATTTTTCCATATATTCGACCGTTGCTTCTCTGATGGATTGATTGTGGTATTTATTTTGAAGTCCACCTCATTCATTTCCGTTCATTCCCTCGCTAATTCTAGTGAGGTTGATTGAGCTGGCAGGAGGACGAAGTGATGTAATGTATCTCTCCTACCAGAGAGTGGCGCTGCAAGTCAAAGGAAAGGAACGTCAAGGTGGTTCAAACCATAGGTCCATGGTTCAAACGGGTTCAGAGAAAAATTCAGAAAAGTTACAGGCGGTGCTGGAAGCCACAGCTGTGAACGCCGGTTGCACGACTGTTTCAACGCTTATTCGCTCTTAAAGTAAGTTAAACTGGTGTTCAGCCTACAACATTTGTCATTAATGCGCTATGAAGGCTTGTCTTATTGAATGTTATTTTTTAGCATTGCTAATTTAGCAGTTCAAAGAAGTGCACACAGCTGTAACAGCAGCCATGTTTCTGTCATAGCCCTAGGCTAGTGTACTTAGTCGTGTCAGTTCATTGCTTTGCTCGCAGCGTACACTCCCTGTGTACACAATGTGTTCCAGTAGTAGCCAGACTCATACGCCGCATTTAGCGTAATGAATTAACAGCTTGCCAAGGAGTCAGTACTCTGTCTTTGCACCATAGGTTTGCAGAAGAACGGCTACTTTAAAGAGATAGTGCGTAACCTATGTTGCCCCCCCATGAGCAATTCTGAGTTATTACAACAACACTGTTGGTGCATCTAGGTGCATGAGATAATTCTTCGATGATCTTGCATGGATTGTATAGGCTACCTTCTGCTGTATGTCCAGGTTTTTATTAACAGTAGATTCAACAACTGAAACTTTTCTTTGGCTCTTCTTGGGATTCTTCTGAGCTCCTGCACCAGTGTCAGGGGGGCGACACCAGTTTGTTAACACTGCCATACTGAGAAATACAGAGTGTTTTGTGGATCTGACAGGCTTAATCAACTCTGTGTCAACTCATTTGGCGATTGCTTGAATGCAACCGAAATTAATTTATACAACAAAGTTAATTGCCAGGATTTTGAACTTAGTCTGGTGAAAGCAGGGCATTTTTCTCTGTACATGAAAACTAGACAAAATAGCCCACTGTCTGTAAGGAATGATTGTTTATCATGGTGCTCCAATCTCTATTGACGTCATACATCCATAAAGCCAAGGTTGGGAGTGAGACCCTCTTGTTGATGTTTTCGAACCATTTTTAAATGTTTAACTGCCCCTTTAAGCAGCTGTATGTGAGTGGCCATGCACGCTGTGGACCTTCCAGCTGTGGATGACACTGACCTGACGTCAGCATCTGAACAGTACCTCTCTGCTTTGGAGTCAAGACCTTGTCACGATGAGTGGTTCCAGTCACAGACGTCAAAGGTGCCATAATAACCCTTGCAATCTTTACTCTATTTCACAATGTATGATGGCAATGTTTTAACTTTCTCCAATGGAGTAAAGGCAGATATATCCACAATGTTCATGAGAGCATCGTGGACGAGTTTTTTTATCTGCAAAAAGTGTGTTGGTCGCTCCTGAAATTAGTTTCTTTGGAAGTGCTGTCATTTTGTTTTCAGTGCATTTCATTACCAATGTAAACTGTCATAAATAGTTTACACCGATGCTGGGTCATGATTCCTAAAACAAAATGATATTCCATAATAGCTCTTTCTCAATGAACCTGAATGTTGTCTTCTCCATCACAGAAAAAAAATACATTTCCACTAAATTGAGACTGCGATTCTGTAGAATGCTTGTTGTGAAAAATCACTTTTTGTCAAAATAAGTGAATACCTCCTCACGATCCAGCCTGTGTGCGCTGAAAAAAAAAAACATTGTTAAATCTTAATTGCGTAACTTCTGGAATTCATAAGGAATTCCAACAGTACAGACAGGTAGAGGATCATGAGGAGATATTCACAGATTTTGACAAATGGATTTAGACAACAAGAGTTCTCCAAAATCACTGACTCCACCTTTGAAAGGTGAAGTAAGCGGTTTATTTTGTGTTAATGTGTTATATCACTCCATATTCCTACAGCAATCACTTCAACAGAGTGCGGACGTCATATCACAGGTCTCCAAGTCATTCTGATTTGCAGCAATAGCCCAATTAAAATGTTGTAGTATCCCGATTTTTTTATCCAATCAGGAGAGAGAACGCTACATACCGTCATTCGTCTCACTCATATATACTATATACACTCCATGGTCTCACTACCGGTGTACGCCAGAGCAACATATGAGTGAATGTGTATGCACCTACAATGGCGGAGCAGGTAAAAATCCTTCCCAATGTCTGTTTTGATGTTTTTTAATCATGTTTTATCCGGTTTTATCACACTTATGGATCTGAAATGATGCTAGATAACTCGCTGCTTGAAGACCGCAGTGCATTAATGTGGTGACGTAGAGACGAGCGAGGGGACTGCTAACTGCAGTGACTGACAGGAAGTTAGCTAAAAGAACCATTCCGCTTACTGAACCTTTAAGCAGAGCAAGCTGCAGAGGGAAGGCTTCATTGCTCCCCTGCTGTCTTCAGGTCATTGAAGTGAACATGAAACCCGTCTTCTTGTCCTCTCAGGTGGCGATTACGACAGACAACGTGAGGCGGCTGCAGCTGTTTGAAGACAACCAGCCTGACTGTACACTGCTGGCCCTTCACCCGCCCGACGATCCAACCCAAGGTTCCAAAACTAAACATATTGCCCCACACACACACACATGCACGCACACACACACACACACACACACACACACACACACACACACACACACACACACACACACACACACACACACACACACACACAGTACAAAGACTGATGTTCTCTGCTCTTCTTTTTTTTAGTGGTGGCTTTACACCTGCATGAGAAGTGGTGGTGTGTGGGTGACGTCTTACGGACGTCCAGCAAGTCCAGAATTGGCCTCATGCTGGTAACTTTTTTTTTGTGGGTTTTTGTGTACGTCAGCATCACTACAACACACTGGTAAACAGATCAAGGTTCTGAACAGGGCGGAAAGACATACAGTGATCTGTCTATCTCATCATTTAGCCCTGTGAAAAGACTGGAAATCGCTACAAGCACACAGCATGAGGCCATCTTTGAAGTCAAGAGGGAATTCTTTGCTGTATCCTCTCCAATATATTTTGTAACACACACACACACACAAGTTAAACCTGCTGCTCTTGTCTTGCTGCAGTAAAAATAAGTACACACACGTGACGTATGTAGCACAAGCCAAACCAAGTCTGTGTTTTTGTGAAGGAGAAAGGTTTTCACAGTGGAGTTTAGTAGAACCCTTTTGAATAGAGCGGCCAGTCCATGTGTGTTAAATGGATTTCCTTCAAACCGTGGATGAACATGAGCCCATACAGTTCAAGTCTAACATGGTCTGCTGTAAACTCTTGCCGGACTCTTATACAGTATATAAGTCCGACTGCACATTCTTAAATTACATATTTAGAGAAACTTAGCAATTTCTGCAAGAGGTTCTTCTGGCACTTTTTGCTTGAGTGAGTTGTGTTGAAAAAAATCCAGTGTTATTACACAGCTTAGGCTCTGTAAACAGGCCTTTTTCCATCTGCACACAGAATGGGTTAGTGAGGAGATATTAATTTATTACAACAAACATTTTCCAGAATCACCGACTTCAAACAGGGCAGGCCCATTGAGACGATCCTGTGTATTGTTTTTTGCTGATAACTTTTGCATTAAATTGCAATTATTTAAAGAAATGGGTTTTTAAATACAATTGTAAAAACTGTTATTATCACAAACTAAATATCTTGCTTTTAAATTAATTGAACCAGATCAAATATTGAAGCTTGTTGTTGATATCCTCTGGTATTCTTATTTTTTCTTTTCTAGTCAGTCAGACACATTACCACTGTGATTAGTTATCTAAAGAAAATGTTCATTTTGGAACACCAATACTGGTATAAGAATTAAAAAAGGACATACATTAAACTGACCAAATGATATAATTATAATACTTAATTCATTTAAAAAAAACATGCCCGGGAATGCACAGTTCAAGTAACTAACTTTCTCCGCCCTTATTTCTTTATTAGTAAATCCAAGTTACCCTGTACTGTTTGTCAAGGTGCAGTCCATGATGGAGAGAGTGATAGTGTTCCTGCTCAGTCAGGTAGTGGAGCGGTGCTCACAGGAGGAGGTGCTGTTCTCCCTTCACCCCCGCACAGAGAGCTGCAAACTGCTGTGGAGAGACGGACAGGCGGTCGGCTTCTACTCCGTCAAACACAAAGGTAGGATGGAGGTGGAGGTAGCAGATCCTTTCTTTTTTCTCTTTTTTTAAAGATTGTTATGGGGCATTTTTTATGCTTTATGAGACAGTGGAGTGACAGAGATGAAATGGGCAGAGAGGGGAATGACATGCAGAGAACGACCACGCGGGCCGGACCCACGAACCCGCGGTCTGCTGCTTCTGAGGACTGTGCCTCTATGGTGGGGAGGGGGGGGGGGTCTCCGTAACTGATGTAATGTGTATTTCAATGCATTGTACATCTTGCCTCCTGCAGTTTGTTAACTGCTTGTTGGTCATAGGGATTGTCGTATAGGGCAAATCACTTACAGAGCTTATAGAGCCTCACCCTCACCCTTGAACAAACAATCAAAGAATAATCACGCAGACTAATCGATGACACAAAAAAAAAATGAAAAAGGCAAAGGTACAAGACTGTACATACTTTTTTCTGGGAGTGAATTAACTACTCATCCCACGATCCATTTCGATTGCCTAGCTTTCCCCCAAAAGCAATAGTTTACCACCATATTACAAAATGTACATGGACCTTCTTTCAACATTTATCATTTATGTTTCTCTGCAACTAAAATAAAACGACCGTTAACTAAACTTTAGCAGGCGACATCCGAGATTCATAGTCCTCTTTTGGCAGGCCGGGCAGAGACAAGAGCTAAAACGGAGTGTTTCAGACACCGGCTGAAAATAGGAGATTTAGCAAGGGCACTGGGAGAAATATTAAGTGTTTTTTGGACACTGCAACATGAAAACAGTTTCTCGTAGAATCCCACATTACGATTTTGAACCTGAAAACAAGCATAATATGTGATCCTTTTTAAATTAGCAATTGGCTTGGCCACAACAATCCAGTAGTGTGTAGTGTATTCTACAGTGCATGAAGTGCCTTACCCTGATGGCTGGTGTTCTTTCATTCTTTCAGGCAGCCTGTGTGACGGCTGGAGCAGTCGCTGCTACCTGCTGCCTGTCCTGGACACTGTGCTGGTGAGGAGGAGCTGGAGGAGGAGAGGCCTGGGCCTTCACATGCTGCACGACTTCTGCTCCTCCTACTCCACAGACAGCTTTCTGGGAATCAGCTCTCCATTATCACCTAGCATGGTGGCAGGTCAGCTCTCCTTTATGCACCTTTTACACAGTAGTGTGTGTGGTGTGTGTGTGTGTGTGTGTGTTGTGTGTGTTGTGTGTGTGTGTGTGTGGTGTGTTGTGTGTGTGTGTGTGTGTGTGTGTGTGTGTGTGTGTGTGTGTGTTGTGTGTGTGTTGTGTGTGTGTGTGTGTGTGTGTGTGTTGTGTGTGTGTGTGTGTGTGTGTGTGTGTGTGTGTGTGTTTTATTGCATATTGTTGCACTGGATTAGCATACATCACTGTATTTATGTTACACAATACATTATTGCACATTATACAAATATCAATACATATATGTACAGGTCACAGGCCTGGATTGTCCCCCAGCCACATCCCCAAGTTCAGCCCAACAAGTAAGCCCAGACAAGATACAGACTACACCTCTAAGGTAGATTATGAGTGCAGTTTTGGTATTCCAGTAACCATATTTTTAGATGTTTGGTAAATGAGGTAACGGTTGGCAGATATACCTTACAACGCTTGCTATTGTGTTCCAGGTCTGCGATGCACCATATGAATGAACTTACTGCCCAAAAACACTTTTACAACAATCACATCTGGAAGCATGCTCTAGTCGACCTACAGTATTTGTTATTTTCTTGATAACATTAATTTACGATGGCGGGGCTAGTCCATGGAAGATTTAGTAAACCAAATTAGAATCTGCCATTAGCCATATTTGGCAGAAGAATGCCCATTCACCATCATTTCCCACCACTCAGTTTGGAAAAGTACACACACACACACACACATACACATATGCATATGCACTTGTGATGGTGTGTTGATGTTTGACTGCAGGCCAAACACCTAAAAGTCAATTTTTTTTTGTTTTTAAGCCCGATTCTGGAATGTCCTCCCCCCCCCCCCCCCCCAAACAGAGATCCCAGGTGTTGATAACATGTTGTTTGTCCAGTTGTCAGGACGTTCCTGCAGCAGCACCAGGGACATCGAGAGCGTCTGTATGAGGTGGAGGCTCCGGGGGACTGGAGTCAGCGACGAAACATCTGGCTCAACATCCAGCTGGGCCGCTACTCCCTCAGTGAGGCTTTATATGACTTCAGATTGTCCAAGGAATTTCATATTTTGAGATAGAATCCTGAAGAAATAAAAGAAATAAAAGGTTTACAAAAGATTTCCGTTGTTTTTTTTGAGCTCATGTTACCCCTCAGTTTCATGTCACCACATTTGTCTTGTGTCTTTTTAGGCATTAAAGAGGAGAGAAGCAGATCTACATCAGGAGAAGCACAGAGGAATGAAGGAGCTGACTCCTCTCCTGAGGTGAGAATTTTGGCTTTACTGTCGTTTAAAGAGAGACAGACATTCTGGAGGACGCTTGTTGTTGTCAAAATCACTTTTTGTCAAAATCCAGTTTATAGAGCCTAGGCTGTGTATTTACACCAGATTGGTTTTCAGATTATAAACTTTGCATATGGACTGATTTGGTGACATATACATTCCCTCTGAAAGGCCATCCTAAAAGATTCAGCAAAGTAATTAAGACTGTTTATAGACCTGAACACAGCACAGCCACAAAATATGCTGTGCTCATGTTTACTGCGGCTGCATACAGCGCACATTTTGTTTAGCTTGTGAAAGTTAGGGCATGAGATTGTGCAGTTGGCTGACGCGACTGACTTGTTACACTGCCTTTCTATGGTATTGTTTCAGATGTCCAATTTGTGTAGCTGACTTTCAGTTTCAAACCTCAGCCAAAGTCCCCTCAACAACCCAGAACAGAACAAGCTGTTGTGCGTAATAATTGGATAAATGGAAGTTACCTTGGCACTATTGAAGGACTTTCTGGGAAATGTAGGACGTTTTTATTTATTTAAGTGCATTTACGGTACATTTGAATTGCACACCGACCTAAGCACACACAATTAAACTTTCAACGTGACGAGCTACTATGAAACATTCAAGTTCACTGGCAAAAACAAGTCAGTGTATGATCTGGGGAATATGAGTCATTAGAATAATAATGGAGAATTAATTGTCAGATGATTGCGCCCAGAACACGTGATGAAATAGAAGCAGATTTTGTTCTAACTAGAAATCCAACTTATGTTGTGTGTGTTATTATATATATATATATATATATATAATATATATATATATATATATAATATATATATATATATATATATATAATATATATATATATATATATAATATATTATATATTTATTTTATTTTTTTTTTTATAGATGCACACTTCCACTTGTCGGCCCGACCTGACCTCGCCAAGCACCTGTAATGTGAGCATTCCACTGGCAACGGGCTCTACTTCTGAACATCACATTGAAACCAGCGATCCGAGCCAAGGAGGAAGCTCCCCAAGCAGAGAGGCCCCTGGAACAGGATGTAGCTCTGATGTGGACCCTGTGGCTCCCACCAGACCAACACTATCCCTGAACACAACACAAGCTACAGCCAAGCCCTCCCTATCTGCAGCACAGCCTCGCACAGACAAGCCAATGGACGATCAAAGAAGAGCCAAGAGAGTCAGAAGGACATGACTTCTTTCCCTGATACACAGGCAGACATTGTGTGCAACACCACTCCTCAGGAAGGGACTGTCCAATGCCGATTATAGATCAAAGATGCAGAGTTAGGGGGCGGTTAATACTGTATTTATTAAATGAACTTCACAGACATGTTAAAAGGGTTCCCACACATTTTTACCAATGAATTTTCAATCAACACTTTTCATGACATTTTATTCAATTTCCATAACCTTATTGAAGTAGCTTAAAGTAGGTCTGTAGGGCTGTTTATAATCCTATGGATCAATAATGAGACTGTTACTGGGTCTTTCTTTAACACAATTGCGTTATATATATATATATCTGCTCAGACACTAGTAATATAAAGTGTTAATTTAAAAACTTTTTTTTTTCAAATATCAAAACTTTTCCAGGATATTCATGACCGTGGGAACCCTGACTTTTTATGTGAATATATTTCTAGTACCATGCAAAATAAGTGCTGTCGTAAATCTGGTAATAAACTGTTTATGTTCTTGTCTTAATCTCCATATGGAAGTCAATCTCTAGTGTGTTGAAAGGTTGTGCCATTGCTTAAAGCTGGTGATCCAAGTGATGACTGGACCATTTCTAAGTTGTGTTGTTTGGCCAAAGATCTTAAATCCTTGTTTAGCTCTCAGGTAGGCCTACAGGCTTTCTTAGAAGCACACAATATCCTCCAACCCAAACAATCAGGGGTTCAGACCAGGACACATGTTGTAACTGCTACAATACTTAAATAATTTACTGAACAGACTTGATAATTGTTGGCACTGTGCTGCTCTTTTCATTGCCATTTGAGGAGAAGCAGCTTTTAGTTTTTATGCACCAAATATCTGGAACAAACTCCCAGAAAACTTGAGGTCTGCTGCAACCCTCAGTTCTTTTAAATCGAGTCTGAAGACTTTTCTGTTTCCATTTTAACCTGTACTTTTAATTTAATTTAAATGTTTTACTTCTTTTCATTCGCTTTTAAATGTCTTCTAATGTGTTTTATGTATTTTAATCTTGCCCCTGTAAAGCACTTTGAGTGGCCTTGTGTTTGAATTGTGCTATATAAATAAACTTGCCTTGCCTTGCCATTTTGTCACTGTGGACACACATAATTAATTGGTTTTGATTGGATGATTTCTCACTATTCTAATTATCTGCCTAGGAGAAAACAACAGTCTGTTTGTGATGGTTCGATACATCTCTCTTGTATTGGGTAAAGGTTTTCATGTTCTAAAGAACTTACATCATCATTCTTAGCACTATTCTGAAGGTTATTACAGAAGGATGTGTGTGAAGGATTTTGTTCTTAAAAACATGCTGAAAGTGCCTTTTTTTAAGACCTACTTTAGGCTACATAGTATTTTTGGATTTATGAAATGAAAAAAGACTATCAAAAATGTTTTCTGTAAAAACGTTATAGGCCTACACTTAAATGCGGTAAAAATTAAATAACGATATTAACTCATAACGATATTAATTAGCTTTATCCAACATTAACGGATAATTGTAAGATATTGCCAAATTTGCCTATCTATTCAAGCATTTTCTTTTATTGAAGTACCCGTATTCAACATGCAAAGTTTAATGATATGATATCTAATGTACTGTAGCGCGCCTATTGTTAAAAAAAGTAATAAATAAAAAAGTATTCTCTTTTAGGCATATGTCTCGCGCACAGAGTGTTTCCCGCCGGCACGTGCTGTGTGAAAAGCGAGCGCACCTCTCTCACTCTGGAACAGGAAGTCAGGGGCAGAGGAATAAATCTCGGGAGGAATAACAATTCCAGTTTATGAAAGATGAGTCGAATTTATCACAACACGTCTTTACAGAACAAGCCAGTACACAATGAGAAGTTTGACCGCGCGTGGTCTCCCTCTACGTATGAAAGGTAGGGGCTTAAAAACTTTAGTTTGTGCACTAAAAGGGACAAGCACTCTCAAATGGATAGTGGAAGTATTCAGATGCGCACTGTGATGCATTCGCTTCCTCCTTGTAAAGAGAGACAACACCCAACTCCACTGAAAAATGTCACTAACTCATTTTAGAGCAAGTGTCACAATATTTTGTACGAGGTTATAAGTTGTTTATTCGGTATGCAAAAGGTTTCTCAGTCACACTTTGCAAAGGGGGTACATTGAGTAACTGTTAGTTAATGCTATTTATGGTTAGTTAATGCATAGTTAACGCCTATCAAGCATTAAATAAGTGTTAATGCTAAGTTATTAACGGTTAGTTAATGCTTCGTTAACTATTGTTTAATTAAGCATAACAGTTAATGCTTAGTTTATTTTTAATTAAACGTATAGGCATTTATTAACAGTTAGGTAATGCTTAGTAAATGCCTAAGCCTCACTTAAGCATTCACTAATAGTAAATGAATGTACCGTTATTTACAGTTGGAATGATTTTCACATTTGATATGATTCCTTTATACACAGTGGCCGGGGGTTCTTCTAGAAGGCAAGCTGCTGGATGTTTCCAGACATGCAATCACTGATACAAACAATCAAAAGGTACGGTAGCAAAGACATAGCCTCTTTCATCAGAAGGCTGAACACAAAAAAACAGCCTTTGTAATGCTTGTGTCACTGTCAGGTGCGGTACTATGTGCTGTACATCAAACCCAGCCACATCCATCAGAGGAAGTTTGACGCCAGCGGGAAGGAGATGGAGCCAAACTTCAGTGACACAAAGAAGGTCAACACTGGCTTCCTCATGTCCTCATACAGTGAGTAGATGAACACAGACCACGGAGTTTAGGATTGTTGTTTCCCCTCTCTCCTACCAAAACTGTGCTGACTACTATGGTAGTTGTAGTTTAAGATCAACTCTGAATCTGTCTATCATTAGGCCAGCAGTCAAGTCACAATGTGTGTTTGACCCCCACTCCCACTTCTACTGCACCCTTAAAGGTGGGGTAAGCAATTCTGTAGAACGCTTGTTGTCCAAATAACCTCTTTTCAAAATCAGTGAATATCTACTCACAATCTGCAACCTGTCTGTACTGTGAGCGCTGAAACAAAATCTGGTGTTAATGCACAGCCCAGGCTCTGTAAACAGGTATGTCAACAAAGGGGTATACCATAGCTAGCAAAATGCCAGTTTACAGAGCCTAGGCTGTGTATTAACACCAGATTTCTTTTCAGCTCACACACACACTACGAGTAGAGACATTCACTGATTTCGACCGAAAGTAATTTTGACAACAAGCATTATCCAGAATTGCTGACTAAAGGCAAAATGTCCCATTTCTTAAGAGCTGTTGAAGAATGAGGATGGTTCCATAAGGTAGAAAACTTCTAATAAGCTTGTTATTAACTTAGAAGTATTTGGAGGTTTTCTACCTCGAGTGGCTACTGTTTTGTCAAATTACTTTAAAAAAAATCAAAACTATTACTTTCATACCCAACTGATTGGTTCCAATGACAACATGGTCTATGGTGCAGTCAGTGTGTTTCTTCTCCCTCACTGTAGCAGCATTTCTCTAAATTCTACACATCCTTTGTCAAATTGATTAAGATGTTTTCTTCAGTTGCTCCTGAATTAGTTCAATCGCTTATTATATTATATTATATCTTAGTGCCAAGCCAACGTGTAGCACTAAGTTCCATCTAACTTGATTGGCTCAGATTGACACATTATTTCCTGTCCACACACACACACACACACACACACACACACAGAGGTGGAAGCTAAAGAGGATGACGACCGTGTGTCCGAGGGCCAGCTGTCTGACATGGTGAACAAAGCAGAGCTGCTGAAGATGACAGAGCAGCACCGGCCTGCTGGGTCCTGGGCCTTCTGGTCCCCTGAGGCAGACATGGACCGGACAGAGCTGGAGGCGGGACAGGACGTAAGGCTCAAGACGAGAGGAAACAGTCCCTTCATATGTGAGTCTGTCTCTGTATTATTACGCCACGCCTGTTGTTAGCTGCTTCCACCAATGGACCTTTGCAAACAGGAAAACAGTGCACGTACATCAACCAGTATGCTCCGATGATGTCACATTTAGGGATGGGTCCAATCCGATATCAGTAATCAAGTCCAAATATGGCTCAACTTAACGGATATCGGACTGACAACTCCAATTCACGCACCGATCCAATTTCCATAGTCTGTTTTTAATTATAAAAATGTCATTTTAACCATGAACAAAATTTTAATTTTCGAGACCATAGCTACCGGTATGTGATGTAGGCCTAACACAACTTTAAAAAGTTTTGTCCTTCTGTATTCAAACCGTTCCAAGCAGTTCAGATAAACCATTGAGCATTTTGGTAGGTGTTTTTTTTGCTCTTTTAAATTAGAATTGTTGCGTTGCTTAAGCCTTCCTAGACCCTACGCATAATATCGCCATCAACAACGACATTTATAATATTTATAATGATATCGGACAGCATCGGCGAATATCCAGAACCCAGATATCGTAAAGGGATTGTACTGAAAAATAGTGGCTCTGTGCATCTCTAGTCACATTTTGCCTTGAAAGGGGAAAAATACTCTACTATCCGAACTAAGCTTCTAAAGAAAGTTCAGTGCCCTTTGATTTGTTTTCTGAGGAATCAACATGGGTCTGTTTTTCAAAGCCGGGGGGGGGGGGGGGGGGGGGGGGGGGGCTCCTCTTGGTTTTCACAATGATGGAGCTTGTCTTAGCATTGACCCCCTCCCCCTGAGACAGAGGAGAGAGAATTAAATCAGATTCAATGTTAAAATGAGTGTTTCCTGGTTTCTTTCATATTCCAAGGAACCTCAGGGGGAAAATGACCAGAATTTGACCTCTCATATATTCAGCAGAGTCATGCAGCCCTTTTGATATTCAATATGCAGCTGTGAGTGGAGTGGAGTGCGTTGGGCTGGTCACAGACTGTCGGTTAGTTAGTGAAAGATGTTCACTATTGTTAAATGATCATTTATTATCAAGTCAATCTGCTTTTTCTTCAGTCAGGCATAAACGGTGGAGTGAGCAATTCTGGAGAACGCTTGTTTACACAATCACTTTTGGTCAAAGCTATGGACGCTAGCTGTCCATAATGTGTCTGTGTGTGTGCTGAAAATTGGTTGTTTAAAGTAACACATAGCCTAAGCTCTGTAAACTGGGATGTACACAAATGGGGTCCACCGTAGCTAGCAACATGGCCGTTAACAGAGCCTAGGCTGTGGTATTAACACTGCAGTTTTCCCCGCAGCGCACACACGGTATGTAGCGGGATCATGAGGACAAACAAACACTCTCTAGAATTGCGGACTCTACCCTTAATTCACCTGTAATCCACCCACCACTTCATCTTAACCTATAAGATGTATAATTGTATACAGTCCCCTCCATAAGTATCGGAACAGTGAGGCCAATTCCTTTATTTTTGCTGTAGACTGGAAACATTTGGGTTTTACACCAAAAGATGAATATGAGACAATAGCTCAACATTTCAGCTTTCATTTCCAGGTATTCACATCTGGATCCGATACACAACTGAGAAGATATCATTATTTGTAAAGGAACACCACATTTTTAGGCGAGCAGAAGTATTGGAACAGATAGACTTTAAATAAATTAAAGTGAATAAAACGTACTATTTTGTCGCCTGTGACCCATTGACATCACAAAACTTTTGCATTCTTCTTTTGTGATGCTTTTCCAGGCTTTCAACGCAGCCTCATTCAGTTGTTGTTTGTGTTAGGGGGTTACTCTCTTAAGTCTCCTTTTTAGCAGGTAAAATGCATGCTCTATAGCGTTTAAGTCTGGAGATTGACTTGGCCAGTCTAAAACCTTCCATTTCTTGCCCCTGATTAACTCCTTCGTTGTGTTTTGGGTCATTATCTTGCTGCATGATGGAGGATCTTCCAATCAGTTTGGTTGCATCTTTCCTTAAATTGTCAGACAAAATGTTTCTGTAAACTTCTGAGTTCATTTTGCTGTTGCCATCATGTGTTACATCATCAATGAAGAATAATGAGCCCGTCCCAGAAGAAGCCATGCAAGCCCAAGCCATGACATTGCCTCCACCGTGTTTCACAGATGAGCCTGTATGTTTGGGATCATGAGCAGATCCTTTCTTTCTCCAAACTTTAGCCTTTCCATCACTTTGGTAAAGGTTCATCTTGACCAACACAGTAACACATGATGGCAACAGCAAAATTAACTTAGAAGTCTACAGAAACATTCGGTCTGCCAATTTAAAGAAAGATGCAACCAAACTGATTGGAAGATGCTCCATCATGCAGCAAGATAATGATCCAAAAAAACGGCAAAAACAACAAAGGAGTTCATCAGGGGCAAGAAATGGAAGGTTTTAGACTGGCCAAGTCAATCTCCAGACTTAAACGCTATAGAGCATGCATTTTACCTGCTAAAGAGGAGACCGAAGGGAGTAACCCCCCAAAACAAACAGCAACTGAATGAGGCTGCGGTGAAAGCCTGGAAAAGCATCACAAAAGAAGAATGCTAACGTTTTGTGATGTCAATGGGTCACAGGCTTGATGCAGTTATTGCAAGCAAAGTATTTGCGACAAACTATTACGGTTTATTCACTTTAATGTATTTAAAGTCTATCTGTTCCAATACTTTTGCTTGCCTAAAAATGTGGTGTTCCTTTTCAAATAATGATATCTTCTCAGTTGTGTATCAGATCCAGATGTGAATACCTGGAAATGAAAGCTGAAATGTTGAGCTATTGTCTCATATTCATCTTTTGGTGTCAAACCCAAATGTTTCCAGTCTACAGCAAAAATAAAGGAATTGGCCTCACTGTTCCGATACTTATGGAGGGGACTGTATATAGATATGGAAAAAAAACACAAAATAAACACTGACAATATTATAATTGTCTATTTTGATGTATTGTACTATAATATTCAAAATATTGAACAATTCTGTCTTGCCTTTCTGTGTGCTGTGTTGCTTCCAGTCTCGTTAGCCAAAGTGGACTGCGGCACGGTGACCAAGTGTAACTTTGCTGGAGACCAACAGGCCGGCTCGTCGTGGACAGACAAGATTCTGTCCAACAAAGCAGAGGCAGCCGGCGCCGCCCAGCCCCGGGCAGAGGGAGAGGGAGCAGAGGAGGATGAATGGGTGAGGAAGAGGGACACCTTAGCAAGTTTAACACAAGTTTATACAAATAACACATGTGCAGCTCTGGAAAAAAATTAAAAAGACCACTGTTGATGACCAAATGTTCAGTGTCTCTCGTTTGACTATTTATAGGCATAATGAACATTTTAGTTTTATACTATGAACTGCTGACAACAATTCTTACAAATTCCAATACATTTTTTTGTCATTAAGAGTATGTTCAATAAGTTACTTAGAGATGAAGATTTAAGAAAAATCCAGACTGGTCTCTTAATTTTTTTCCAGAGCTGTGTATATATAAAAAACATATAAATACTTCTTGATAATAAACCAGATTTGATTAGATTCTAGACAGATGATGTATTAATAGGAATAGGAGGTAGAATATGAACATAAGTGTAGTTCAACGTAGTACTGTAAGTTTTTTTTTCCTGTTAGACCAGCAAATGTGCTGCTGCTCACATTTCCCCAAGCACTCTTTCCTCATTCAGCATGCAGTCTGCTTATGATTATTTCACACAGTAGGGGATCTGGATCACTTCCTACTAAAACCACATGATAAACTGAATCCATTTATTCTGTTTGCAAAGCATCAGTGTGACGAGAAGTTTAAAAAAAAAAGTTTGCTTTGCATTTTGAAGATGAAATAAGCTGTGATTGAGCAGACACAACCTCTTTGTAAGTGTAGACACTTGAAGAACAAGCTAGACACTACAGTAAGTCTGCGTTCCAATTCGCATACTATTTTTACATACTACATCCGTCCATAAAATTATCTAGTTAGCATGCAGTAGGCATACAATTGGGACATACCTTTACCTATTTATTTCATCATAACATTGCGCCTTGATCTTGCCTCTTGCTTTTATATCCATCGCATCCCCGGTTGTTTTCATACGGAGGCTCCGTCGATGTGACGTCCCTTCTGGGTGCACACTAGATTGTGGGTCAGAATCGCCCGAATAGCATGGTGATTTCAACACTAAAAAAAGTGGCGGGATGTAGCAGACATTATTTTTAAGCATACTAAATCAGACCATAAGAATTAGGACATCCTAAATATGGGTAGCCTATGATTTGACCTGATAGGAAGAGGACAGCCTAATCCCTACTGTGTACTGCAACTGTTCAGTATCTCCCTGCGTTCCAATCCCCATATTTCCATACTATTTAATATGCTAGAAAAACGATTTAGGATATCCCAATACATGCATTCAGTCAAATGCAGCATGCAGAAATACCAGGATGGGCTAATACATCCAATGACATTTCGCAGTATGGAAACCAGCATGCTTTAGTAAAAAAAACTTCAAAAATCAATCAATGATGCACGCCTTTGTGCCGTGCGCAAGCAATATCCGGAAGCTCAGGTCGATCTGACTAAAACTCAGAGAGATATGCGAGTCACAGACAGACAGACGTGTCTTGCTTTATAGATAGATAGATAGAGGTAGTATGGTAAATAGAAAAGCTTGTGAGTTGGAATGCACGGTCTATGTGAAACAGGGGATGTGTTAGACAAAGGCTCACTTCTCTCTTTGTTTGTTATCTCTCAGGACGATTGAGGAAAGCGTTCCCACTCTTTCCAGGTCGAACCAGATTGACCTTGGCTCCGTTCCTGTGTCTCTCTCTCTCTCTCTCTCTCTCTCTCTCTCTCTCTCTCTCTCTCTCTCTCTCTCTCCTCTCTCTCTCTCTTTGTCCTCAGATTGGACTCCGATAACTCACTGGTGTACCTAACCTTTTACATGTGTGGCCTTTGGGGCTGGAAAGCTGTGCGTCACTTCTACGCTAAGGGGAACTAGAACTCATCCAGATGCACAGAGCGCGATGCACACATTGAGGAACTTTGAAAGTTGGCCCCTTCTCCTGTATGTACTTTGGACCAGATCCTGACAGTTTACATGACCGGAAACTTGAGCTCCGCATTTTTTCTTTGTTTCTTGGCTTGTTCTTCTCCTACACTGGCCTGTTTGTGTCATGGACTGTACCACACTGCAAAAAAGGCATTACGCTTCATAGAGACCAATTCTTACATCCATCGATATGTGATTTCAATTGAATCCAGAGTGCACACATATACTGTGTATATGTGAAAAAAAAAATATTTCTGCATTTCCTGGTATTACGGACCCAAATATCTTCTTTTTCTTTCTTCTTGAGCAAACATAATGGTCTATCAAGATGATCATTTAAAGCCACACTGTATTTTTTAAAGATTATTTTCACATTTTGACCACAAAGAACTGTTGTACTGTTTCAAAAACATTGGTTTGGTTCTGTGTGACAACAACTAAAGTATTTGGAAACACTTTTGCCAACCTGACAGCTTTATGACACCAAAATGGACTTTTGATTTAGGAACCCGCAGAACAAGGAGACAAAGAATAGCCCCCTAAGAGAACAAAGCCATTTCAGACAGTAAGTCCATTGTACAAAAACGGACATTTACCGGAACATTTATATTCATGATTAAATCTGCAATAGTCCTTAGTTAAAAAGGATTTAAAAACATTCTTTAAGTGTGAAGTCAGAAACTCAGCTAATGACAGACAGTGACCACACAACCCAACAACTGTTATCAGATTATAAAGTTCCGATTTCAAACGGGTGAGAGGAGCACAGTGAGAAATGACAGAAATTCCTCATTTGAAATCAAATCTGATTGAGAAAATACACATAGGGGTTTTTTATTTGTGTTTCCCCTCGCTTTGGGAATGTTGAAGATTCAGGAACTGGACAAGTCTGTTTGTTATTTGAAGGACTGTGTTGTTTTCAACACTGAACATTCCAAGTGTTTCCCTCTTAAATTGTGCCTCTATATATTTCCAAAATGGTGTGTGGGTTTTTGGATGTACCGTATACTCACCAATAATGCTTTGATTACTTTGCTCATGGTGATGTTGACAAGTAGTTATCATCAGAACTACCGGTAAGTACACTTATGCACTCAGTATGCCCCTAGTCTTCTCAGCCCAGGGACAGCATTTGCACACAAAAAAGAAAGACACAAAATGTGTGTTCTCATTGCGTCCACACCTCAAAGTTATTCCAGTCATGACATGGGACTAATGTTGTGTTACATATAATCATTATCATGGTCAACCTGATACAATATACTACCACTGGATTAAAGGACTGTCAATGTTTTATTAATAAAAATAACACTTTTCTGCAACATACAAGAATCATTTGGTTCCTTGATTGCAACATATAAAATACAAATATATAGACTTGTTCCCGATAACAACCGAGGAAGTTCTGAGTTGTGCAAATGTTAAGAGGCTGGCCTGCTTCAAAACGCTGGTGAATTATAACTGATGCAATGAACACAAAGAGTAAAACCAACTTTTGATTGTAAAAAAGTTTTGGTTAATCGAAACAATAACAAGAACTGTATACACATATTACGGTAACACTTTACAATAAGGCTAAATATATGAACTGTTAGCTAATGCTTAATAAATGCAAAGTAAATATTAATTCATTAACTAAGCATTAAAAAAAGCTTAATGCTTCATAAGCATTAGCTAAGCATTAACTGTTATTCTTGGTAAAGGCTCAACTAAACATAAGTTTACAAAATATAGTTAAAGGTGAAGTAAGCGATTTATTTATGTTAATATAAGTGTTAAATCGCTCTTTATTCATAGAGTGATCACTTATACAGTGTGCGCATTTCATAAAGCCGATCTCTCAGTCACCGCTCTGCATGTAATCGGCAAATAAACTTTTCGGGGATCCCACTACTGATAATAACCAATCAGAAGAGAGAACACTACAAAACTACAATGTCTGCTTTAATTGTTTTTATCATGTTTTATCACACTTATGGATCTGAGATGATGCTAGATAACTCACTGCTTGAAGACCTTAGTGCATTAATGTTGGGACGAGGGAGGGGACTGCTAACTGCAGTAACTGACAGGAAGTTAGCTAAACTGACCTCCTACTGAACCTTTAATGCCTAACCAAACATTAACTTACCGTTTATAACTAACTGTTCATGCTTAATAAGCATTCATTAACTGTTAACTAAGCATTAAGTAACAGTTAATTCATGTACCCTTATTGTTAAGTGTTACCCATATTACTATACTTTTAAGTTGGCCAATGCTATATGATGTGCAAAAATCTACAAACAATCACAAAATCTTGCTATTTTGACTGTTTGCATTGAATATAATGTATCACTGCATACACACTGATGTGACTTCAATCTGGTCTTATGTACCACATTTGACACATGTATTGTCAGCACCTTGTATCAGTCTGATGTGTGGCACAGTCATGGTTCAAATCATTTTGATGGGAAATACAATCTTTCATTTGGTGATCAATTCTCTGCTCCATCCACGTATTTTCCACTCTATGAAGCCATTTGTCCTTCAAACCATTTGAGTATATTGTCTTTGTTCTGGCTGACCCACTGGATGTTGACTTTGGTTTGCTTTATGGCCTGATCCACCGTCCATTTCACTGGATCCTCGTTATAGTCCGATGCAAAACGCTTCAGCTACACACACACACACACACACACACACACAAAATATCATACAGTTATGTTGAGGCATTGCTATGGAAGAGCACCAAAGTAAAACAAAAACACAGCAGGCCTCATAATTACGAGATATTTTCTCATAATTATGAAATAGTACGTCACAATTATGATACCGTAGAAACAGTAGCAAAATAACATAGGTTAGACATTATATAATGCTTTGCTTCTTTTATTTGGGGAGGAAAGTACATACCAGCATGCAAAATACTGGGTCCATTAGGTGAATATATCATTTGAGAAGAAATAGCATAGCTGCATTGGTCTACTTAAGGCAGAAATATAGGATGTATAGTTTCAATATTTATTTACTAAGAATTTTGAGTGGTCCAGTCTGTTAAGGTAATTAAACATGGTCCAAGTGAGAACTGAGGGCTTGACAGGCACAACTACAGTAATGCAGGCCTTAAAAAACGGTCAATTGATTTAGTAGATTTTTTTTGCAATGTATCATATTTCCGCTATGGGATGTACAACCAAATTGGTTTGCGAACCGAATTCAGGTGAAAGACCAAAACCGAATTGAACTGATCTCACCCACAGGTATACGGAGCAGCGAGAGTGCCAAATGAAACAATAAATGTGTAAAAGACAAATTCCCACATTGTCAATGTCTGGTTTGGTTGGACTTTGAAACAGGAATTTCTGTTGTTATTATTTTGTTATTTTCAGACTATAGACAGCTAATTGTTCATGTACTTTGGTTGTTACCGAAAGCAAATGTTGCTGCAAACAGTTTTAGTTGTATATATTTTTATTTATTTATTTATTTTTATTACTTATTTTACAAGTGTTTATTTCCTGGTTTTTTGACTAGGGGTCCTAAAAAGCCCCGCCTACAACACTACTGCGCAAACCGTCATTTACTTAACATTTTGCCGTGTTTAGAGGAAAAACAATGACAATATGGTAATGGGAATGATGATATGGTTATAACGATAACAATATGGGAATTATAATGACAAAAGGGAGCAAAAAACACAATATTGCTTTATATTTCCATTTTTTTTACTTATTGTTTTATTTATTTCTCTTTCATTTTCTCTTTCTCTAAGACATTTATTTTTATTATTTAATTTATTTATTTGGCACTATATTGACAGACCTTTTTTTCTTCTTATTGGAGAAACGTTGACTAAAAACTATGCGACTGACTCACCTCGTCCAGTTCATATTGTGTGGAGAACCTGTTGGTAGCTCCCTCGAACGCTTGGTCTGCATTCCTGGCAGCAGGGACAGACAGATAAAATATATATTTTTGAACAGTTTTCAGTATAAAGCCTCCACACAGTTCAACTACACCACAAACTGCCTCTCAAATGACCACCATGTTGCATCACCACCTCTTAAACAGTGCTTACAAAAACGGTACATTGTAACCTTTCTGAGGGTAGAATTTATTGCCAAAATGACACTGCAAAAAGTGTGTGTGTGTGTGTGTGTGTGTGTGTGTGCGCACGTGTTTGTGTTCTCGTGATAGTAATTCCTGTCTGTTGAGATTTTAGAGCACTTCATGCTTCTGTCTGTTGACAAGCTTTATGGATATGCCCATTTCCTTTTCCAGCAAGACTTGGCACCTGTCCACAGTGCCAAAACGACTAGTAACTGGTTGACTGACATGGTATTACTGTACTTGATTGGCCAGATAACTCTCCTGACCACAGCTCTGTTTTCATAGTGTGGCGTTTTTCCTCTTCATTGAATTAATCAGCGGCTTCACTGTGTCCCGCTGCTACGATGTCATCGTGGTTAAGTAACTGCAGCGGCCATCACTGCTTAACGGCACTGACCCATAGACTGTACAAACTGTGACCACTGCTATCGCTGTCCAGCATAAACCCCGCCTACACAGTAAGGGTGCTGTCGGTGGTGGAAACGCAAACGAGATCTAGCGTTACTGTGCTGAGGTGAACCGTGCCGACCCGAACCACACCACTCAGTGGAAACGAGGAAGGAGCTTTAAAATGCTTCCCCACAAGAATTAGATTCCTTTTTAAGTTGAGAGTTCTCACAATCTAACTGCTGTGTTAGTTTGGCTTCTCTACCCTGACAAGCACATGTTCCGGGGTAAACCATGAAATACTTCTTGTAAATCCCTTGAAATTAAAAAATGGCTAAATTTAATGGTTTAGCACCGACAGGAAAATACAGCCTATCATCGACCTCAAACCAAAAACACTAGCATCACATTTTCCTTCCCAATTACATATTGGTCAAAACCCAAATAGACAATCTGACATATTTGTTCGTGACTATGAAAGCGAGATGTCATCTGTAAAAACCAATAAAGGAGGCAGCAGGCATAGTCCAAAATAGCAACCTACCCTTTACTGACATATTCCCAGTGTGCTCTGATGAAGTTCCAGACCAGCGCCTGCCCCGCCACGTTCTGGGCTATGCTGTGAATAATGTGACCCGAGTCCTTCACACTTATCTTCTCAGGGTCTAAAGTGTACTCCAGGTATCTGCAAAATAAGGACGGTTCTTCATTTAAAACAAGGCACCACAGGCAAACATATCGTTTTTTTTTTCAAGCACTGGTCAATTTTGAGATTTGTTGGGGTATGTTGCTTACATGTCTACTTTCATACTACCACAAATAAAAGGCCTAAAATGCACATTTAGATGTTTATTTGACTAAACCTTGAACCAAGAAACATTTAAACTTCTAAAGCACTTGCATCAACTACACTTTTCATAATCATGCTAAGCAGTATTCTGAAGGTGACCACAGAAGGATTAGTTCAAATGTTGTCAATTGTTTTTTTTTTTTTTTTTTTTGGGCATTTTTATGCTTTATTGATAGTGCCGAGAGACAGAGGTGAAATGGGGCAAAGAGGGGAGTAACATGCAGAGAACGACCACGGGTGGGAATCGAACCCGGGTCTGCTGCTGGGCCTGGCCCGGGAGGGGGACGCCTTACCAACTGAGCTAAAGGCGCCCCCAAATGTTGTCAATTGTGATTAAAAAAAATCTTAAAAACATGACTGACATGCATTTTTTTTAGAGATGCACATGTGTGCATAATAAGTTAGATATTGTCAAATTTGCATATTTATTCATACATTTCCCCCAAAAATATTGTTTTATTGTAAGAAATCAACTGGCCTAGTTTCATGAGGAAATCTGTAAATTAAAAATGTCACCCTATTCCCGTGCAGTGTCTCGCCTTGATACTTAAACTGCATGTTTTGACTAAAATGATTATTTATTGGCCACATCAGTACTTTCTACATAATCGTTTTTTGTTGTGTTCACCTGTTGAGCAGCCAGATCTTGTTGGTGCAACTCAGAGCTCTGGAGAGGAGCGTTTTCTCTGAGGGGTCTCTGGTGTTCTGAGACTTCTTCCAGGCAAACTCCCACTCTTTCCTCCCGCCGGCAGCCACAGCTTGGCAGTAGATTATATGCCGCAGTTCAGGGTGGACACTGCATCGCACGCAAACACGCACACACACACACACACACACACACACACACACACACAACAGTTATTCTCCCATAGAACCATCTCCTTTTCAAGTTTTTGGTGGTTGTTTTGGGCTGTTTGGACTTGACATATTTCTGCCTTTCAGCATGTTTGCAGACACACTGAACATCTTCTCCCTCTGGCACATAACACAATTCCATGCATGTAGGCCTACAGTATACATGCATGTGTGATGAGGTATTGAGCACATACAGTACACACATTAAATGAGGAGTCAGTGTTTCTCCACTTTAAAGTTGCACTACAAAACTTCCCCAATTACTGATTTCAAAAGGCTGCAGAGTAAGGCACTGTAAATATGTAGGACTAGGATCAGTTAAGAGGACATTGAATGAATAGGATGATGATCCTAATTGGTCACCAGATAAGGATTGCATCAGTGCATAGTGGTAACAACAGCCACAGACAGTTAACACTAAAATGTTATTAGGTGACACCTACCTTTACTAAATCACTGCTGGAAGGTAAAGCTACAGAATACAATGACAGCTTTTGCAATGACAGCATTTATTATTGTTTTGGATGGTTAAAGTATTATAGGCAAGTTGTGGAGGATTCAGAACATATGAGGTAATGTTAAGTTCAAAGTATATATTATATAATGTATATACTCATACAGAAATGTTCATACTTGTTAGTGCCGTTGTTCATCCAGTCGGCGAACATCTTTGTAGCCATCGCTATGCATTCTGGGAGTCCATTGGAACATGCAACCTCTATGGCAACGAGCCAGATGTGCCTTGGAATGAAGAACAGTTTCATTTAAAAAGGTCTTAAATGGCATTAAAGGTTGAGTGCTATGTGTTTTGAAGAAAACTGAAAAAGGCTGTTAAAAACGCTAGTAGGTGCATCTTGAATTGGGATTATTTTGTCAATCCTTCACGTCTTCTTTAATGTTTTTGCCACATGGGTGTAGCCGAACACATAGCAAAGTATTCAAAAGTGTTATTAAAAGGCAGGGCAAGTTTATTTATACAGCACATTTCAGACTCGAAAATATATGAAAGTACAATATAAACAAGTGAATTGTTAGTAATCACTCAGTGGTCTACTGTTATCTCTGTTGAAAGGTAAAACAAATTACTTGTTGGGTTGATTGCTTGAGAGCTTTGTAACTACAGTCTTGCCCTGTGAATCATTGTCTAATGTTTATTTTGTAGCGTGAACATAAATATTTTAAAGATAGATACAGAAGAATCATGCAATTGAGTTTAACTTCATTGCATCTTGCATTTGAAATAACCCCCTGACTTCTTTGCGTGTGGCGGTGGTTCCATGCACCAAGCAGCACACAGCGTATTGGAATGGCGGTCATGTCTACAAACCATGACGTGTGAGCCAACAACGCCAGCTCGCACATCTGTTCTTAATTGGCACTTTTGGAACTGGACTGTGTGAGTTTGTTAAAAAAAAAAGAAAATTGAAACTGGAAACATGTGTGACTCTGCTGGAAGATTAACTTGAGGAACAAAATCTGTGCAAAAACGACAAAATTGTCAAGAACCACAAGGGATCAGTAAAAAATAAATAATAATAAAAAATCTATTTTTTTTCTTACCGTAAGGAGTAGTCCTCTGGGACTTGTGAAACGTCTGTGTCATTTCCGAAGAAGTTGTACAAGCCCTTAACCTGTTGCTGGAGGTAGGCCTGTGGGGAAGAGATGGATTTACAGTGGTTTCCAGGAACACACGCAGTAGTATATAACATATTTTACTGCACATCTGTCCATGTTCTGATAGGGGGGGATGTGCATACACATTTCACACCAGCGGTCGATCACATTCCCTCTCTTAAATCCACTATCCTCTACAGGCCAATTAAAGGTGCTACGAGGAACTTTTAAATATTTCTGAAACAGTCTCATTTTTCTTCTGATGATCATAAATGACGTATTTCTTTTCTTTTTATATTAATGTCTTTGTCATGGGTATGCTCACCGAAGAACTACAGCTGGCGTAGTAAAAAAAAAACAGTACCGCTTTTGTCCAAATGGGCTGCTAGAATCAACACAAACTAAAAGATCCTCCGAGCACCTTTGATAAGTTGGTGAAGTAATACATACGAGATACATTTTTGTTTTCTTTCTGGAATATCACAAGTTCAAAGTGACACGTGCCTGCATGGGTCCATACACCTCGGAGCGCTCCAGCATCTTGACCGTGTAGGCCAGGTTGTCCACTGCGGTTTTCCAGGGAAGGTACGCTCTGTCGTTCCGAAGAAAGCGGGTTGTATTCAGAGCCAGAGTCAGGTCCACAACGTTGGCCCTGAAGGGAAACCCCCCACACAGATTGGATTAGTTAAGATCAGGGTGTGTGCAAAATGATGAGACCCACCAGAATCACCCCTATATTTCACACCTTATGTGTCACAGTACGAAACAGAAAAGTGGAAATTGGCAGCAGTCTGGATCAACAGAATTCAAGTGGTTACCTGGCCAGATTAAATGCATCATCAATGAGCTGGGCTCTGTTCAAGACTGGGATCCGCTACAAAAAACAAAAAGAGAGAGATGAGGGACAGTAGGCATCTCAATTTACGAAGATGGCAGAAGAGACAGCCGCAAAGCTAAATGTGTATAATTCTGGTCACATGATAGAACTGTATGATTTATCAGCACTTGGAAAACGTTCAAGAGATTTTGGTACACATTTCTGAGTTGGTATAGGAGGGGAAAGGGGCAAAAATAATAACATAACTAAGTATAACTTTTCACAGAAACATTTTAGTTTTATTTCTATTTCCTCCCTAGGTTTTTATGGTCAAATCCAGTTCTATGTAATTGTTTTTTCTTAAGCCACATCATTCGGCTGCCAGTCTGACTTTTGACAGGAAACAATTTGTCTTTCTATCCAACAAAGGAGATCCTCTCCTCACAAATATGAAAAGGAAGCATTTGAGGACGCCTTTATTGTTGCTCATAACAAAAAGCCTCCAGTCAATTTTTAAAAAACAATCGGGTCTTTGCATGCAAATGTGTGTGGTAACTAAAACAAAAACAAAAGAGTAGTTATATCTCCACATATATTTCATGTTTCAGTTGTTCACATACCAACAGAGGAAGGAAAAAATATAATGTTTAGTCGATATTTAGTCTGCCAAGTACTCCAAAAACATCAGGGGACAACTTGTTGTAATTTTTCGACAATTTCTTGTAAAAGAGCGGCTTGTATTCATGACCTTATACAGTCAAATGAACTGTTCCTATGTGGGAAAAGTTGTATTGGGCTCATTTCAGTGATTTTCTCATTCTCTGGCTCAGCACTCACATGTGGGTCTTTCTCCAGCTGAGTGAGGAGGCGTTGCCAGTTCTCAGGGTTGTAATTGACTCTGTAAAATCCAGTGCAGTTGACGTTCGCCAGAATCCACTCGCCACTCTTAGACATTAATTCGTCCTTCTTTACTGTTCAAATGGGGCAGATGTTGGTCAAAGGTTAAGTCATACTTTTATCAATCAATCAAACATGTATCATAGCCCAATTATACACAGAAAATGCCTCAAAGGGCTGAACAACAACAAACAAAATTAAAAAAATCTATACAAAAACACCACAAACCATATACAATCAAGAGAAATGACCTCATATAAAAGCATTATGAACAAAAAATATGACATCAATAAAAATGGGGGGACTCATTACACAGGGACTCATTACATTTTGGGGTTGCTCTACTAAACGTTTGCGTGTATAAAAACGTGAGATAAAGGGATTTCACTTGCAAAAAAAACATTCAAGCTGATCTACTTTTACGTTTGCTCACTGAGGATTGTGTGTCAAATAACATGCGCTGTCCATTTACTACCTTTGCCTTAATGAAAATGCTAAATCAGGCGTTTCTTCCCGAGTGCGCAAACTAGGCTATGGGAGGCGTACTGTAGATGCAAACAGGTTTATCAAGCACACACACTGTGATTTCCAAAGCCTGAAAATAATTGGGGTGGTTGTGATTGGGTCCTTATTTAATATGTTTGAAAAGCAGGTGTTAAACTGTTGGATAAAGATACAGAGAACATGTCGAGCAAAACTAACGGCGGTTTGTATGAAAACAAAACCTTGTGTGTTGTTGTATATTCTGTTACCTGTGCCGTTGGTTTCCAACATGACAAATGAATGAGATGTTTCTGACATGACTCGGATCGGGACGTACCACCATGGACTTAACAGACAAAGAAGAACAAATAGACGGAGAACAGTGTGGTGTAAGTACATGGTAGGATAAAGCCAGGATGATCCAAGATATGATTATTTGACCTTCTATACAGTCAGCGATGAGTTGTTAAAATAACGACCTACAAAGAAAGCCTTTTTAGTAGAAGGTGACATGAATCAGAATCAGAAAGGATTTTATTGCCAAGAAGGAATTTGTCTTGGTGAATAAGGTGCATACAGTTAGACAATAAGACAATAAACAATGAACGAACAGTGACTAGTAATATATACAATATAACACAATATATAAACAAGTGAAGGTAAAGATACTTAAAATTTGTAAACATTATATGGAGCATCTAATCTGCTTTAAAGGTCACATATTATGCTTAATTTCAGGTTCAAAATTATATTTCTCACCATGCCATTGCTGAATCTGCTCTTTTCACCCTCCGTCTAAAACGCTTCGTTTTAGAGCCTGTCTCTTTAAGCCCTGCCTTCCAAAAAACCCAGTCTGCTCTGATTTGCCCTGGATCGAACTGCCGGTTTGAATCGAACTGCCAGTTGGATTCAGGGGTATTATTACAGGGGAGATAAAGTGGAGGTGGAGAAAAAGAGAGTGTTGTTTTTACACATATTTCTGGAGTCTCTATACACACCAGGGAACCATATTAATGTTGAAAAAACTTGACAGAGTGCATTAAGCATAATAGGTGACCTTTAAGATATTTGCAATGCCGTAATGCTGGAAGCCAGAGCTGTTATGGTCTGGATGTTACCGGAAAAACAAACTCAAAACCATGTCGGATTACATTTTTGTGAAACTCAACTGTGGCAGTGTTAAAGACATAGTTGCAAAACATTATTTCAAAACATTCCTTATGGCCAAAGGCTGTAATCTGCTGTAATCAGCATGATTAAAGTCATGGCAGCCTCACTGTTATTTTTGCCAAATGAAACAGACACAAGAATCAGACTCTTTAATTACTCAGTGACACTGATCTCAGAGGGAGTTGGATAATACCAAGTGATGGAGTCGCCAGAGAACAGATTTATGATCCATCCTTGGCTTTTGTCTAACTCTAGCAAGCATGGTTAACATCACACTTAAGATGTGAAATTCCAATTCCGAGTACTGGAGGAGGAAGTCTTAATTTTAAACCATTGTTGACTACATGTTTTCTTTTTATATCCCCACCCCTCCTCCTCTCCCCCCTCAGTCCAAACTTGAAGTCGACATGCCAACAAGTGACAACAGCATCTAAGCTTTACAGAATTGAAAGGTGAGCTTTGACACGGTCCTTCTAACTGGTGTTTAATGTCGACCACTCTCTCAATCTGTGCAATCAATAACCGCAAGATATTAAATTACATTATTTTTATTACATTGTCCTCCAAAGGAATACTCATTATACTTTAAGTTCTGTTTTGTCCTTAACCAACTCCTGCAGGGGAAGTGTGAGTCTTTAGCCATTTCATTCTAGCCACTACATTTAAAAGCTGTGCGGTGGTGTATGGTTCTTTTATCAGAGCTTTTTCACTGCTGCGTCTAGCAATCGACATTGATGAGAGCCGTAAGACTGAACCAAAACCGTTTACATGTTTGATCATAAATGAGATGTGAAGTGAGACAATCAGTGCGAAAATGCTATTTTAATATAGTTTTTCTTAATCCCTTTTTCCGCTCACCCAGGAACAACTGCTGGCGTCGTAAAAACACTAAAGTTGTTTGCCCAAAGGGGCCGCTAGAATGAACACAAACTGAAAGTTCCACGTAGCCACTTTAAATAAACTGTGAATTATGAGTGCACTGAAGCAATGTCTATTTAGCACATACCTAGATTCGGAAGAGTTTTTATACATGAAACGCTTCTGGTGGATTTCTCCATTGGTAGTGTTGATGGTGATGATGGGATAGCCACTTTGTTTTGTCCAGGGGTCCATTACCCTGGCAACTTTGGTGAGACCATTTTCCTCATCTACGGCCTGCAAACATAGCACAGATGGGTTTATATGTAATGATATAACTACCATTATTACGAAAAAATACATAGGTACTGTCATCATTTTCATTAAGAACCGTCCTGTGACAAAGAAAACACTTAATTTTAGACTTCACCTTTTGAATGTATTCCCAGAGGTCGTTCTGGTCAACGTTTCTATTCGTAAACTCAGACAGGTACATCTAACACAAAGTGAGAGATAACAAGGAGAGAGAGAGAGAGAGAGAGAGAGAGAGAGAGAAGAGAGAGAGAGAGAGAGAGAGAGAGAGAGAGAGAGGTAATGGTTAAAGGTAACATACAGTATTATGCACATTTTCAGGTTACAATTTTTATTTTGGGTTTCTAGTAGTTTTCATGGTGGAGTGTCCAATATTGCTCATAATGTCATTGCTAATTCTCCTCTGTTCAGCCTGCCTCTTTAAGCATCCGCCTTCCAAAAAGCTCAGTCTGTTCCGATTGCCCTAATTCTAACTACCAGTTAGATGTATGATATCATAAGGGGAGAAGCCACGAACCCCCTCTCCCCCTTCACCAACCTAACCTCACCTCACTGAAATTCACTGGGGTTTTTAAACACAGGTTTTCAGGAAGGTGGAAGTGACAAAATGGAGAGATTGTTTTTTTCTCATACTTTGGGAGTCTTTAGTCACCAAGAAGGAGTGGAGTTTGCATGATAGGTGAACTTTAACACAGTTTTGTCCGTTTGCGTTATAATTATTTATTGATTATTCAATGCAGGAGGGAAACATTGAACTCAGAAACAATGTTGAGAGCTGGGACATGTGTTTGGCTTAAGACAGTTTTTCTGTCATTTTGTGGCCGGTCTCGAAGGACAATGATGGATGTTGTAGGTCAGGACTCAGGAGGGGGAGTATTTCTCAATCCTGCACCTGCCTGCTCCATCCCCACAGGGTTAATATGACACCCTCATTGATTTAGCTCCAGGCAGTTGGAACTACAAGTGGACATATCATTTGGTATACACGAGTGAACCTGTTTTTAATTTGTCTTTCCCAATGGCCAAAGACATACACCAGATGTGGGAATGTGGGACTTCAGAGAGCAGTGATGGTGTTATTGTTATCTAATCAGGTCAGGTCAGTGAATAGACGCACGTGGAATGAAACACATTTAGTACACTGCGACTGTCAGTTAGGACAATAAACCTACACATTTTATTCCAAAATCTTATTTGTGAAAGTCAACTCCTGACTCATCATATCTGTCTAACCTTTTTGTAATTTGGGCTCTCTTCCAGACTACATTCCCTTCAGTCGGCACTGTTAAGCCAGCTTGCTATTGGTCAACTAGGTGATATTGTGTGTCACCATTTCACCAAAGTTGACAACGCAAGAAAACATTGGTGGCAATTTTCCTTTGAAACTAATGATCCTAATGAGAAGAAAAATTGATTTTAACGCAAGATTTTGCCGTTTCAGATAATGGCAAGACCGGTCATTGGGGCAGTGTCAACAAGAACTGTGCATACTAAACTTCATGAAGGTAGGAGTTATTGTCGGGATGTTGTGTTAGAAATGTTATTGAGTTGTATTAGTTTTACGATGTACCAGGTATACCTAATTAAAGAATCAAAGCATGATAAAATGTAATAGGGCAAACTAATCCAATCACTTCTCCTTGCTCACCAAAGGATCATGACACCACATGTTGGAACCACTTGTCAGATTTTCCCTTATTAATTCTGTATAATGTTGAAACATTAGGCATTTATTTTGTTGTGAATAATGCTAATCAAGTATTGGAATGTCTTTTGTTGTCTTTTGATGGTTGACTATCTGTTTTTATTGAGATGATTATGAGGATACGATGTCAGACAGTGCGCCGATTCTGGAGCTGGGAAGGGTGAAAAATTTTCAACCGCAAAACTACAAATTATTTTGTGGATAGGTTCATTTTATTCATTAATTTTCAGTTTTTTTTATTCAATAAACGCGTGAATAATGGCATTGAGAATGTGGGAATGCGCGTTGATTTACGCACCGCTCCTAACACAGCATGTTCTTAAAAAAGCTGTGTGTGCCAATATTGCTGGCGCCACTTATGGCCAACCCAAATCTCTGAGAGCGAAAGTGAATCCTTTACTTTGATGGTTGCATGCAGTTTGCTTTTCTTTTTCTGGTTGCATTCAGGAAATCCTTAATTGAAGAGGGCGAGCGAGGCATACCCGATATCATTAAGGGTTTATGTGATTTTAAAGCAGGCTTTTCTTTGCCCCAATTAAGGCATCAAATTAGAAAACTTTGCGGTGCGCTTTCTCTGCCTGCTCCACCCGTGTCGTAAATCATGTCATCTGGTGAGCTGTGAAATTGTTAAGAGGATGCGTCTGCTCTGAAAAAAATAAACAACTTTGCCAGGAGGACACTGCACTTGGGTCTGCCCTAAGCACAAACGAGGGCCTCCCTTAACTTGGGACAGCCCCGATTTCAGCCCATCTGAATGAGGTTAATAGTTAAGGCTTACTTTGACACCTTTGTTGAACACCCTTTCCTCCACGATGTCGGCCAACATTCTCACCACACACGACCCCTACGGAGTGAGTGTACAGCAAATACATGTTAACGTCTATATTCATGGTGCAGTGATATGGATGCAAATACAACAACAACAACAAAAAACAATGCAGACATCTCTTGTCCACCTTAACTCTTCGGTATAGACCCCATGGCTGTGTATGCTTGTATTGTATTTGGAAGCCCCAACTGTTGTAATTTTGAGACATGATGTGTACTCATTGATTCATTGACTCTACCTTATTGTAGGTTATAGTATCAAACAGGTACATTATCTCAGGAGTGGTCTGGACATCTTGAGACGGAGCTCTGAGAGGACGGGATGAGTCCTCAGCGTCCACCTCAAACGCAGCGAGGAGTTCGCCGAAGAAGTGTCTGTCTCCCTGAAGGAAGCAAATACAGACAATACGTGAAGACATTTTTCTCCTAGTCTAAACTTATCTCTCTTGTTTACAGCTGTATATCAAATTGTACCTTTCTGTATACATTTGAGGCCGCCATTGTAAATAAGAAACTGTTCTTAATGACTTGTAGAAATAAAAAGTGAAAAAAAAAAAAAAAAAAAAAAATACAAAAAATAATAATAATAATAATAATAATAATAATAATAATAATAATAATAATAATAATAATAATTGTTTTTGGAGCCAGGAGTAAGAACATTTGAGAGCAACATGTGTCTAAATGGTTATAGGGGAAGGTGGGGTGATTTGTGCAACTTTTTACTCAAAGTGATTTTAAAGTGAGGCCTTGACAGTTATGTCTCCAACTCAAATATGTACATATATTTCAGGATGTTGTGCATCCCTGGCAATAAAAACTTTGGATCTGGAATAAACTGTTTAAGAAATATAGCTTTCGGAAAAAAAGTTGTCTTGTCGCACAAATCACCCCACTACGTGGGGTGATTTGTGCGTCATTGTGTCACAATGACAAAGTCACCATCATCATCTTTCTGGCCATCTGAACTCTCATCAGTGGTGTCGTTAAGTGGAATTGAGATGTCACTCTCTTCTGAGCTACTGTAGACAATCACTTTCTTTTGGTGACCAGCGTATACAGCCATGCCACTGGCACAACTCTCAGAAATGTACTTTGCACTAGTTGCTCCGTGCTTGTGGAACCAACTGCCACCTGACAAATGTGATTCCCCCTACATTTCTGCCTTTAAATCAAGGCTCAAAACCCATATGTACACCCTGGTGTTTCCTCCCCATTAACCTCTGCACTACTTACTTACCTCTGCACTACTATCTGTGTTTATGTGGATGTATGGGCTTTACGTCTTTTATTTTGGTTATTGTTATTTTACCTTCATTGTTTACCTACTGAATGCACTATGTACAGCACTTTGGACAGTGCAAACTGTCATAAATGTGCTTTTATAAATACATTTTACTTACTTACTTACTTATAACTCACCCAGGCCCTTGCGCACAAATCACCCCATCCCCAGAATTTTGGATAATAGGCATGATGCAGCTATTTAGGGTTGACATTGTGCTAACTATATAGACTCAAAGTGTAGCATACCAAAGCACTAAAACATGTGTCAAATGTTTTCAAACGTGTCTATAATTGTTCAGACACAATAATCAAAAAACCTTGATCATGGAAATTTTACTTTGAAAGGCAAAACACAGTTTTTTGAGCTTAAATGTGCTTATATCTTATTTCTTGTGTCTCCCTTCTTTACAGGATGAGTCAAATGGATGGCTCTTCTTAAATATGTGGTCACATTTCCAATTTCTTCCACGGTCTTCTAGAAACAAGGGGTTTTGCAACTTCCAAAATGCACAAATCACCCCACCTTCCCCTATGTCTATAAAGACAAAAAAAATCTACCAAGCAGTCAGTGAACCTTCTGAGCGAAACTTAACTATGTCAAATGTAGGCTCCACGTGGTCCACTGCGAGGCTTGACATGTAGCTGGCAAAGCCCTCGTTCAGCCAAATTTCGTTCCACCACTTCATTGTCACCAGATTTCCAAACCACTAAAAAAAACAATAAAAGAGAACATGTGTCAACTTGAGTCTGTCAATTGCTGGATGGTCTATAATCTAAATTTTTTCTCATATCATAACATTGTTTTTGCCGCACAAAGACTTTTCTCTCCCCCCCCCTCCCCCTTTCTGACCTGGTGTGCCAGTTCATGTGCGATGATATTGGCGATGGCTTCCTTGTGCAACACTGAGGTCACTCCTTCCTCATAGAGCAGCATGTCCTCATGGTATGTGATCAGACCCCAGTTTTCCATTGCTGCAGGAGCTAAGTCTGGCAATGCAATTTGATCTGGGGGAATCGTATATAGATATGGACAGATAATCAAATTATTTACTGTAAATACATTTACTTTCCCAGAAAGTATGGCGTCCTGGCAAGAGCAACCAGAGTCGCTGATAAAATTTAACCTATTTCCAAAAAAAAACTGTTTGTAAAAAATTTATTTACATTTTTTCCTAAAACGTATCTATTAGAATACAAACCCGTTTATCGTTGCTATGTCTTACCTAGCTTGTTCAGTTGGTAGTTGCTTCCAAGGTAAGTCTCGTAGAAGGTGAGAATGTTCCCGGTGATGTTGGCTGCATATTGAGTGTGTCCTGCTGCAGTGGCGTTAGGACGGGCAAATGTCTGGATGAACAGAACGCAGTGGTAAGATAAAGCACAGAAGATGCGGTCCTTCATATTTTGGCCAGGAAACATGACAAGGAGCAGTTAGTAGGCTACAGAAGCCAAGAACGGCCATAATTGCAATCACGTGTTAATGCACTTATTTTGTGATAACCAGTGAATGATCTCCAGAAAACAAAGTTTGTTTGTCGTGATGAGGAGAAATGACAAAGTCTGTTTATTCGTATTACCTAGATCATTAAATGCTGTTATCTCAAGATCACCAACCAGTTATCTTGTTATGGTAAGTAAACAAACGTTAACTCAAGAAAACGATTGTTATCACAAAAGGTTGTTTCCTCTTATTATGCCTCGTTTACACTGAGCAGTGTGGTTCGGGTCTGCACAGCGTAGTTCTAGTCAGCACCTAGATCTGGGTTGTGTTTCCATTGCTGACTCCTCCTCTTACTTGGTAGGCCGGGTTTATGCCGGACGGTGTAGGCCTATAGATACAGTTTATGGGTCAGAGCTGTTGAACGTCGCTGGCCGCGGCAGCTACGTAGCTATGGTGAAATAATAGCAGAAGACTACTGATTAATTCAATGAAGAGGAAAAACAATTAACAAAGGGATGCAATCCGACATTTTTTCGCTAAACACAAGACTGTAATGATACTGTCTTCTTGCCAATCAATGGACTGCAGTGTGTAGCTCCACCCTCTTAGGACCCTTTGGGACGGCTTGGTACCCCAACAAAAGGGTCCCAAAAATAGGTGCGGCTCGGCTCACTTGTTTTGGAACCTTTCCCAAACTTTTGACAGTCGAAACACAAATGAATCCATGCAGAGACACACTGAACCAAACCGCAACGCTCAGTAGAAAAGAGGCATTACTAACAATATTAGTTGAGGTTTCCAATATAACTTATAACATAAAAAAGGCCCTTCATTTTCCTCAAGATCATGAAGTAAATAACCCCTTATCCCAAGATAATGGGAAATACAAATATTTTAAGGCATGGCCATTCTTGTCTTTCGTAAGTTAGTTAGCTGCATTGTATTTTGGAAAGGCATTCGATACCCTACCAAAACTATTGGCAGAAGTAACACTTTCCAGTTATCCTCATATCAAAAGTTGACTGGCAAAGATTACAGTCACAATTTCCACTGCAGTCAACCAAAACAACCTTACAGTGTTACATTGAATTCATCATAAATCTACAGGCGCACACGTACATTAATTTCCACACGCTCATGTGGGGTAGGGGTTGACGTGAACTCGGAAACTGCGATGGCAAACAAGTACGTCGACATCTTCGGCGTCGAATGAAAACTAGTGTATTGCCAGTCATCGTCTAGAATATTGGATTCTGAGAGAGTGGAAATGAGGCAGTGTAAGTTATCACTGTGCATCTTTTGATTGCTCAACGAACAGTAGGCCAGTTTGTTTTTCTTTCACCTAACATTTGACCATTTGCTAGAGCTGTGGTGTTTCGCGGGTGAATGATGGTCACATCAAACACGGCCTTCATGTCTGGCTCATCGAAACAGGGAAAGAGGCCCCTGGTTCCTGTTGGTTCCATATTGGTGGCGACAAGGTATCTATAAATACAAATGAATATTATTTGTTTAATTATCAGGTGTTTACTGAAGAAACACTGGATGCAAAAGTAATGAGGTAGCAATGTTGGTATCATAGAGAAAAGGTAATGAATGCACAAAACACACAGGAATGTACAGATTGTAGAGAGATGCATACTAAAGCCAGTGTCTGTGTGTCCAGTGTCTGTGCCAGTGTGTGTGTGTGTGTGTGTGTGTGTGTCTCAAGTCAACCCACACTTTGGGAACAGTGCATTTGTGAGGAAAGACGTCAGTATTTGTATACGCGTTTAGTGTTCTTTTACCCCATGGGCCTGCCATGACGGATTTACCAATTACAGTAATTTGATTAATGCGACAGTAGCTAACAATGGCACCAAAGCAGTTTGATTACTAGGATAAATTGGGCTTCTTACTCCTTTTCAAAAAGTGAAAACTAAACTCTAAAAGCGGATGGATTAACCACCAGCTCCTAAACTATAGCCCACTCTGTTTTTATAAGACTGCAAACACATCTGATCTTTATCTGGTTTTCATTAAAGACTCACATGACTCACATCCAGATGTATTTGTACTATGATTACTTTTTAGCTTGGTGTGGTTTATTTTTCTGTTTTTTAGCAGCTCAAACTTGTCAGTGGCCAACTTTGTTTATAAGCTGGACTCGTTACCGAAACATAGAGTCGAGTCATCTCTTTGTCACTTCTATGGAAGTGGTTAGACTGATGTGTATATTGAGCACAGTGTGTTAGACCTCGCAGCTTCAATGTGTGCATAACAAATATGTTAGAAATGTAAGCTGGCTGCTTGTTCGATTTCCGTGTGACAGAGCTGGGCTATAATTATAGTAATATAACAAGTTATGTAACTACTGTTGATTAATTAGTTATTGGTTACAGTGCAATGATTTGGACTGATTGGGAAGCAACATTTTGGATTGGAGTTTTGTTGATTTATCATCATACGTCTAAAGACTAACAACACAGAGCTTTTGAAGATGTCAAACAAGAAGGCAAACACAATTCTTCTTCAATGCAAATAACACCACCATACTTTCACTCGGGGAAACTGTCTCAATTGCACTGTAATGGCAGCGTTGTATAAAGGACCTCAAGGGACATGGACATTGAAATAGAGCATTTCTTTATTTAATAACTAAATACACCAAACACAGGAATTAATAAATTGGTTTACAAATTCATTCATTAATAAATTATCAAAAAGAGGAACTATAAAAAGATTTTACAAATGAAACTTTAAAACATAAAAACATAGATGCAATTCTATTAATAATTTAAAAAACAATCATTGAATTCACAAACTATTAAATGTCCATTGAGGTCTTCCATATGAATGCTGGAGAGCAACATGTGGACATCATTTATAGAAAAGCATGAGTCTTTTCATTTAATTTTGTGAGGCACTTAACAATTCCTATAGAATAGTTAAATGGGGGATACTCTTTCTGACTGGAATACTCATTATTTCTCTTATAGGATACTTGGGAATACACAGAAAACTGTTTTTGTGGTTGTGTGCTTACCTTTCTGTAGTTTTATCACCTTCATCAGCTGGTTGACCTTCAACATATGAGATCACATACAGCCCTTCTAGATTGTCTAATATTTGTACCCCGAAAGCATGAAACAAAGTGTAGTTTCGTCCAGCCTCCAGGACATCGTTCAACTGGATCTCTAGGAAGCTGCTTTCGTCTTGGTTTTTCTTCACCGCTGAAATGCCTATCGTTTGGTTTGTGTCTGGTCCCTCACCACTGGTGGATCCATGGAAAGGTGCAGGTCCTTATTGTGGAGGAGGATGGTGCTAGTGGTCTCGACACAGCGAAAGCTCACAGTAAAGTTCCCTACTAAGATCAACTCGTTGCCATCAGTTCCCTTTGCTTTCGGGTCGATTCGGGTGGAGAAGTAAGGCTGGAGAAAGACCTTGTAGTGGTGAGGCACGAGATTCCTCGGCAGCCGTGGTGCCCTGGTGTCGGGTTCAAGTTGAAGATCTCAGCCCTGTACACGATGAGCACTGTGACAACGCTGGCCAACGCAAAGACGGAAAGGACAACCAAGGCAGCGACCGGAGCCTTGGATGTGAAGGCCACTTTGGGCATGGTGACGCTTCTTAAGTCCCGAATGGTCCCTTTTCAATCGACTGGTAGAGATGAGTCCAATGAGGTCCCGCAGAGCATGTATGTATGTATGCCTCTCTCTGGTGCCCAATCACTGATCTGTTTCACTGAAAGTAACCTCCTTCCCTCTGTTAAACAGGGCTTAGCAATGAAGGGTCTGAATCGTAAGATAAAGCATTAACTTGGGGAATTGCCGAAGGAGTGTGAAGAGGGCGATGTTCATTGGTCTCGTTTGAAATGATCAGATTGTGCTCTAAAACATCTGGTGGTGGTTACTGTGGTCTCCCCACTAATGCGAGGGTTAGGTAAACCTCGGGGAACACTGCACTGTCGAGCCCATCACACGCACACACACCCACACACTTTCTCAAATTCCCTTCCTATGAATCCATAGCACACGCTGCCTGAAACATCATAAACACACATGCCTCGCTGGACACAAGAGCTGCCGGAGGGTGAAGATCAGCGTCATTGCTCCTGATTGCAGGTAAAGGTGTCCCAAGGGTCCAAGATCCAGTGACATTTCCCCCCCAACACCAGGGCTCAGATGATGGCTTTCCAAAGATACAAGATCAGGACAGATCCTGAAGGACTTTGTAAAGATACAAGTCTAAACAGATCCTGCACAACGGACACACCACTGACAAAATATGGAAACATATGAAGTGAGGAGTGCAGAGTAGGCTGGATTAGAAAGGAGGGGGGAAATAGAGGAGGAGAATGGAGAAGAGAGTGATTTTTGGAACTCACTAACTTGGCTGGAAAGCCCCCCAACCTGCATGGAATCCACAACCACCATGACCACAACACAAACATTCCTCCCCTCAGGAGAGGGAACACGGGGAGATAAATAGGCACCATGAGAACAATGTAGGAACAGAGAGGGCCTAGGTGGGTGCGGCGCTGGTAATTTGTGCTGAGAACAGATGTTCCCGTTGCAGAGTGGAGGAGATCAAACCGAGGCCGAAGTCGTGAAACACTCAAAATGGTGCAACAACCAAGGACAGTCTTTGCCGCAGGGTGACAGGTGGAGGAGAGGTCACCTGAGCCCGCATTCCTGTTTCACATAATATGTGTTCACTCCAATTAATGGGCTGCTAGAGACGTCAGCATGTTGTTTATGACAGGTGTGAGAACACCCATTTGCATTCAAGCATTTAGCGAATAAACTTCAAATCAATTTCCATGTATTAGTCACAGAGAAGTGCAAACAGAGCCAAGGAAAGCAAATACAAATTCAAAAAAGAAGTCTTTGAGGTGACAGACAATTCAAGCGCAGTCAATTATATGTGTTTACTCCAATTAATGGGCTGCTAGAGACGTCAGCATGTTGTTTATGACAGGTGTGAGAACACCCATTTGCATTCAAGCATTTAGCGAATAAACTTCATATTCAATTCCATGTATTGAGTCACAGAGAAGTGCAACAGAGCCAAGGAAAAGCAAATAAATAATTCCAAAAAAAAAAGGTTTTGTTGGACCAGACAATTCAAAAGCGCAGTCAATGTATGATGTGGTATAGAGCAGATGTTGGAACCTCTGTGTATGCGCAGGTCTTTTAGCCACACTTTGTGCGTCTGTTGCTTTCAGGGAGGGTTTACTCCTTAGACAGCAGGAGGTAAGTTTTGGAATGCCTATGCCCGCCGCAGAGAAATGTTTACACAAACACACAGTAATACCCTCGAGCACGCATCTGCTACTCGTCCAACACACCAGCACAAGCGCAGAAGTAAAACGATATCACAGCGGTGCATTGGCAAACTGGACCTTCTCTTGTAATACCTTTAACAGAGAAACCTTTAGTGAGCAAAGCTTTGAGAATGGAGACCTCTACTGATAAAGAAGATACTTGCAAAAGCACTGAATTCATTCCTGAGCTGTCAGAAGCAAAGAGTTGAAGCTTGTGGAAAAAAAATAAAGAAAATAAATGACAATTATAGATGCTGCGCAGCAATGGTCGGGCGGAGCAGTATGAGGAGGAAAGGAAGGACCAATACACAAGGGTTCTCTCAGCAGAAAGGCCAAAACTAAACATTCATGCTCATCTTATCGGGTACGGCAATATGCATTTTTAAAGTTCTAATTATTTTATGGTTTCTGGTTAAGTTTAGCACCGGTCTGGACTTGTTTGCAACACACTGCACACCGCCGCGCGGCGAGTTTACATAGAAAGTCAATGTATTTGCGCGCCGCCGAGTGAATGGGCGGCTGCCGGCGAGTGGTCCACGCGGCGCGGCCAGGGCAGGAGTTGAAAATATTGAACTTTTTGCCGCGCCGCGGCGATAGCCAATCAGCGTCAAGCTCCTCCCGACGTCACTCACTTCGGGACGACGGACAGAGGAAATTAAGATGGATGAAAACATAATAGTCACAGTTTGCTCCCATAAGTTCTGTGAATAGCCTATGTCTGTTGCCTGCTGTGTACAGTTATCAGTTTTGCTTTATGAACCAAGTTAGCACCGGTTAGCTTGGGTAAAGCACCATCAGCACAGCAGACTGGTGCTCTCAGCACCGATTAGCACCAGCGCCAGCATATCCCCAGAGTAGGAGAAGGCTACTCTGGTCGGGCGGCGGACACAATATGACCCAATATGATCACGCGGCGCCGCTGAGTGCAGTGTGTTCGTACCTTTAGGAATAATAATCCTGAGTGGGGTCCTTCAAGCCTTGCTGCTCAGCCCCTAATACAACTTCACATACGTGTAACATATACAAAATCTGTGGTCTCAAACAGACACGTTCTGAACAACACAGCACAGCACAACAGCTGGATTGTGTTCAACTGTTTACTGCAGTGATTTGAGCAGGAACAATGACTCTCCATGACAGCAATGGAAATGTGCAAAAAAGGTTTCCAAGTCTATGAATTCCTTCATTTTAAGACAGGCAGGTTAAATGTTTTAAAACCTCGTAAAGTCCTTACATTCTCTCCGTCTCTGCTTTTGGAGAAAGACAGATATGATTTTAAAAAAAAATCACAGACGTTAACAATAAAACAATAAAGGGGTATCAAGAAAAGAAATGTTGCAATCCAACACTGGAATGAAGCTTCCTTAAACTGTGCTGCATTCCTGACAGGCTGTGATTACAACAGCTTAATAATGCCACGGATTAACATTGGCTGTGCAGAACCAGATTGGGTTTTCCGTTTGTTTAGTATGAGGTTGTGTGGGAGGACTTGGTCCTGCTGACCCAGGGTCAGTACCCATCCATTCTCAGAAGCTTTTTGGTCCTGTACCATTTCTACTTGCCACATGTTGTTGTTTTGTTTAAGTCATTTAAGAGCTGTGCCCATCAAAGAGAACAGTAGGCAACTGTCTCAGAGGATAAACACTTAAAACTGAAATAATCAATAATTAAACTTACACAAATAGTGACATTTACAGTATTATGACTCTAAACATTACACCCTCATTACATAGCAACAAAGTTCTCAAAATAAGTTCTGGATTTTACTCTGGACATATAAGAGTTTCTTCTTGTTAGCAAATGACGTGTTTTTTTTTTTTCATTGTACATTGTTTCTTGAAATGTTTCAGGACTTGGCATGTAACAACTTTTTCAATGTATAGTTCAGACTTTATAATCAAAATATAATGATTTTGTCTTGACCATGGCATATGGTTTACGTTTTATACCTCAACAGTAGCCCTCGTGCTCGGTTGTAAGTAGCCATTTAGCTCCGTCACTAAATCTTATTTTCGAAATGCATGGGCCATGCGCACTTAGGTCAGGTAGAGTTGTAGTTAATGTTGTCGTTATTCCAGCAAAGACCTCCATTGAATATTAATCCAGGAAAGCACAACACCGTTCAATCACTGTTTTTGAATTAACAGACAAACTAAATAAAAGAGTTGTAGAAACGCTGTGTATCATTGTCTCATCATTCGAGGAAAGTTTTTCCAAGTGGAACAGCAGCTTCCTGTTTAAGAGTTGGAACATCTTGCAGTCTCAGTTTTTCTAATCTATAACAACTGTGTCCCTCTGGGTACAGTTCATTCAAATAGGGACAAAAATGCTATTTGTAAAAACAATATATAGCTTTCTTCAGAAGTCCATCAACCAATGATGAGCTATGGAATGTGCTCTATTTGAAGGAAAAGTTTTTTTTTTTTATCTTATTGCTTCATTCTCGGGTTCAAGGCAAGGCCGCAGAAACCATTCCTTTAACTGTGTGTGCATGTTTGAAGGAGACATGGGCAAAGGTTGCTTATCGATAATTAGCTTGACACAAATACTGGAAGTGGGAAGTATTAGCTTGATTCCGCAGTCAGAAGATAAACTTTACAACATCACTAAACAGTCCTGGGTGCTGGTTGGGAATTGTTTAATTACCACCTCATGTTGCGTTCTGTAGTTTGTGGACTTTATGTCATTTTAGAATCAATTACATATTGGGAGTAAACTGTGAAGTGTTAATGCATCTACTCGTAAACAGAGACGTTTTGTTTTGTTGACCTACTGACAAGCAAATCTGCTGGTTTGGGCATAAACATGGAAAATAAACTAGTCACAAAAAGCACGGGACCATTTAGTGATTTTGTGAAGTTTATCTTCTGACTATCGGCGGAGGCCGGCTAAAATTCCCATTGACTACCAGTATTTGAGCTAAGCTAACTAGCGACGAGTGCCCATGTATACTTAAAAAATGCACGCACAGCTTGTATTGAACCTGTGAGTGAGGCAACAAGCTTAAAATTAAAAACTGTTGGACTATTCGGTTAATGTCACACAGTTGGCTACCAAAGCCAGCTGTCGAGATGCTGAACACAGTAACAGGACTGCCCAGGATGGCGGTCAGCTCCCCGTAGCTCTCCCCCCTCCAGGTGGGCAGCAGCCTCTCGTTGTTGAGGGCCTGGAGCTTGGGCGTCCCCTCCCGGAGGACGTGGTAGAGACAGGGCCAGCGGCTCTGGATCCTCAGCCTGGTCCTGCGGTCCAGCGTGATGCCACGGACATCTTCTTGGCTCGGAGCTCACGCAGGGCCGGGAGCTTCAGACAGGAGAAGACCAGGCCTCGGCTGGGAGACACGTCCAGGTACTCCAGAGACTGGGACTCCAGAGTGTAGGAGATGCCCAGGTTCCTCAGTGGCACCAGGATATGTAGAGTCAGGGACTTGAGGTTAGGCAGGGATTTGGTGAGGGTCTGCAGTGTGGAGGGAGTCACCCCTTTAAAGACCCAGAAGTATTTGAGCTCCAGGACCCGGAGCTGCTGGAACTGGGCGAGCAGCGACACAGACATGTCCGACCAGTCGAAGTGTGAGCGCATCTTGGTGATACGCGGGCAGCTGTGGGTGAGCTTGGTCAGCAGCTCCTGGAAACTGGTCACCTGTAAAAAGCAAATCAAAGAGATCAACCATTTGCCTGGAGATATGATCGTATAACAGGCATCGTTTCATGGAGAACACATTACATGGATTGCATTTTTGTGACTAAATTAGCCAAGATTAATGGGACTGGAATGATTTTATCAAGAAAGTTATTAATAGGGCTGGGTATCTGATTCATTCTCTAGTTCTCATTGTGTTCCTTTTTGCTCGTATATTGTTGGATTGCAATGGCTCAGGAGATCAGGCATTTCTGCTAATCTGAAGGCAGTCGGTTGGATTATCAAAATTATTATTATTTATTGATATAATGTAAAAATGCCACTTTAAAAAAAATACAATAACATGTAATGTCATCTTGTTAAAACGTTATTCATAAAATTGCTATCGAAAAAGATAACGTTCAAGAACCAGTATCAGTGTCAAGATATCGGTATGTGTATCGATATGGAACATTTTTGAATGATACCCAGACGTAATTATTACTGCAACTTTGTTTCTCATTTCTCATTTGTTTAAATGTTTTGTACAATACAAAAATGGATGTTAAACTTTGCCCTAACCACTTTTTACACACAAATAAACATTGCTCTCTTCTGTCAACAGTGTGGTGAACTATACATGTCAGGATGTTGCTGTCTCAATAAATCTCAGTGTGCTTGCTAGCATCCCAGGACTCTTGCTTCTTTATTACTGTTCCCTAAGAAACAGATGTGCAGCCGTGATAAGCGGCAGACAATCAGACTTGTCAGAAAAGCACAAATGGATTTTCTTCATAGTTTGCACAATGGTTGACTTCAACTTAAAGATAATGCCACCTTACATATTGTCAGGTCGCAGTAGGGTTACAAAATTCTGTGAATTTTCAAAGTTGGAAGCTTTCCATGCGAATTAACGGGAACTTTGGGAATAAACTAAATTTAAGGTTGGCCAAATGCACTAAATCCTTTTCACTATGTTTTTTCAGACCTGGCAAACGTTAGGTCGCAGTGACCTTGAACCATATAGGAGCTTCTTAGGAGATTGACCTTCTTTAAAGCATTGCCTACCACCACTGTACTTTCACCATTCAGAAAGTGTATGCCACACTCATTTCATTTAACCATGAAACTGTATTTCTAGATTAAGAATAAAATCAGTTAAAACAAGTCACCTGGTCCATCTTGGTGATGCTGTCCTGGTGTGAGCTGGAGCTGGAGTGGACTTTGAGGTCCAGCGGTTCCAGCAGAGTAAAGGTCCAGTTCAGGTCCAAGTGGCTGAGGTCTCTGCAGTGGACTTTATCCAGCAGGCGACTGAGCAGCTCGCTCCACTTGTTGCAGCGATCGCCCAGGTCAAAGCTGGCCTTGAGCGTGAGCAGGCTGGCCCGGCGCGAGATGAGGTGGTGGGTGTAGTGCTGGACCCAGGACTTCCACCTCTCAAACTCGCGGTTGGACACCAGCAGCCCCTCCTGGCCCAGGTGGAAGACCCCGCGGCGGGAATAGTCCGCCACGCGCCACAGCTTCCAGGAGCGCACCAGGCAGCTCCAGCTCAGGCAGACCAGGGCGCAGCTACATTTGTCCACCTCGTTAAGGAAGGACAGGACGTGCAGCTGGCACTCCACCGGCAGCAGGTTGAAAGGGAAGTGGTCGTCCGCCGCTCTCCTCCGGCTGCTCACGGGGACCAGGGGTCGTTTCCTGGAGACATGATGACGGACGAGGCGATGATATTGGCGGTCATTGATGGTAGAGGTCAGAAGAAGAATCTCCACCGGGTGGTCTTGTGGTCCGGCTTTGCCATCAATCTCTCTGGCACCGACGAAGTCTTTAAGAAGATAAAGGAAGGAAAATATAACACAAGATGATTGAAGGTTAAGGGAGGTGTTTCAGGAGCGTCCAGCTGGGAGCAGGCCTCGAAGAAGACCCAGGACCAGGTGGAGAGATTATATCTTCGAAGATCTGACCACATAGGTACATGTTCATTAGATAAGGCATAGGCCATACAAACACCAACTTCTCACACCATAGTGTGGATTGAATTCGGGTTTAGCTTGGACTTTACTTGGTGTATAAACTTATCTTAATATATTATGGCTCCAGTTCAAAGGATCACAAACACAGAGTCTGGGTTCGTAGATGCAATTATATCATAGCTGTATGTACATTCATTAAATAGGTGGCTTTTTTTCCTTTAAAGGCTCTACAGTGTGAACTTTTCAGTCGCTCTCTTGTTATTTTCCAATAAACAGGGGAGTTCACAAGAGACTATTTCCAGTCCACGGATGGTGTAACGCCTTTATTTTCTTTATTCTTAATTTGGATCCCTATTAGCTTCTACAAGGTGGGCACTAGTCTTCCTGAGGTCTCCACACAGAAAGGGACAGCAAATAAAAACACTACAATAAAATCACCCTATTAGTTAAACCGAACAAGTCAATGATCAACGATATTAATAAAACAAAACAAAAACAGCAAAAACTACTAAATCAGCTAAATAAAGAAGTGAATAGGTGAAACCACACCATTAAACAAACAGTAGTAGCCTATCGGTGGTCATCCATAAGCACACTTACAGCAGATCTAAATGGGATTCATGTACTTGTGTTTAGTAACTTGTTTATAGATAGTATGCTTTGGGTGTGTCTGTCCTCATCATTTGTTCGTGGACTTGGCGACACCACATGACCAACGCTCCCTTGGGAGTGTTTTTATGCCCATGACAAAAAAGCTGTGTAGACAAGGGTTTCACAAAGAAAGTACAACTTAAACGTTAGCTACTCACTTTTTTTAGTTCACGGAATTGACTTTACGTTGAGCGAGCTGACACGTCGCTTTTGCGACTCGAGCTCCTCTGGCAACTCCGTTATAGATGCTGACAGTGTTCAATAAGAGGACTGCATTTAGATACGTCAAGCTACACAAAGGGGCTACTGTGTGTATGGTTGTTTTGCTCTGTTAAAGGGACAAAAGTCGTGTCGTTACCTTGGTTCGAGCCGGTCTCTCTACTGTTCTCACTCACCAAAGCTAACCTGCTAGAAGCTAGCAGGAATGAGACAAAGGACTTTAAAGTTTAACATAATTACTCAGCATTGTTTCAGGGGCTGTATATACTTAGCTTCATGACGGAACGTATTAGTAACTGTAAAGCAACTCGTCCAAATCCAATAATGTAAAAGAAAAGAAAAACGTAAAAGAAAACGACGGCAGGAGCTAGGCCGGCTAGCTCGCTGCCGAACAGCTGAGTTCTGTTGTTGTTTTTGTTTTGGTGGCTCGTTGGTGATGGCGTCAACAAAACGCGCCGGGCTGTACGTTTGGTTTTGTACCCCGGCGTCGTACCGTCGGGCGGAGTGTAATGTTTGAATACAAGGGTTCGAGGAGAACAATTATTCATTTTGCGAAAAGAGAGCATAATATAATCAGTTAACACACAACACTAAATAGACTGAGACAATAGACGGAGGATTTATTTGGGCCGTAACAGTGGTGTTTCGAGAGAGCACGAGCGCCCTTCTGACCGTAACAGTGTGTGTTGAGTGTGTGTGTGTGTGTGTGTGTGTGTGTTGTGTGTGGTGTGTGTGTGTGTGTGTGTGTGTGTGTGTGTGTGTGTGTGTGTGTGTGTGTGTGTGTGTGTGTGTGTGTGTGTGTGTGTGTGTGTGTGTGTGGTCGTGTGTGTGTGTGTGTGGTGCGTGCTGTGTGTTGTTGTGTGTGTGCGTGTGTGTGTTTGGTTTGTGTGTGTCCGTGCGTGCGTGCATGTGTTTGCGTTTGTCGTGTGTGTGCGTGTGTGTTTGGTTTGTGGTGTGTCGTGTGTGTGTGTGTGTGTGTGTGTGTGTGTGTGTGTGTGTGTGTGTGTGTGTTGTGTGTGTGTGTGTGTGTGTGTGTGTGTGTGTGTGTGTGTGTGTGTGTGGTGTGTGTGTTTTTGTGAAGCAAAGCGCTTCATAAGTGCAGTCATTACTCCCTTTTACTTTTTTCTCAATACATTTTCCACAAATAATACAAAAAGTCTTGTGTTTTCATCTGTCTGGTCTGTGATACATTATTGGTATTGGTTCTGGTATGGATAGGAATAACATATAGAACTTAACTATATGTACACATACAATGTGTTCAAAAATACTTAAGTTTAGACAGTATACGTACACTCACATGCTTTTCTTCAGCAGTTACAGGGAAGCTGGTTAGAGTTGATGGGAAGATAGATGGAGCCAAATACAGGGCAGAAAACCTGTTAGAGTCTGCAAAAGACTTGAGACTGGGGCAGAGGTTCACCTTCCAGAAGGAAAACTACCCTAAACATACAACCAGATCTACTATGAAATGGTTTAAATCAAAGCATAGTCATGTGTTAGAATGGCCCAGTCAAAGTCCAGACCTAAAAACAATTGAGAATATTGAGAAAGACTTGAACATTGCTGTTGACAGACACTCTCCATCCAATCTGATGCTGAATCTGAACCTTGACCTATTTTCCAAAGAAGAATGGACAAAATGTATCAGTCTGTATATGTGCAAAGCTGGTAGATAAATACTAAAATAGATTTGCAGCTGTAATGGCAGCGATAGGTGGTTCTATAAAGCATTGACTCAGGGGGCTGAATACTTTTGCACGCCATACTTTTCAGTTTTTTATTTAATAAAAAAATGTAAACCCACGTTTCATTTTCATTCCACTTCACAATGTTGCACCACTTTGTATTGGTGTATCACATGAAATCCCAATAAAGAAAATGTACGTATGTGGTTGTAACGTGACAAAATGTGGAAGATTTCAAGGGGTATGAATACTTTTGCAAGCCACTGTATCTATCTATCCATCCATCCATCCATCCATCCATCCATCCATCCATCCATCCATCCATCCATCCATCTGCACGTGGCACATTTTTATTTATAAAGCCCTGACCGGGAAGCTTTCCCATTATTTAACAGAAATGCAGCAAATTTCAGATGGGCTTTATCAGACCCGCTCCACTGACATGTTTCTGCTTTATGTCCCACATGCCCGATCTGAGCTTGGAAAGACAGCTTTTAGATTTAGTGCCCCTGACTCCTGGAACAACATACAGCAACAAATTACTATACATTATGGGAATAGGTTAAGGGGCTAGTAGGGGATGCATTATGTCAATGAAGGTCCTCACAAGTATAGGAATGCATGTTTTCCCCCTGAGTGTGTATTCTAGAACACACATATAAAACAAGTGTAAAAAACAGCCATTTTAAAACATAACATAATTTGCATAAATTAGAATACTTATATTCTAGAATACACACATAAAGGAGAAAGAATAGAACTCTGAGATGTCATAATTTTGTGAGGAGAAAAAACTTAATTTCAGTCCTGGACACTCAACTGGTAAGCAGCGGAAAACACAAGCTCCTAAACTTATCAAGTTATCTACAAAAACCGAAAACAAATATGTCTCAATTACGAACACGCGTGTTGAAGAGGAACCATTACATGCTGAGGATGCCTCAATTGACAAAGGTATAGTATTTTTTTACAGGTTTAAAAAAAAAACTGTATGACCCTGTGAAAAGCGCTATATAAATACATTTTACTTAATTACTTATTATTTATTATATACAGTATCAATCAACAAACTAACTACATTTACTTTTACATTAACAAGAATTTTTGGTATTTTTAAAAGTATTTTTCCATTTCAGATTTTTACTCCAACTAAACTAAATATAAAATGAATTATTGTAGTTTCTATTGCATTACACTGATTTTAGATCTACAGTTATTAGTTATTTCTCAGAAATTGAGTTTATGGGGGCGCCCTTAGCTCAGTTGGTAGGGCGTCGATGTCTCAGCTGGAAGAGGTACGGTAATCAACTAACTAACAAGAAAGAAAGAAAGAAAGAAAGAAAAGATAGGATAGATAGATAGATAGATAGATAGATAGACAGACAGACAGACAGACAGACAGACAGACAGACAGACAGACAGACAGACAGACAGACAGACAGACAGACAGACAGACAGACAGACAGACAGATCAATCTAGCCATATCAAGTGTGAAAAGTACATCTTACAGTTTTCAACTTTTTTCCCAACAGAATGCCAGGGTCACTCTGGCTCCTATACACCCAGCTAAACCGGAAATCCCACAGAAAACGAGAGAAAATTCATCATCAAAGGGAAAGAAAAGCAAGAGGCCGGACAATTCTAAGTCGGTGCTCAGAGCTGAGAAGCGTCTTGCCACCATCCTGATGAAAAAGGCAAAAGGCGATTTTACACCAACACTCACTGGGAGTAAAAAAAAATATAAGCCTATTAGAGAAAAGTCTATATACTTGCCTTCACCCCTGTCTCTACCGGTCCCAGTCAACTCCAGTGGGGATGCGACCAACACCGACACTAAGGTAATTTATACTTTTACTTAAGTAAAGTGTGTTAATTAAAGTCGCTATGAGGAACTTTTAAATTTTTCCGAAGCAGACATATGTTTTCCTCTGATGATGAGGAATTACATGTAGCAGCAAAAAAAAAAGAAGACCATCAGGGGGGTGTTAGTAGTAAAACTAGTGGTGGCTGCTATTTCATCTATGGTGCACCAACATCTCTACCATTGTATCCTTGAGCAATACACTTAACCCCAAACTGCTCCAGGGGCGCTGTACTATGGCTGACCCTGTGCTTTAACCCCATTCGAAGTGTGGTAACTTGAGAGGGGATATGCGAAAATACGCATATCAATGTAGTAGCCTTGTGTAAATTGAATAATAATAAAGATAACTTCATTTAACTTGACATAAATTGTTTACTACCAGGGTGCTAAAACAGCGTGGGAACTTGAGTTTGAGAAGGAACTCTCAAAGTACCTTGAAGAGGGTGACCGCATTGCTATGGCTGCAATCTGTGGGATCCCGGAGTCAGTCTACACTCCTTCTGGTCGGAACTTGGATTCGGATTCTCAATCAAAAAAAATCGTAGCAACTCTTTCCCCTGACGGCTCTTCTATTCAACCAGAGGAGGTTTGGAACGTGAGTAAAGAATTATTAGTAATTTATTTCTATACAGCTATATTAGTCCATTTACCGTTAGGTGAAGGTATTATTTTTTTTTTCTTGTCTTTGAGCATATCCCCTCTCAAGTTAGCACACTTGGGAGGGGGTCAGACAGAGCACAGGGTCAGCCATAGTACAGCGCTGGCCCTATAAGACTGCCTTGCTCAAGGACACAATGATAGACATGGTGGGGATCCAAACAGCGACCTCATGGTGACTGGTTGGCTCTTTACTCTAGGACCATCAGGAATACACATAGAAAATAAACTGTTTACTTCCAGGAAATTTGTGGAACTGAGGAGTCTGTCCCCATTCCTTCCGGTTGGGACTTGGATTCGGATTCAGTTTCCGATTCAGAAAAAGTTGACCCAACTCTGTCCCCTAACGGCTCTTCTATTCATACAGAGGAGGATTGTAATGTAAGTATTGTATTAACAGTCATTTATTTCAGTCTTTAAAACACATATTTTCCATAAGGGGCACTTGTGTGGTGTAGTGGTTAGAACTTCCCACTAGAGTCTCAGTCCTCTTCACAGCAGACCTGGGTTAGAATCCAGCCAGGGTCAGTTCTCTGCATGTCATTCCCCTCTTTGCCCCATTTCAAATATATCTCGCCTAATAAAGAAAAAATGCCAAAAATATTTCATCAGGAATAAACATAGAAAATAAACCGTTTACTTCCAGGAAATCTGCGGAACCGAGGAGTCGGCCCTAGTCGACGTAACTTTGTCCCTCACCAGCTCGTCTACCCAACCAGAGGAGGGTTGTAAAGTGAGTATAGTATTAATAGTCATTTATTTCAGTCCGTATTAAACAGTTTTTTTTATCAATCAGGAAACACACTCATAGAAAATAAACCGTTTACTTCTAGGGTTCTAAAATTGATTTTGACGAGGAACTCTCGAAGTACCTGGAAGAGAGTGAGCTCATTTCTACGGCTGCAATCTGTGGAATCCCAGAGTCGGTCTACACTCCGTCAGGTTTGGACTTAGATTTGGATTCTCAAACAGAAAAAGTTGACGCAACTCTTTCCCCTGACGGCTCTTCTATTCATACAGAGGAGGATTGTAAAGTGAGTATAGTATTAATACTAGTAGTTATTTATTTCAGTTTGTATAAAAATATTTTTCATTTGGGCCGCTTGTGGTGTAGTGGTAGAGCCTCCCCTTAGAGGGTTTGCCCCATTTCAACTCACCAAATATGTCTAATAAAGAAAAAATTCCCAAAAATAATCTTAAAGAAAAAATATATTACAAATATACACATAGAAAATAAACCGCTTACTTCCAGGAAATCAGTGGAACCGAGGAGGCCGTCCTCACTCCATCCGGTTGGGACTCGGATTCGGATTCAGAGGAGGATTGTAAAGTGAGTATAGTATAAAAAGTTATTTATTTCAGTCTGTATAAAAAAAAGTCATCAGGGGGCACTTGTGGTGTAGTGGTTAGAGCGTCCCCCTAGAGGGTTCTTATCCGACTCGGGTCAGTTCTTTGCATGTCATTCCCCTCTCTGCCCCATTTCAACCCTGTCTCTCCACCTATGTCTAATAAAGAAAAAATGTGACAGAAAAACCTCAAAATAATATGTATATATATTATAAATTTACACATAGAAAATAAACCGTTTACTTCCAGGAAATCAGTGGAACCGAGGAGGCCGTCCTCACTCCTTCCGGTTGGGACTCGGATTCGGATTCAGAGGAGGATTGTAACGTGAGTATAGTATTACGTAACTTCAAACAGTGTTCCAGGGATCCGATGTTTGTTTATTTGGTTATGAGAATATATCAAAATAAAACAAACTGTAGCAGGCTATACAGCTGTTTACAAACAGGTATAAAAGTGTCATATAAGTATGCGATTAATTTAGATTAATTAATCACAGAGCCTGTAATTAATTAGATTCATTTTTTTAATCGCTTGACAGCCCTAATATATATACTGTACATCTGAAGATTAGCCCCCCCCACTCCCCCACACCACCATGACAATTTCACTTTTTTAAAAGTATTTCCCAAGTGCTGTCACTAGGAAAATACTCTTTGTATGTAAATATATATTGGGATGATGACCTCACCCCCCGACCCCCCAACAGGAACCTTGTCTACATGTTGAACTACACAGGTTTATTTTTCTTTTATCGTTGTACTGATTTTAATTTTTTTCTACTTCTAGAAAAACAAGGTTTCATCAGAAGTGGATCAAGTCATTCGGCCCAAAAAGCCGTCCCTACTGAGGAGAATTTGTCTGTTCTGCGTCAAAAATTAAGACCGCCCACCCTCCCCCAACATGGAACCTCATGTTGAGTGCAGGGTCGGTGGTTTGATCCCCCGTCTCCCTGCCACATGTCCAAGTGTCCCTGGGCAAAGAGACACTGAACCCCAAATTGCCCTTGATGGTTCAGACAGCGCCTTGCATGGCAACTACTGCCATCGGTGTACAAGTCATCATCATCATCATCATCTTCAACCGCTTATCCGTAATCCGGTCGCGGGGGCAGCAGCTTGAGCAGGGAACCCCAAACTTCTCTTTCCCGGGCCATCAACCAGCTCTGACTGGGGGATCCCGAGGCGTTCCCAGGCCAGTGTGGAGATATAATCTCTCCACCTAGTCCTGGGTCTTCCCCGAGGCCTCCTTCCAGCTGGACGCTCCTGAAACACCTACCTAGGGAGGCGCCCTGGGGACATCCTTACCAGATGCCCCAACCACCTCAACTGGCTCCTTTCGATGCAAAGGAGTAGCGGCTCTGCCCCGAGTTCCTCACAAATGACTGAGCTTCTCACCTTATCTCTAAGGGAGACGCCAGCCACCCTCCTGAAAAAGCCCATTTCGGCCGCTTGTACCCACGATCTCGTTCTTTCGGTCATTACCATAGATAGTAAATAATATGGATGTAGCATCCGGGCTGACCTCAGTTATTCACACGGCATCCAATAATCCTGGTTTCTGCGCGTCGCCAGTTTGTGAGATTTTTACTCCGCCTCACCATGTCGGGGGGAGGGAGATAGCTGACGTATACCTCCGAGGCAAAGTGAGGGACAACTGGCGGAGAGCTGTCACTCAAGAGATCGCGCCAATACATTTTAATCTCCGATAAAATAAAAACTAGCGTGGTCCAAAAAAATTCACCCCCCTCAGAGTTGTCATGGAGATAAGAACTAAACATACAGACTAGAATGTTTTTTTTAATCCAGGCCTGAAAGAGGTTTAATAATGCTGTGAAAACGGCATGTTTAACATTGGAGTCAATGAGAAATGGCTGTCTTCTGCATCCAGCCCCCAGTGGCACTTCCGGGTTACTACAGTTGTGGTCACTTCCTTATTGGATGCTGGTGAAAATCGCTGAGGTTGGGGCTTGGTCATTACCCAGCCTTCATGACCATAGGTGAGAGTAGGAACAAAGATCGACCGGTAGATCGAAAGCTTTGCCTTCCGACTCAGCGCTCTTTTCATCACAACAGTGCGGTAAAGCGATTGCAACACCGCCCCTGCTGCTCCAATTCTCCGGCCAATCTCACGCTCCATTGTTCCCTCACTCGCAAACAAGACCCCGAGGTACTTGAACTCCTTCACTTGGGGTAAGGGTTCATTCCCTACCTGTAGTAGAATCCATCGGTTTCCTGCTGAGCACCATGGCCTCAGATTTAGAGGTGCTGATCCTCATCCCAACCGCTTCACACTCGGCTGCGAACCGATCCAGTGAGAGCTGAAGGTCATAGACCGATGATGCCATCAGAACCACATCATCCGCAAACAGCAGAGATGAGCTCCTCAGCCCACCGAACTGCAACCCCTCCCACTACGACTACGCCTTGATATCCTGTCCATGAATATCACAACAGGATTGGTGATAAAGCGCAGCCCTGTCGGAGGCCAACCCCCACCGAAAACGAGTCCGACTTGCTACCGAGAACGCGGACACAGCTCTCGCTTTGAGTGTACAGAGATTGGACGGCCCTGAGAAGGGACCCCTCACCCCATACTCCCGCAGCACCCCCCACAGTATTTCCCAGGGAACCCGGTCATACGCCTTCTCCAGATCCACAAAACACATGTAGACTGGATGAGCATACTCCAAGCTCCCCGGTGTATAAGTGTGTGTGTGAATGGTGAATGTGGTAAGAAATGTAAAGTGCTTTGGATTTAGAAAATTGGCTAAAAAGCGCTATATAAGTTTAGTCCATTTACCATTTACCAACCTTTTATTTAGTACTAAAGAGATCATTGAGAGGTGAAGCTAATTTCTAATGTCTTGAAGTCTCCAAACCCAGACTCAATTCTCTCTCAGTGCTACCTCACCCGAGAACTAAATGTACTTACTTCCCCAAACAGTCAAATTATACTTATCATATTCTCGTAACCTCGTGTATTAATAAGTGTTAAATCGCTCTTTATTCATACAGTGATCACTTACATAATGTGCGCGTTTCATAAAGCCGATCTCTTAGTCAGCTGCTCTGCATGTAATCGGCAATTAAACTTATTGGAGGATCCCGAAATTTTTATCCAATCACAAGAGAGAACGCTAACGAATTTAGTGGTCAATTTGACTAGAAAAGTGCTTTATAAGTTGCATACAGTCCATTAACCATTCCCTTACCCACTCTTCTGTGTGTGTGTGTGTGTGTGTGTGTGTGTGTGTGTGTGTGTGTGTGTGTGTGTGTGTGTGTGTGTGTGTGTGTGTGTGTGTGTGTGTGCTGTGTGTGTGTGTGTGTGTGTGTGTGTGTGTGTGTGTGTGTGTGTGTGTGTGTGTGTGTGTGTGTGTGTGTGTGTGTGTGTGTGTGTGTGTGTGTGTGTGTGTTTTGTGACTAGCAAAGTGCTTTATAAGTGCAATCATTACTCACTTTTACTATTTTCTCAATAAATGTTCTAAAATAATATCAAAAGTCTTGTGTTTTTGTCTGTCTGGTCTGTGATACATTATGTCTTGGTTCTGGTATGGATAGGAATTACATGGCAGCAACTCAATGCATTTAGGCATGCAGATCTGGACAGGACAACTTGTTGAAGTTCAAACCGAGCAACAGAATGAGGAAGAAAGGGGGTTTTAGTGACTTTTAATGTGGCATGGTTCATGTTGCCAGAAGGGCTGGTCTGAGTATTTAGAAACTGCTGATCTACTGGGATTTTCACGCACACCTATCTCTGGGGTTTACAGAAAATGGTCCGAAAAAGGAAAAATATCCATTGAGCGGCAGTTGTGTGGATGAAAATGCCTTGTTGATGTCAGAGGTCAGAGGAGAATGAACAGGCCTATGGCATGTGCAGACAATACTCCAACACACCAATGCACTCCTCATGGGATCTCTTTCAAATTGTGAAGAAAATAGGCTTTAATTTTTGTTTTATTTTTAAATGTATTTGGTTTGGCAATTTGTCTGCCTGTTTTTGTTCTATGTTTTTGTTATCTCAGTATTTCATGCCCCTGTAAAGCACTTTGAATGGCCTTGTGTCTGAATTGTGCTATATAAATAAACTTGCCTTGTCTATGGTTCTTAAATAGGCTAAAAGTACAAAGTCCCTGTGTTGTTTTCATACTATTATGGTCCTATTTGAATTGGGAATCATTGTTTCAACACTAGATGGCGATCTGGTTTCACCAAAAAAAGGGTTTGGTGATGGTGATGCAGGTTGACTGCCATTGCATCCTCCCTTTCAGGCACGTACGCCACTGGACTCAGCAGATAATTGCAAAATTGTGCTTTTAAAGATCATAACTTAAATAAGGAATGAGGTATACATCTAGGGCTGGTGTAGGCCCAGGTGACAAGCCAGGTAGGCCTACATAGAAGTCATGTCTCAGTTTGTGCCTTTCTTGTTACACAAAGGTGTGAGGGGGGAAGGGGAGGGGGCATTTTCTGAATCTCAGACAAAGGATTTAAAACACCCTGGATACTTGGAGCCATATAAAATAGGCCTAAATACATATTCAAACAGGATGTAAAATAAACATATTATATCATGTTGATTTCCTGACCTATTTGGAACATCAAACTTGACACAGTGACGCAGTGTTTTCCCAAGAGGTGACTGACTTTTGTTTCACCAGGATGTGTTCATGGACTAATACTACACCACATACTATACCACTGTGGTGATGTTCACAAACATGGCACACTGCTGTAAGTAATAACGCATGGTACTAACGTGCTGATAAACATCTCCTCGTGCATGTTTCAACAAATCCAAAATAGTAGTTTCGCAAAGTTATTATGAGAGTAGGAATCCGAGTAGCTCGTAGGGACCTTGAGGTTTCGCACAAAGCCTGAAAAATGTTGAAAGTAAACAAAACCATGTTTGTCTAGGCTACAATGAAAACTCCACTTGTGTGTCTTGGATGCTGTTGAAAAGTGTATGTAACTCATGAATTACTCATTCAAAGCAAAATACATTGCTTTTTGGTACAGTTTCAATGCCGCACACAATTTATGATGCAAACATGCTTGACATTATGTTATAAAGTAGCTATCACATAACTAATAAAATATAAAAATAGATTTTTTTTAGTGTAAGTGGAATAGCTATGCATGTGCAATATCAAATCTGATGCAGGCTAGTATATATCCTTAGTTCAAAATGTTGAATGATTCTGCCCTTTATATTGACCAATGTTATGTTAAATCTCGCCTGTGACCATCTCCTCACAGTCATAGTAGTTACAGGCTGCTGCTTGACACTAGGCTACAAGTATATTTCAGTTTTTTCCAAACTTTATTGACAAAATATGAATACAGTTTGGGCGGAGGAAAAATATCTTGGCTAGATAGATCTATTCTAAACTGGTCTTTCCCTTTTAAATGTGGCGTCACGTAACAGCTGCACATTTTCCAAATGATCTTCTATTGTAGCTTAGTTGTTGTACATGATCCAAATTGGTTTGTTTTCACATAAACATATATTCAGCTGATGCTTTCTAAAAAAACTCTCATTGAATTATGCCTCTCTCCGTTAAGTTCCTAAGTTTTAAAGTCTAGTTTAGTCTTGTCTCTTAAACCTGCAGTGTGTAGAAGTTTGGGTTTTATTTCCTAGCAGACTTTGTAGAAAATAATTGTAATATCCATAAATACGTTTAATTTAGTGCATAATAGCTGAACATTTTTATTTTATTTATTTTTTTCCCTTAGAAAGGGTCTCATATATGTCCATATTTCTCCATACCTTGGACCAAGGCCTTGGTGCCGCCATGTTGGAAGCGCCATGTTGGAAGTGTCATAGTGCATATAATGTCATCAGGTGCATTGTTTATAATTTAGAATTGTTCTTGTCCTTGAAGGCCACTGTAGCTTCTGTTATTATTCAAAAGGGGTGGGGTTACCCAGGGAGCGTTGCATTCTAGAACTTTCTAGAAGTTTCTTGATGATGTCATATTACACACTGCACCTTTAAAGAAAATATAAAAAGAAACACAAGAGTTTCAGTAAGAGACCCAGGAACCTTTTCCTGTCGTAGCCTACCTATATAAAAAAGAAGCGCGTCAGGGAGCATTACCTACTTACAGTATTATTATTTTTTCTTTGGATAATGTCTCGTGAGCTATATAGTCCGACAGCCCCTGAAGGCACCATCTGGTTTGTTGCGGTCGGGTCCTGCGGGGCTGTGTCGCGAGGTAACCAATGAGCGAAGAGACGTCATGTGACCCCTCCCACCCCGCCCTTCGCGTTCTCTTTTTAAAACAGACGTCGTTCGTACTCCATTCAATTCATACTGTAATAGTCTACCTTGCCAGATAGCGTCCATATTGCTGTCTCTCTGTTGGACCACTGACGTCTCAACAAAGCCGGAACGACACTTTGCATTCTACCAACGAATAATAAAGAAAACAACTAAAGACATTTACACAAGAAAATAACAAGTAACGAATACGAAATAAAAAAAAACCTGCGTCACAACCCAAGATAGTAGCCTGCACCAGCTCAGTCGCTCAGGGGGCTTTCATCTCAGAATATTTCCGTTTTATTTAGACTATTCTTTTTCTTTTTGAAAAAAAAAATTCAAAATGAAAACCAAATTTATCAACGGGGTTTCGTCTTCCCCTTCCATGTCTCTGGGTCTGCTGGTGACTGAGAACGCCCTGCAGGTCCAGCCCGCGACCGTGGAGGACTGTAAGGAGCTGGTCCACGCCGACCAGCCCGACCTGGACACCCAGGGCAAGGCTTACCTTTGGTGCCGAGAGTTCCTCCATGGAGCCTGGAAACGCCTGGCTGAGAACGATTTCCAAATCACCATCATAAGGTAGGGGCCTAGATTGCGTTTTTTGTATTGCTCGTTTTTGATTCATATTGGCCAAGTCGGTTGAAGCGATGCTATAATAAGCAATCATAATTGCCTAAAACTAGTGATACTAGACTGGATGTGTAGGCTATAGCACCTTTAATACAATACAATCAGCTCAAAGTGTTTTACAGTGATACAATTAGGCCTACATGCATTACAAGCTTCACATTAAAGCTATAGTGCGTAACTTTTTCATATAGCCTTAAGAATGTCGGTTACATTGCCAAACGAGTTGACACGACGTTGATTAAGCCTATCATCTCCACAAAACTCGCTCTGTATTTCTCAGTATGGCAGCGTTTGCACACTGGTGACGCCTCCTGATACTGGCTCAAGGACCGCTCCCACTAAATGTTTCAGATGTTGATTCTACTGCTAAGAAAAAAACTTGGACGTACAGCAGAAGGAATTAAATCCATGCTCGATAACCGAAGGCTTACATCTAATATGCAACAGTCATGGGGTGTCATAAGTTATGCACTATAACTTGAAAATAGACAGACAATGAACATATACATGATAATAAGGGACAATAAGATTAAAGAAACGTGAAGTGATTAGCACTGCAAAGAAAGCAAGACATTTTGCTTTAAGATGAACAAAGTAGAAAGACATTTAAATGCATCAGTCAATAAAATTAGATATATAGGCAATAATAATACATCAATGAATACATGAAATACATAAAAAACTCTATGGTGTTATTTTACCATAAATATTCTCATAGCCCAATCTTAGAAACAAGTTATTGTGTACTTAAGCTGAACATACTGTACAGTAATGATGTCATCCAGAGGATAATGGACAATCACTAAGAAGGACACTGACATGAAGTCATGTCTGTTTAAGAGGGATATCACTGTCTACTATGATGAATGTACGTTAGCCTATGGAAAGAACTAAACATGATTCACTGTCAATGTGCCAACTCCCCAAAACATGACACATGATGGCGGAAGAGAACAAGGTCAAATCTTGATTTTGAGTTTCAAAATTTGAGTAGATAGGCCTACAGTATTTGACTGCTTTTGTAGGTAGGCCTTAGCCTGGCTCCGCCCGCCTACCTACTTCCGCTCAATTTTAAATTTCACTTCAGTAGTCAGTCTGGGTGTGCGGTGTATTCATGGGTTCCTGCTCAGGCAGATTTCTGCCGGTCCAATCAGCAACAGAGCGAATAGCTGAGAACGATGACGTCGAAGTCGCGCTCCAGTTTCAGTTGAATGCTGCGTTCCTTTATACTCGTATACTTGGTAGTTCCGAGTTCCGACCTGTCTGTGTTCTAGTGCATCTGCTCGGGAAAGTATGGACGCCTACAACCTTTCTCATCCAAATAACTAAACGTTAGGCTCTAGCAAGTTACCGTTGCCAGGTACGGTAGATCCACAGACTACAATATGTAGTGAAGTTGGAAATTTCCGAGTTCCCTGTACAACTGAAACGCAACGTCAGAAGCCGGCTCATGACATACGTCTGCCCAAACGTGATGCGATTGTTTGGCTAATCCAGAGTGGCACTGGGCAGATCCAATAGTTTTAAACTTCAACCGACACCCGCTTCCAATTGAGTGAACGTTTGCCAATTACAGCACTTCCAGACCTTCTGTATAAATGAAATTAAGTACGATCAGGGTTTTTCCTGCATAGAGACATTTTTGGCGCCCCCCAAAGAGGATTTACCGAGCGCCAAAGGAAAATCACCAGCGCCAAAATGATACAATTTGAGAATAAATATAGCCATTTAAAACCTCTCCAAATTCAGACCAATTTAAGTCATCCTTTTGAGGGACTAGGCAATAACTTGAATTTTGATTACTATTAGGGCTTCCCTCAATCATGAAAACAAAATAATCATAATTAAACTGTCATTGTTCCGCACGCCGGGCATGCAGGCTTGTAAATGCAGCGAACCCTTCTGCTATGCGCTCCGCTCGGCCCCTCCCTCACATGATAGTTTAGCTATCGGCTGGTCCAGAGAGTAGGAGGGAGATGTTGCGCATTGCTGGGTGTTTTGAAAAACTTCGGAGGACGGCAGTAAGTCAGCCTTTGTTCGAGAGGAAAGGTAAAACTAATTGTGTTGTCTGAAAAGACTTCAGACTCACAACAGACTAAAATAATGTGCAAGATATGTCACACGCGGACACGCGAGTCACGTGACATACGCGACCGCCAGAGAGAGAGAAAAGGCATTTGTGACCATGTCTGCACCTCCAAACATCCCGACCAATTTGTTAATTCACTTAAAGTCGAATCAAAGTGGTCTATGACTATGACCAAGCAATAAAGGAACAAAAAAACACAGGAGTTTAAAGCTGCTTGACTCCTGTCACCACAACCAGGCCCGCCGACACAAATGGCTGGGCCCCTGAAAACCTCCAGTCAATGGGCCCCCCTTACTCATACTTTACTTGTATCAATGTGTGTGTGTGCGCTCATCCCTAAATAAACACATTCATGTATTTGTAGAGAGACTGTCTATCTTATCAACCAGGGACGTGCAGCGAGAGTTTGGGGAGCAGGAGCTCAAGTGAGAAAAAGGACTCTTTTGTGATTATTATACTGTTATGTTTTTAAAAATAGTAGCACATTTCTGACTTACTTACCAATTTATTGTAATACCCTAAAACTCACACAATCGCTTAATATTCAACAGATTTTTACAAAATAACATTGGTTTTCTTGAGTATTCACTATGTTTATCACAGGAGCAGGCAACAACAAAGGACACTATTACAGATATTGCCTAATGATGCTGGGCCACCCCTGAGGTGCAGTAAAGAACTGGTCAGACAGCCTTAAGGTGTGACACCTGGGTCAGGGGTCAGGGTAAACTTTATTGTCCTGTTAAGGAAATTTGTCTTGGGCATTGTGCTACATTTTGCTTAACCAGTAGACAACAACAATGACACAGTAAAAAAAAAACACAGTAAAACCTTGGCCTACACATTGGACAAAGCTAAAACAACAAGAGGCTGCCGATATAATAACAACGATCAACTTGTAAAAAAACAATAAACAAAAGCAACGTAGCACAAGCCCGGGTCGCTACCGTGCAGCGCCACCGGAAGTATAGTGGGTGTCCTGGGTCTGGTCAGTCTGGTTGTCTATGCAGTATGTTCAGTATGTGACATGAAACTCATGGAACATTTTTCAAATCGTACCTGGCTGCTGGCGTCAACCTGAAGACACAATAATATGAGGCAAATAACAGTGGCACTTTTTTCTAATGAACTTCTATTCTAGTTGTCCATCCAAATCGGTTTGTTTTCAAATCAAAATCCCTTCAGCTGATGCTTTCCAAAGACTGCTGTTTTAACTCTCATTGAATTCTCCATCTCTCGGTTTGACCGAGAAAAGCTACCGAACCGTAAACAGCAATTTATGTAATGGAGTAAAGGTTTACAGGCATTTAGTTGAGCAATGTAAGGTGAGGCTGGAGATCTACATTTGACGTCCTTCAGTTTTAAAGTCTTTATTTTTGTGTTTGCTTTTAATGAAAATAATAATAAAGGACATGAGAGTTACTCTAAGACACCAAGGAACATTTTAGAAATCATGCCAAAAAAAAAGGTTAGAACCTCGAATTTTCAGTATATAAATACTGAGAAAAGTGGAGTCTATACATGACAGTCCCTACATGTAATACTACATCATATTGACCTGCCGTCTGCCTGTCTTTCCTCCAGGGGTGGCCTGAGCAACAAGCTCTTCCTATGCAGCCTCCCTGACAGCGTGGACTCTGTTGGGGACGAGCCGAGGAGCGTCCTGCTGCGCCTCTATGGGGCCATCCTGCAGGTGCGATCTCTCAACACTTTGTCTTTGAGAAAAGAGCTGACTGCTGTTTCTGTACTGTACAGTAAGCCAAACACTTCACAAGGATGTGTGTCGTATTTGAGAAACTAGTTTCCCTCATTAGAGTGTAGTTATAAGCCGGCCATACAGCACACACAAATTACAGCCAAAATGTAAAAATAAAAAAAGGATTTTTAAAAATACTAAACCATGTATAAGAATGTTGGGCTTGGGTCTAAGGTTACTTTAAAGCTTGAGTTGATAATGAGAAACCAGACGATAAAGCAAAAAGATAATACATACAACTGTTAGACGAGACAGTGCCACTACCAGAGGGCTGTGTGTGTGTGAGTGGATGTCTGCGGGTCAAGTGCTTATGTTAGTGTATGCATGCATGTGCAGTTACGCGTGTGTGTGCGAGTATGTATGTGTATGTGTTAGCGCGTGTTAGCCATTGTTGTACATAGTGATGTACCCCCATGGCTGTACATGCATGTGTTCTTTGCCGTAGGCTTCCCAAAGGAGCGTGCCTTGGGCACTCTAGTTCCCAGGTGAACCCACCAAAAAACACGGTACAGTATGAGATCTCTGAAATCTCAGCCTAATACAAAGACGTTACACACACTCATATTGCACATCCCTGGTGTATGGTGGGGGGGGTAAACAAAATGGGCTGAAACACCTCTCCTGTCCGTCTCTTAATTGTTTCTAAATCCCTGCTCTGTGATTCTTAGCTGTTAAGAAGTCAGCTGATATTTTGACCTAGCTGGCCAAAAGAAAGCCAAGGATGAGTAGGCAACTTTTGTGTCTGCTCAGCTGTTAAAAAAAAAAAACCAAAACAAAACAAAAAAAACAACCAAAATCAATAGACATTGGCTTGTTTGCTAAAAAAGCAGATAGCTTGTGTATTTGTCCCTTTTCCCTGCTGTTCGGAAGTGATTGAAGTGCACAGAGAGATAGAGCGTCTTTATCTGCTAAGACGACATGGCCCGGTACGTCCGGAGTTCACACTGTGTAGTATTGCTAAGCGTAACAGAACTACTCCAAAGATAACCATTAAGTAAGCATCAGACAGCAGCGGCCATATTGATTCGACTTAAGTAAGAGTTCAAGGACTTCAAAACATTTGTACAAGATCTATGGACTAAGGCCTATTCCAATCTTCTGCTTGTGTTTCATTGTTAAAGCTGTGGATAACTTAGCACACCGTGTTTGTTCCGTCTGCTGCGATAATTAAAAAGACAAGACGCAGCAATATATGGGCCTGCTCTGTTGCTACTTTCCCTTTTTAAAATGAATTATTTGCTGCCATTAGGTGATTCATTTTCATGGGCACATTGCATTGACCACAGCCAGCACGAGGAGACACGCATTAAGTAATTAACTAAAGTCTGTGTCTTATCGCTAATGGCCGTATGAGTGGTTAGCTTTTATTGCTAGGGATGTGCGAGAGAGCAAAAGCACCGTGTTCCTTCACCAAGGTAACTGCAGCCATCGCCCGTCAAGACAGAGCCAGCTCTCAGGGATTTAGTGATGTCTAATCAAAAAGCTAATATGATTAAGGAACTCAGATGGCAGTGTCAGAGTGCACATTTACTAATGATTAAACAATGCCTAACTGCACTGGGGGACAGCGTTTCTCAGCAATGAAGATATGTGAATAGCATGTTGGGTGATAAATTACATTATATCCCCAGCTTTTAATGTCAAAAGCCAACAGCAAGTTTTTCTAGTTGGGTGATTCTGTTGTATGCAGTACATTTCCTTCAGTTACCTATCTGTTCAGTCAGCAATTCTGGTGAATGCTTGTGGTCAAAATCCGTAAATATCTCCTCACAATCTGCTACCTGGTAATATGGTCCAAATACACGGCATAGGCTCTGTAAACTGGCATGCAAACAAAGAAGTATGTTAATAAAGAGGGCTCACCGCAGCTAGGAACATGCACATTATTTACACAGCCTATGCTGTGTATATTAACACTATTTATTTTCAGCACACACAGTATGGACAGTTGATGAGGAGATATTTACAAATCTCGCTAAAAACAAGCATTCTCCAGAATCACTGACTCTCAACTTTAAGCAGATATCCTCTGCATGTCATATCCAAAAAGACTTGGTCTCACATAGCTATGTTTTGATGTTGACACTCACGGACTCATGGATAGTTCTTTCCTTTCTCTTTTGTTGATAGATGTCCTGTAATAAAGGGGATTCCCGACAGTCAAACAAAGAGAATCTCTTCCAAGTAAGTAACTGATGCTATGATGGTGTCAATATACAGTATGTTCCTGTGTCATCCAGTGTCCATCCAGTCACCACAGCACCCACCGTGTCACATGTCATGTGTTGTTTCTTTTATCACTAAGAATGGGTGTTTCATATCTACATAGGAGCGTGGCCCCCCTCCACGGAGGCCGCCATGTTGCACTGCCATGTTTCTACGGTAGCACAGAACAGACAATCTTAACTGCTTTTTAGTGGGCGTCCTGGGGAAATGCACCTGTTGTCAGACTAAGAAGAAGTACTATAGAATAAATAACTAAATACATCTTCACCTCATCACTTGATAGTGTGGGAAAACTTGAGGCCGTGGTGGATGATGCCATCTTTAGTAACTAGCTACAGTGTCCTTGAAGGCCATTGTAGCTTCTGTACATTCCCCAAACGGGAGGGGTAAGCAAGGGAGCTTTGCAATCTGGAATCTCACCACTAGATGCCACTAAATATCTCATATTACACACTGTACACAACTCAGATTAAGAGACTATTATTTTGATGAAATCATCTTGCCTAAATTGAACTGCAAAGTTCAACTGAGAAAATTCTATCAAGAATGCAAGACAGTATGTAACAAAGCCAAACTAAATCTTATGCAACATGTCAACAGTGTGAGTCACTGTTGACAACCTGAATTACTGTCTGACCTCATTCCAATTGAATTAGTAAGTCATTTGACCTGCATCATGATCATGTGATCACAACCCTTGACCGCCACGTTTCGAGGATGACTCAAGGTGAGGTCATCAGGCAGTCAGCTGTTGCCTATTTGCTACCACTCTGGCATATTTCCATCAATAATGCTGCTTGTCACCAAGCCTTGTGTGAGCAGGGAGGCTAAAGCAGAACTGGCCCAGGGTCAGTGCTTTGGGCTTGCCTCGACTTGATCCCCCTTCTCTAACAATGCAGTCTGGTCAAAGTAAATCCTATCTGGATTAGACAGGATGACACTGCAGTAGCTTAGTAGCACATGTTACACTGTAAATGGCGTCATTCAAATTTCACTTGTCAACACCGCTACCATTTAAGCTACATTCTTGATCAATTTAAGATAATGTTTCCACACCAGTAATCAGTGAACAACAGCGTCATGTTATACTCGCCGCTATAGGGCTGAAATTTACGATTATTTGGATTGTCGATTAATCGTCCCACGTCTCAAAATGTTGGCATGTTTGGCAATGTTTACTTGAAAATTGACTCAAACGATTATTGAATATCAAAATAGTTGCATATTAATATAAAAATACTCATAGGGCATAATCCCTTCTGCTCCTGGTGGGCTTTTATGCCGGAAAATGTGCAAGAAATTTCATTAACTTCATATTTATAACTTTATTAGTAACGGAAAACAGTGGTTTTGTTAAACTAATTTGTAGATGAATAGTGGTGACAATTACTTTTTAAAAGACTTATTACAAGCTTTTATTCAAGCATTTTAGATGATGATTACCCACACATATAAACTAAAGTATACCAATAAATAAATGTATATAAAAAAGGTTATCTATTGATTTTTAGTTTGTTTAAAGTAACACAGTCCATGTGAACACCAGTAGATCCAGACCAATATACCGGTCAACTCTTGAGTATACTGTATGTACTGTGTCTAGGTAACACAATACACAAAAGTGTTTATGGTTTAAATCTAACCCTAACCCTTAGACTATTGACTGATGTGATAAGTTGGCATTGTTAATTGTCGTTCGTTGTTACATAACATTGTTCATTAATGTCTGTATCACTGTCCATTGACATGAGCTTCTGCAAACAGAGGAACGAAACAAGTATGTCGCTGCAGCACTTTGTAGCAGTTTAGACGGTCTTTACACACCGGTCTGTACTTAGTAACTGATCCCTTTACTCACTGGTTTGTTGACTCAAAGGATACAGTAGATAAGCATTGAGGTCAGAGAAGCAGCAAGTCTTCAGTGCACCTGCCGCATCACACCAAGGCCATATCTCAAAACTGAGTAGCAAACTGATATAGGACCAGTGTAACAATTTAATTAAAATGTCAACAAATACCCAGTAACAGTACGATTCCACAGCCTACATCAGCTGACAGACTGAATGTGATATATAGGGTTAATGTGACAGAAAGAGTGGGACTTCCTGTCAAACAAAAAGGATATTTTTCAGTTTTTACTATCGGAAGTTTCTGTTTCCTGTTCACAAACAGGAAAGCGTGGGAAGAAGGTTTTTTTTTTCTGCGTGCTGAACTCTGACCTGGTATTCTACGCCTGGTAGATAATGAACTCTGATAGAGTGAGCCAAATAGACCAAACACTGCCTAGGATTAACAAAAGGTCGGAGGAAATGAAACCGAGGTTGAATGAGAACCATGAGGCTGTCAGACAATTAATGTGGAACATGAGACACATGGCTGAAATTTAAATCAAGAGTATGACTCACATTGTTATGACCCACTCAATTTATTTTGCAAGCAGCTTCAGACGGACATTGCGATTTTTATGTGCGATACAATTTTCTTTCTAAAGTAAAGTTTCAGGTCAATATTCCCAGTGCCACGGTGTGAATTGACACCAATGGCCAGATCCACAAATGGAACACGCAATCCGCCCCTGTTTTAGCACCGTTTCCACAAAGTAATAAGCATTAATTTATGTGCCATCGCTAAGGTTTATACAGTGAAATTATTTGTAATAAAGCAGACCTAATTGAATAATCCTGTGCTCAATCATAACCGTTTCGTTTTAAAATCCGATATAAACTCCCATTCCACTTCCCCCTGTTTCTAGATTTCCCCCAAAACAAAACTCAATATCAATTCAATATCATTCAAAGCTCACACACTTTGAAGAGAGAGAGAGAGAGAGAGAGAGAGATAGATTGACAGAAATAGAGATAGAGGGGGAGAGAAATTGTGCCGTTAGCACCACTATAACTGCATGTGGCAATCAGCGCTGGTCTTTGTGAAATAGATGGTAAATGCAACAAGGCTTATTTCCATAGGAAGGAGGGAGGGGGAGGGGAGGGGCAACTTTGCAAATAACCTTGCAATATCCCCTTATTTACGTGCAAATGGGACAGGTGCACCCATGACAGTGTCTGCTTGGCAGTGCAGTTTGTGTGCATAGTATAGCAAGGGTATAGTAAATGCAGTATAAAGAATTGATCATTAAGGCAATCGGTGCACTGCAACACTTTTATGGTTGGCACAGCTATGATAAACATGTTTATAGAGGTTATCCCTCTAAGGAGATCACACACAATACTAATCCCTGACTCGATACTTTGAACTCAACCCGGCGACTGAACTGATTGTGGACTTGGTACACAGCAATATGTAATGTAGGTCGGAACAAGCCAGCCGAAGCTAGCTCAGCATGGACAGAAGGTTGGTCCATATATGCAGGCTAGGATGTGGGTCAGTGCAGCTCTAGTAAATGAGATGATGTACTCGCTGACATCTTGTCACATTGAGAGCGGAGGGATACATCCGATAAGCCATCCCAGGCTGCTGGCTAGTCGTCTGGCTGTTTTCTTTGTCAAGATGATTATGGTAATGTGGATCATTCTCATTGGAGGCTTGCTTAGGATCAGCATTCTGCAGCTAAGGCGTTACATAATGATGAGCAGCCTTCTCTGAACATACAGCATACCCTGGGAATGAAGCAGCATTTTCTGCACAGTGCTCAGGAGACAGACTTTTCAAGGTTTTGGTAAAGGGTTTTTTTTTTTTTTTAATTGTTCACTGTGTCCTGATTAAAAACTGAAATGCGTTTCTCCCTTTTTGGAGTGTACAGTAGATTTCCAATCTCACAACACATGAGCATCAGTGTCCTCTAAAGTTGGTGGCTCAGTACTGTTTTGTTTTGAGGAACTATATGCTTGCACCATGTTTCAATTTAACATCTAGAGCAGGCAGTATTGTTTCCTTTGAGCTTGCTTCCTGCTGGTTGGCCAGTATGAAGCACATTCTCTGGCAATTAGCCAAGACCCCCCTACACTCAGATCCAAATCTCTGTCTTTGCAGCAATTTATCTTAAGATTATGCACTTAAAAGGTTTAAGATAGCACCGTGACGCACTAGTCATGGTGGATTGAGTTTACTCAGTTTGAAAGTGCTTGTTAAAGCCAGCAAACGTCTATAGATTAAGAATGAACGTTCAACTATATTGGAATAGCTGGTGCCAATTTTACAATGAAAACGTGCGGTGAATAGAAAAACTAAAAATGTCTCGTTCGGTTGTCATTCTGCAAACAGAAGACAGGTGATAAAGAAAGCATTGGTTCTGATGATGTATTGTATATCTTTTTAATGAGCTTCATTAATTAGCATTGTGGTACATCTCAGTTCTACGGGGTACGCTGGCAATTTAGTAAGTGAAGGAGGTTTGTGGATTTACAGGAAAACAAATAAAGCTAAAAAACAGGTCAAGCTCCAACAACACTGGATCCTATGTTTACCATGATGCAACTCAATAGGATAATTCACGTTTTCACACAGGCTTTTTCTGAAGACTGACAAAAGGACATAACACAAGTTTTCAGAGGCTGACTAGAACTTAATTTGATGAGTATAACTCAATTTTATGTGTAAAATCTGGCGCTAGATTAAGATAATTTAAAATGTCCCCATACAACAATGTTAATGTAATGGCCCTCAACAGATCTACTGAGGTTCACAACAACAATAATTAATAATAATTGATAGGATTTATATAGCGCTTTATTCCCTAAGGACTCAAAGCGCTTTACATGGTTCCAGGTTCCATTCATTCACACACAGTCATACTGGTGGTGGTAAACTACGATAGTAGCCACAGCTGCCCTGGGGCAGACTGACGGAAGCGTGGCTGCCATTCAGCGCCAACGGCCCCTCCGACCACCACCTCAAACATACAGCAGTCATACACATTCACACCAGGCAAGGTGGGTGAAGTGTCTTGCCCAAGGACACAACAACCATGACACAGGTGGCCGGGCGGGGATCGAACCGCCAACCCATCGTTGGCCAACCCGCTTAACCACCTGAGCCACAGTCGCCCTATTAAGTTAGAAACTATTTTCACTTCAAACATTTCCTGCAAAACCCGTAACTAGGAATGCACGCACCACAGTCGACAGTTAGCAGTCCCCTCCCTCGTCCCCACGTCACCACATTAATACCTACCTATTAATATCTACCGACATTTCCGGTATAACCCGTAACTATAGGAATGTCACCACAGCTGACAGTAAAGGCTTGATTATAGTCGTCCAAATCCATTATGTCAGAATGAATTAAGCCCTTATTTACAACCACATTAAGCAATCAAAATTATCTTGTTTGCATTTTACTTGCATTTTCATTTTGATGGAGCTGATCTGGAGGCAGTTATGTTATCATTGTTTGAGTATGACGAACTCTAGTCATAACATCGAATACAAATAAAAATTGCAAAACACTTTCATGCTAGCTAGCTAGCTAGCTCACTAATTCTGTCTTCTACGAAACTCTGCCATGCTATTAGAAATACAACTTAACTAATGGGAGTTTGAGTTTCCCACAGGATAAATCCGCTGTAGCATGACTTCTCACTTTGACAGTCCTCAGTTTAGAGTTATCTCTCCTCTTCTAATTACCTCTTGTCTATTTAGGTGGGAAGGGAAGCCTTCTTTTTCTGTCTTCTCAAACAATAAAGGGAGTGGTAGTGGAGCCAGCCCATAGCTTTTAGAGCTCCAGGGATCAGGACACATGTTTGCACTGGTATGAGGGAAGGTTTTCCCAGTAAACCTTGAGCCTCAGTCAGGCTCCAGACAAAGTTTTTTTGTGTCTCTTACGATTGAAAGAAGAAAGACAAGGCTGCCCTGTGTCTGCTCCAGCAACTCCACCAGTGACCGATGCTCTTGAGTGCGCCGCCAACTCTTCCGGGAACTTTAAATCCAACCTCCTTGTGTTCTCCTCACTGCTCTGCCTGGCAAAACCCAACTACGGCATTTCATCTCATTCAAACTCCCCCCCCCCCCCCCCCCCCAGGCCTCTTTCAGAAAATGCACTGCACCCCCGCTAATGTTACCTCAGAGACGGCCTAAAAACCTGGGAAAACCTTGAATATTCACGTGACTCTCCTATACGGTTCAAATCTCAAATGAAGAGGATTCACTTTAAGCAGCAAACACCATGTCAAAGTTTAAATGTCTTTATATACATGAATAATATAGTGGCTCGGAGGAAGCCATTTATCATATCCTTCAATATGCACAAGGAAATCTGTATATCGGAAATCTGTAATGTGTTTGATCAACCAATTTAGATATGCAATACCATAAATGAGATTGCTAAACCTACTGAAACAATAAACTGGAACTATCCTTCAGATAAAAGAAGAGCTGTTCTAATCTTGGGACTTAAAAAAAAATTCATTCTAGTTCCCTCACGGTACAGTAGGCGTGGTTTGCATTGCAAATGGCACGGTTGGCTACGGCTGCGTTGGCGATTTATACAGAAGACATCAAATATGAGATGTAGACAGACCTCAGTTGTACATTTTGGCTGAGAAGCTACTACAAATGTACATCTCAAACACGTCATTTCAAACTAAACATGTGGGTCTTCAACCACCGTAAGCCACAGGTGTCACCAAAACAACCAGATATGAAATATTAAGGATAATAACTTTAAATTCATGGTGCAAAATGGGCAGCAGAATTAAATATGTAATATCTAAAATGCAAAGTATTCCACGTGTGAGAAAATGTTTCAGGGAGGTCACAGAGAGAACCATTGGTGGGAGTAACAACGTGGCAGTTGTCAACAAGAAGATCGGTAAACATGCGACTAACAAAAAGTCAATATCATTCCTGTTCTGCTGGTCTGTAGCAGTGCCGTCGGCATAGTTTGGACTATCTTGTGTGTTTGTTTAACATGAACCAACCAAGCCAGACTTATTGTGCGAAAGGGGCTGATAGGAGACTTGCATCTGATCAGTCATGACTCTCAATCCATTCTACAGTCTTCAACTTTCATGCTTTCAGACACCTGTTCCAGAAAGAGCTTTTTGTCTTATTTTCTACTAATGGGTGGTGGTGGTGGTGTGTGGGCTGTTGTTCACATTCTTAATAATGTTTAGCCGTTAAGTGTCTTACCGTTGTATGTTTGTTTTCAGGGGGCGGAGGCCATGGTGTTGGAGAGCGTGATGTTTGCAATCCTGGCAGAGAGGGAGCTGGGGCCTAAACTCTACGGTATTTTCCCCCAAGGTCGCCTGGAGCAGTATGTCCCTGTAAGTCAACATGTTGTTGTCCGTATGCACACGTGGCATAGATTGGTAAATTGTCGATATAATTATAATTTGTTAGTTATATTGTGAGGTACAGTTTTTGAGCTTTTCACGATAGTCACGGCATCACAACTTCAATACCTAGTATGTAAGTGCACCATGTATCATGGTCAGTGTGCTCAAAAAGAGGGTTGATTTGCAGTTTTGCAGTTATTTGAATTAGTTATTTAATAGCAGGGGTTGAAGCTAAGCATCGACAGCTGGGGAATGAATGATACAACACGGTTTGTAGGTGCGTCTGTGTGAGGTGTACTGTTAAACGATGCATCATTGATCCATGATTAGTGAGAATGAATTAACCATTAAACATCTGCTCCTCAGTAGCCACGCCTCATGGAGTTATCATCCACGGTATGGTTTCCACAGGTTTTTGAAATCATTTCAAAGTTACCAAAATGTACTTTTTCATGTTTTTACAACATTAAAGCTATTCTTACCTTTGTAGAGTTTTTACACTTATTTTAAATGACTTTAAAATGGTATAAATAAGGTTTTTACACTCTAAAATGCATGGTAGACCCACCAGGAATAAAAAGAAACAATTATTTCAGTCTCATAATATTAGGTGAAAACTACAACCAATCAAATCGTTCGAACCGAACGATTTAATTGGCCGACAGACCTGTCTGTTTGCCGTCTGCTTGTGTACCGCGCATTCGTGCACGCGCGTCCTCAACGAAAGGGTTTGTTTTGATTCCACGGCAGACAGTAGCCTAGCGAGTAGCAACCATTGTAGAAAAGGTTACAGTGTTGTTATTTCTTGTTATTTCTTACAGTGTGTTAAGCTGTGTTTTGTTTAGTGTTGGGCCGTGACGTCAGTCGGCCAGAGAGCCAGTTCAGTAAGTTTCCTTTCACTTCTCCCTCGGTGAGATGTGTGTGAGCAAGTTGCCACAGTAAGCCATCATTCGTGTTTATCTGAGTGTAAATGTGAATCACCCGTGTGTGAGTATGTACATGTAGTCCCGATCGCTGTTATAAGTTATAGTTTGTGCATGTTATTAGCGGCTGCGATTCGCGAGTCGCAACAGCTGTTCAAACGTCTCCTCACGAGCGGAGTTTAAGCCTTTGTTCTTTTTCCGCGATCTATATGCGGCTGTGCCTGTGAAAGAAGGAAAATAAAGAGCGGATAAAACCCTACTCCTCCTCTCCTAGTCTCATTATAAGCATAAGTGGTGTTCTGGCTGACATATCTGAAGTGAAACCAGTGATACAAGCAGATCAGCGCGGTACCGGTAGCCTACTACAGCCACCAGTTTCTTCAGCCACAATATAACTCACTTTGTGCACGGAGACAGTATTAACCAAGTAAGTCTGCTTGTGTAGCCTAAATTAAGTTTCTTAAAAACAAACAAAAAAAAACGGGGATAGGAATGAGGGGGTGGGGCTGCATTGGAGGAAGGCGGGATATTATGATTGTGCTGAAATGCTCAAACTCACATCCATCCGAACTGCTTTAATATGGTGTGACATGAGACTCCGAAAATATGAGAAAAAACAACCCTTTCTCTTTTTCTCCACCTCCACCTTTCTGAAAACCTGTGATCAAAAACACCAGTCGGATTGCTTCCCCTTATGACTTCAATGTGATCTTGTTGAAACATGGTTGTTGTACACTGTCAGAAAGTGAACGCCCTTCTTACCATTATCCAAAAGTTCTTTTTATACAGGGATATCATGTAGGATCTTGTGACATCAGTAAACTGCACACAGCTGCCTCATACAGTAACTAACCAGGCTGGTCTGGTATCTTTGAACTAGACCTAATTTTAGTGTCTCTACATTCAGGTAGTATGTGATTTCATACAGTTATTCATACAAACATTTTCCACAATATCCCGTTGGCAGAGCCGTAAACTGGAGACCTGTGAGTTAAGCGAGCCCAGCATCTCAGAAGAGGTTGCGGAGAAGATGGCCAGGTTTCATGTGATGAGGATGCCCTTCAACAAGGAACCCAAGTGGCTGTTTGGAACCATGGACAAGTAGGTTCATTTAAGTCTCTTCTCCTGTCCTATCCCTCTGCACCTCGTATTCCGTTCAACTCATTGACTCCATGAAGGTTTCCAATGAGATTCTGAGAAGATTTGAAACAGGCCCTGAGGCAGCCAGCAACTGTAGTTTTTGAACCCTAAGATAGCAGGTTGCGTCGTCGATTACTTAACTACCACGGTGAGGTGGCAGGCTCCTTATCTTAATGCACGTCTGTTTGAATTGCCATCAGTTGTGTATGTGTGTGAGTGTGTGTGTATGTACAGTATGTGTTGTGTTGACAAGGTTTACAGTGCACAATGTTTGTCAGCATGTCAGTGGTAAAGTCCACTGTCCCGCACCACTGATCTTCTGCGAAAGGCACATAAACACTGGTTTATCGCTTCCCGGATTGTGTATTACAAATATTACTCATTTTATGCCACATGACTGATTGGTCATGACACTGACTTGTAAATTTCCATGTCAGCCTTTGATTGAAAACATAGGAACAGCGTTTTGTCCCTTTTCACCTCCTCTCACTACATTCATACAGCGTCAGGATAAGCGCAGTATTTATTTTTATTTTTTTTTTATATTTCGTACAGACTTCAAAAACATCAGCTAAAATGTCATCAAATCAGGATTATTTATGTTTCATTAGAATGGACTGCGCATTGTTTGATTTTAATTACATAAATTATTAGTTAGTTAGTTTAGTTTATTTGTTAGGGACAGTGCATATTCATGAACAGCTGCAACATTTACAACTGTAAAAATGCCAGATTTGAGCAAAAATGCTATGTATTTTGCTCCGACCTAAAAGGTTATCATCACCTACAGTCACTTACATAACTTTGTGAGTGGTGACGCGTCCACACAGAGCCGGATTGACATTGAGGCTCCCTGAAAGCAGCCCGTTTTCCCAGAGGTTACTCATCCTGTCTTAAACATCATGCCATAGTGGTACGACTCTGGTAAATGATCATATCTTTGTGTTGGTATCATAAAGATAGATAAGATAGGGCATATGGGTAATGAAGATACAACTAAAGCTACTACGATTAATGTTGGCACATCTGCTTTAATAAACAACTAGGAATGTTTCTTTTAGGGTAACGGAACATTTTGAGTTTTTAGAACATCTTAGCACAGAGTACTATTCTAACAAACCACACATCTTAGTTTGTACTTTTTGTTCCTCTTCTCTGCACCTGCACACACACTACTGCTATTAGTGGTGCTAATACTGCAACTGCCAGCAATCACATTATTAGTACTAATACCCAATTCTAATTTCTATTTATCTAATGGTAAAGCTTGTATTTAATATTTGAACAAATGTTTGTTTTATTTAAATATTTAATCCATCACCGTAATACATCATTCGGGAGCGTGTCTATGTTCCCACAGCCCGATGGTCCCACATTTTCTAGGTAATCTAACTATATAATGTGTGTGTGTGTGTGTGTGTGTCGGTCTCACTCCTATTCTGACCTCTCCCTGTCCCCTTACCCTAACCCTAACCACCTAGCTGTGATGCCTGAACCTAATCGCCAATTTCAGGAACATAGGGCTGTGGGACCATTGGGCTGTGGGACCATTGGGCTGTGGGGACATTGGAATGACCCCAATAATTCCTTGAAATTGCATTTGTGGAATAAGAGACGTGTACAGTACATCCACACGCAAATGTGTTGTCACTAGATCCAGTGAGGTCATCACAACCTCTAAATTCCCCTTTGTCCAGTGTCGAGACGTGGCACCATTGCTTATCGTTATCAGTGAGTCATGTTGACGTATACAATGTACAGCCACTCACACTTTCATGATACCGACTTCACAGTGTGTCTCTTTGCATTATCAGATAAGCCACACACAAGCGTCTTTTGGGGGTGAATGTGAACTAAATGTATGTGTGTTACGCTGCTGCCACCACCAGGTACCTGAACCAAGTCATGAGGCTGAGTTTCACCTCCCAGTCCCACCTGCGACGCTTCAACCGTCTGCTTAGCTACAACCTCCCACAGGAGATGGACATGCTCAAGTATGTTCCTACACACACACATGCACGACACAGACACACACACACACACACACACACACACACACACACACACACACACACACACACACACACACACACACACACACACACATACGCACACACACACACACACACACACACATACACATACACACACACACACACAAACACTGCTACAGAGGGGAAAACTCATGACGAAGTATGCAAGGATTGTTTCGAAAGGTGGTGTTAGGTAACAGAAATGTACAGTATCTCACAAAAGTGAGTACACCCCTCACATTTCTTCAAATATTTCATTATATCTTTCCATGGGACAACACTGAAGAACTGACACTTTGATATAATGTAAAGTAGTCAGTGTACAGCTTGTATAACAGTGTAAATTTACTGTCGCCTCAAAATAACTCGACACACAGCCATTAATGTCTAAACTGAAGGCAACAAAAGTGAGTACACCCCTAAGAAAAAATGTCCAAATTGGGCCCAAAGTGTCAATATTTTGTTTTGCCATCATTATTTTCTAGCACTACCTTAACCGTCATGGGCATGTAGTTCACTAGAGCTTCACAGGTTGCAACTGGAACCCCTTTCTACCCATTCATGACGACATCAAGGAGCTGGTGGATATTAGAGTCCTTACGCTCCTCCATCTCCCGTTTTAAGAAGCCCCAAAGATGCTCAATAGGGTTTAAGTCTGGAGACATGCTTGGCCAGTCCATAACCTTTACCCTGAGCTTCTTTAGCAAGGCATTGGTCGTCTTGGAGGTGTGTTTAGGGTCATTATCATGTTGCAATACTGCCCTGCGGCCCAGTTTACGAAGGTTGAGTGCACGTTTTCAGCGTCATACCAAGAGGTTGGCATTGGAAAATAGACGTATGAATGCTGCCAGCATTGCTGCAGGTCTTGAAGGGGTGGGGGTCAGCCTGTCAGTGCTCAGACCATACGCCACACTCTGCATCATACTGGTCTGCATGGCTGTCATCCCAGAACAAAACCTATTCTAAAGATGATGCACAAGAAACCCCACAAAAAGTTTGCTGAAGACAAGCAGACTACGGACATGGATGACTGCAACCATGTCCTGTGGTCTGATGAGACCAAGATAAACTTATTTGGTTCAGATGGTGTTAAGAGTGTGGAGCGGCAACCAGGTGAGGAGTACAAAGACAAGTGTGTCTTGCCTATAGTCAAGCATGGTGGTTGGAGTGTCATGGTCTGGGGCTAAATGAGTGCTGCCAGCACTGGGGATCTACAGTTCATTGAATGCTAACATGTACTGTGACATACTGAAGCAGAGCATGATCCCCTCCCTTCATAAACTGGGCCGCAGGTCAGTACTGCAACATGATAACGACCCCAAACACCCCTCCAAGAAGACCACTGCCTTGCTAAAGAAGCTCAGGGTAAAGGTTATGGACTGGCCAAGCATGTCCCCAGACCTAAACCCTATTGAGCATTTTTGGGGCTTCTTAAAACAGGAGATGGAGGAGCGCAAGGTCTCCAGTATAAACCAGCTCCTTGATGTTGTCATGAATGGGTAGAAGAGGATTCCAGTGGGAACCTGTGAAGCTCTAGTGAACTCCATGCCCATGACGGTTAAGGTAGTGCTGGAAAATAATGGTGGCCACACAAAATATTGACACTTTGGGCCCAATTTGGACATTTTTTCTTAGGGGTGTACTCACTTTTGTAACCGGCAGTTTAGACATTAATGGCTGTGTGTCGAGTTATTTTGAGGGGACAGTAAATTTACACTGTTATATAAGCTGTACACACGCTACTTTACATTGTATCAAAGTGTCATTTCTTCAGTGTTGTCCCATGAAAAGATATAAGGAAATATTTGAAGAAATGTGAGGGGTGTACTCACTTTTGTGAGATACTGTACAGAGTAAGGTCCTTTGATGGGGTTCAGCGTACACAGGAAAAGCTCAGATTAATTTGTGAAAACAAACACTATTACGTAAACCTGCAATGGTTTGCTCATAATTTGAACATGTAGAGGTAAACTACAGCAAGTCAGTTGAAAAAAAAAAGACAATGAAATATTTTTTCCAAAGTTTGTTTTTGTTCAGTAAAATGGATCAGACCACAATCTGAAATCCAAAACATTTTGACCAGCAGATTGTCTGCACTAGTTCTTAGTGGAGGTTTGAGTGGCAGGTCAATGGATCAAGCCACTTGTTTCTTCCAGCTGCTCTCTGCGTCGCAAACCTTTGAACCAAAGGAATGACCATCGGACCAAAGGAATGACCATCTGTCTCAACATTTTCGTTCATTCCAGGAACCTTTAAAAAAACCTTTTAATAAAAAAAATAAAATAAAAAAAAGGAATGTCTGCCCCAACGGTTTTAAGACAATGTGTTACAAGTAAAACCTCCTGAATAATATCCAGAACTATTTTTTGTGGCTCTAAATAATGTATAAGGGAATATTTTGGTCAGTATATGAAGATGCACACAGTTTATTTTGAACCATGAACAGTTTTTTTTCTGACTTTTTTTTTTGTATGTTTAGGTCCCTGCTGGAGTCCACCCACTCTCCTGTAGTGTTCTGCCATAACGACTGTCAAGAAGGTAAAACAATATGGACGCCAGTGGCCTGAATGTACAGTCTCTTCTTGTCTCTTCTTCCACAGAAAGTAACGTTTGCACGTGTTGCTTTCAGGTAACGTCCTCCTGCTGAATGGCCGCCAGGGCTCAGACAAACAGAAGCTCATGCTCATTGACTTTGAGTACAGCAGCTACAATTACAGGTAAGTTAACAACTACTGGAACACAGATTTCAGTTGATTGAGTAGGTTCACTGTATGTCTATCCCAAAGCCTGATATATGTTCAGTGACACACACATGCTCCTCTACTACCGTGAAGAAAGACACCATAGTGACTGTAATAAAGGGAAATTACAGTAACTAATGTGTCTTCCTGTTTTTTCCTTTTTCTAAGTTACTGGAAATTTAAAAATATTTAAATTTGATAGGCTGTTTTAAAAGATGTTTGTTTTCCACAGGAACACATGGGCACAGCATATTGAGATACCTATTACAGTTTTTTTCAATCGCTAACCCACAGTGGGCACAACTGTAGCTCAATGTGCAAAACTCTAACTACAGTCTGCACTACCAACAGTCACTGGAGCTGAACAGTTCACATCCCCTGCAAAATAGGCTCAGTGCAGCAAACACTATGAACCAGCCTCATTGAGATAACACACACTGTCACTCAGAACATGCTCAGAGTATAAACACTAGCATCAAACCCCAATACACAAATTACAAACTTTTAATCTTTACAGTTTGAATAATTTGAGTTACTTCACACAAATAACGTAATATTTTCTTTCATGAAAGAGTGAAATGATTTCACGTGAAATTGTTTATTTTATAAACATGCCAGTTTTTTTAGGAAAACAAAAATAAATGAAAATCAGAAGTTTGCTTCAATATATACACATTTTGTATATTTTATTGATAACCAAATACGTTCCACTTATTAGCCTAGCGTCCGATTCATAGCTCTCTCCAGACAGACTGTGGGCTGATAACTCTCTCTCTGCTTTAACTGCTGCGTCACGGCTCCTCATGCTCTTGCCAGTCCTCTCTCCCTCCCATCTGACCTTGGATCTGCGATCGAAAGAGGTTGGCGGGGGGGATGGGGAGGGAGGTTGACAGTTAGCCGGAATGTGAAAGAGATACAACAGATACAGTAGCCCAGAATGACCCCGATAGAAAGCGAAAAATCATAGGGGAAACAAGGGCGTACAAGATTGGAGCCCTGCCTTGCATCTGTGTGCTCCATTCCTAGTGGCAAGTCATCCTTCACAGCCCCCTCCCCTCTGCTGATAGATTCACTGCAGTTTGTGATGTAACCAGACTGTTGGCAGGCCCATTAGGATGGAAAGCAATGGAAAGACCTGATCCCAGATCTGTCAATGGCTCAGTGGATTTCCACTACAGTCGTTCACAAAGGAGTGGGAGTAGTAGACTAGAATAGGATGGGAATAGAATAGAAGGATTGTACTGTGCATCTCACAGCAGAGTCTTTGAGTGGTTTCGAATGCATCTGTGCTTGTGGTGCATTGTGAATTTCTCAGTGGTGCATTTATGGGAAAACCGTGTAGAACAGACTCTCCTTGGTTCTCTACCCCACACACACACAATGGAAACACTCCCAGCCCTCCCCCCTGTAGCTCCCTTCTGCGTGGCCCCTTTAAGTCTCCTCATATGTTACTCAGCAACACGTGACTGTACACACAAATGACCCACCACCGCACACACATGCCAAGCACGTGAGCAAACTCGTCGTGTGTCGTATGTAAAGGAAGGCCCCACACACACACACACACACACACACACACACACACACACACACACGCACACGCACGTGTTAAAGCCACAGCATGTGCAAGGTTTTTTTTTACTGCAATTTGCCAGATGTGGTGGTGATGAGTCCAGTTTATAGACTCCCCCGGAGCAGTGGAATGGTTTGGTATGGGAGACACATCCCTCCTCCTGATAACAGTGTGTGGGAATCAGCATGCAAGAGCTAGTGGAGGGAGGGACTGCGCATTGTGCTGCGCTCCACTTGTTCTGCTCTAAACCAGAGATTTAGTTGCCTTCTATACTCAAATTATTTTGGGTTTTTTGGGGAAAACAGGCTTTTATGAGGGACAGCTCCTTATTTGTCATCTCTCCCACTGGATGGATATATTTCACTACTGCTTTTGGGATGCAAATAGGAAGAGTTATGTTGCCATGGATTAAATTAGATTTGCTGTGTGGGCTTTCAACCTATGTTGTTTACATTTTGGCATCATTCCTAGTTTGACAAATTAGTGATAAATAAAAATGTCCGCTTTGGGTTTGGGAATTGGCCTACCTTAAGAGCTGTGACACATGGCACTCAGCTTTGACGGACACAGCACATTTTTTTAGTTATGCTGTCGATAGAAATTAGCTTAATCCATCATTATGTCTTAGAACAACCACACAGAGCTAATATTTGACTGTAGCCTCCTAGTTTTCTTACTAGCCATTTCCCTGTGTGGTAAACTGCTGTTCCTGCCCTTACTGCTCACACACCAACACCTTGGCCATCTGTTTACTTCTTCAGCCATTACTTTTTTATTTTTTTGGGATTATTACAATACAGGGTTGCAAGTTGTAATTTTATAAGCAATGAATCTGTTGGTCATATTTTGTTTTATATATTGTTGTCCATCAACATGCAGCAGTTATTTCCTACACATTGTGTGGAGAAGAATGATCTAGGTTCACCTCGGTGTTTATTTACTGTACCTTTTAACCTATAAAACACAAGCTTCAGTGCAGTCAGGCGTTGTTTATATAGTAATAAACCTCCCTAACAGGATCTCATGTTCTCCTCAACAAACAAAACTAAGACAGGTGGAGACAATTCAGGGTTTCAAAGAGAAGGTCATAACTAACCAGGTGTGAAAGAAAGCCACAGACAAACAACTATTCTTATCTATCTAAAGAACTAACTTTTAACACATGAAATTTAGACGCATCAGCATCCCTTTTAAAATCTACATGGTCCATCACGAAAACATACATACCATTTTAATCTCAAGACACATCCAGTGCAATAAAGTCCACTAAACACCTCCAGATGTCAAACAACAAAGTATTTTTACTAATAAAGACTCATCACCTCTTGTGTGTCTGCATCTGTTTACCTTTCAGGGGATTCGATATTGGAAACCACTTCTGTGAATGGATGTACGACTACAACTGTGACGAGTTTCCTTTCTTCAAAGTCAATGCTCAGGCCTACCCTACTAAGGCGCAGCAGGTGTGTATCACATTTGATATATTAACACACTAACAAATTAATAGATTTTTTTTTTTACTGGTCGATTTCTGACTTGTGAACTTCATGGTGTTTCTCTCTGTACAGCTCCACTTTATTGAAAGCTACCTGCGTGAGTCGGACCAAGGCTTTGACAACCTGAGCGAAGAGGACCAAATGGAAGTGAAAGAGGGGCTCTACGTGGAGGTCAACAGGTGAGCTCAGACGTTAGGGTACAGTGTAATCTGACATGACATGACACAGTCACTGGACAATACAATAGAAAAGGGGGGGAAAAGTACACAGCAAAAAAACTGACCTTGTGTTTTTTTTTTTGTTTTTTTTTTCAAATGCAGGTTCGCCCTCGCATCCCACTTCTTTTGGGGCATGTGGTCCATCATCCAGGCCCGGCTCTCCACCATCAAGTTTGGATACATGGTGAGTCAAAGCATTGTTACTTCTTTGATTGTTATCATATTTAATTTGAATGGCCTCTATGTTTGAATGAGAAAAATAAACTTTGTTACAAAACAGCTGGTCATAAGCAGTTTTGTCCCAGGTGCTGATGGCAGTGTCAATATTGACTGTGTTAAGAACAGGATAGGGCAGGTTCAGGTCGTGTCAATCTGACAGGACATGGCAGAGAAACACAGGTACTGGTTTCTCATTTCACTTAGCTACACCATTCTCATACACTTTCTGTGCACCAGGTTACGTCGCCTAACTGCAGTACAGCAATTACTCGAAAAAGACAACATTTACACATATATAATACTTCTGTCTTTTATCAATTTAACTCAACGATTCCTGTACATATGTTTCACATTTAAAGCACTTCACTGACTCAAAGAGCATAGCCCCTCGCTTTTCTGCTAGGCTTTTACTTTGAAAAGTCCCATTCCATAAAAAAAATAAAAATAAAAAAGCGGTAGTGGGAGAAGTTGTAAATAATAAGTTAACATTTAACAGAATTGTGCCTATCTGTTTGTTAATGTTAACTTAACTGTGTTTTAGGAGTACGCCCAGGCCAGATTTGATGCCTACTTCCAGCAGAAGAAGATCTGGGCCGTCTAATGGAGCGAGAGACGATTGGATGGATTGAAGCGCATTGAGCCAAATGGCAGGCAGGCAGGCGGATGGACAGACAAGGCTGACAAGACACTCCAGCATCCACGCTTTATGCATACTCCCTGCCTTGTAGAGGATTTTGCTGGTGGCTGTTGTCAGTGTTGTGTTTACCAAAACCAAAACTTGATCTCGTGGCCTAGGAGCTTAAGTACACAATGCATTGCAGCTCAAAGTTTAAACTGCAAAACTCCCTGACAGCCAAAAAAAGAAAGAAGAAAAACATTGGCTTTTACTAACCTTCATCACTAGTTGGGAACTGCTATTCACTAACATGTGGGTTAGGGTCTGAGCAGGAGACAGAGGTGGATTTCGGTTTCTTGACTGGAAATGTAATGTAACATTGCATCAATGTTTATGTAACGATCATTCCCTTATGGAAAAGGCTCTGTTGGAAAGAACCAAAATGTGAACTTCGACTTGGCCGATTCCTGCTTTGTGAAAGCAGCCAGTTTGCTAACTATGTATATTATATATAGATCTCTATGTGCCAGTAACTTTGTCCTATCTGTTACCAATGGGTGGACTTTATATTGGCTTGGTGGAATCATGACTTGATTAACAGGTCAGATTGATGTCTACATTTTGGATATTACGCACTTGCTGTTTGATTTTAGATTTGTTTTGTTGCATTTGACCTTATCTCTAGGCAAATACACATTTTGTTGTATTTTCAAGTATGTGATTAGTTGAAGTCCGTGTCCTTGGGCGGCTGGTGAAGCTCCAACAAAAAAATATTCCAAATCAGGTATTTCCATTATAATCCGGTCTGATTCTTTGTGGCTTCTCAACTAATGATGCAGTTCTTCTGACCAGCTGTGAATCTGCTCAACAGTTTAAAAAAAAAGTTTTTCCGGCAGCCATTTTGCAGGGTTTATGGTGTTATTATAATAGAACGCTGTGAGCAGCTAGATCCACGTCTCTGTAGTTTACACATTGGTTGTTAACATTGGCTAAACAGTCTGATTTAACCAACAAAGACATTCCAGCCATGCCTTGGTCTGGTAAAATGGTTGCTAAGCTCTCTGTTGCAGACACTAACCGAGCATGTTTGAGTTTTTACTATCACGTCAGTACACACAGTTTCTTATTGTGGACATGGATTTCATTGGTACCGTCATTGTTTTTTTGGCACAAGTGCCTGCTGCCAGTTTGCCTCATCCTCGTAGCCATAACCCAGAATAACTAAACATGTGGTCACATCACATCATACGTGCACGGATGAATTTTGCATAGATTACTTATTTAAATAAGTTCTAGCTGGACATAAACTCTACGGCTCTATGTGGCTATTACTGTGAACAAGACCATTCTCTGCTACTGAGAGCTGAATCATATGTGATACATCGGCACACACTGGCTTCACTTATGGCCATTGTCCATCGTAATTCAGCACTGAAACAGTGAAGTGCTTATTTTGCTCTGAGTGCGTCAGACTTATCGCAAAGGTTCTGCTTTTAGGCTTTCTCCAATGCAGTGGGATATTAGTTTGAAATGAGAGATGATCAGAGTCATACTGTGACTAATTCGTCCTGCATGTTGTCTCTCATCCAAACATACGGAGAGCAGCTCAATTCTACCTCACCCCTATTATGTCATTGTAAACCCCCAAACACTCACTAACTACAGTATTCTCATCATCTGCTGCTAAGGCCGCCTTCACTTTGCCTTTAAATGAGACCTTAATATTTTGCATTTTAGTTCAGTTTCTTTGCTGTTTGGCACCTCTCCCATTTTGACCAGCAACAGCTTTTTCTGGCCATGATTAGCAGCTTTCCACTCCAATCGGTGCCATTGACAGCTCACCACTACAGTGGCTGTGTCCATTAGACCTAATTAGAAAAAACAACCTGAGAAACCTAATGCTTTCTGAATACACTTTTTCACATTTCAAATTGTAAGGTGAAGACCAGCATATTGAAACTGTCCATTCACTATATAAGCCCTCCGTTACTGTTTCAACGCCTGTTGAGTATTCCATTCTCACACAGATATAGTTTGCGTTGAAAACAGGGACCATTTACCAACTGAACAACTTGGTCATTTTTGAAGAGTAACATTGAAACAATAACGTGACGGCAGACAGTGGTGGACAAAAAGCAGACTCCAAATTTTTGTCAGTGACCCCGGCTTGGACAACGCTAGTGCTAGCAGGTTTAATCAACTGTGTCTAGCTTGCTAATTTGGCTAACGTAAGCACCATTTGTTTGTTGAAAACAGTGTTTCAGGCTGATTGTCTGTGAGGCCACTGTAACAGTCCACTGGGTAATGTTGCAGGAGTTGGAGTTGAAGCATACACTTTCCACAATTAAAGAAGAACAGACAGAGCTGGTAACGTTAGCTGTAACTCTGGCAACATCAAAGACCAGCTTCCAACCAATGGAGAAATACTACACTGTGTTAGCCATTAGGCATTAGGCTAATGATAAGCTAACTTGTACTCGTTTACTATTGAAAGTAAGATAACTGGACAATTGTAGTTGACCGTAGAGTAATTTCCAAAGCTAAATATTTTCTCTACTAAGTAGGCTATTACACAATACTTCTAGACATTTTGTTGGAACCTTGCTTGCCACAAAATGTTGGATTATTATTTGCTGTGAAACAATATGTAGGGAAATGCAGCTACAACACACAGGATATTGCACTGTGTGACCGTTCTACTACAAATGAAAGCTGTGCAACTACCACAAAGGCTGACATTTATTTTCAGCTTCATTCCTTTTAAGGCGTAGCAAATTTACAAATGGGGTTATATTCTCTGTTTACCTGTGAGCCTCTAGGATTCAGAGGTGAAGCCACCGAAAGGAATATGGAAGTGTGAAGTGTGCAGTAGGCATATTTCTTGTGAGAACGAAATTTATTCGATCACTGCACCAGTCACCTGATACATCCAGAGGTGTTTGAATGTCTACATAACACAACATATGTACTTGAGTATTTACATTGTTAAAATATTGGGGTTGTTGAACTGTATTTCTGTGAATTTTGTTTTACATGCAAGTGTATTTTACTGTATATTTCATTGTTCTATTTTCTTTGGAATGTGTTTTTATTGTATAGTTTTAAATTAATTTTGAGATACAATCGAACTACGGATGCCCCAGCTGTGCAGCGGTTTATACTGCACGAAAGGTTACTGGGACATCCCTCATGAGGCAATAGTTTTTACTTCAGCACCTTTTTTTCAACCCCATTACGTGACTATTTCTTCTACATAACCTGTATTTGTATGCATTTGGTTGTATGACATTTTTCTTATCTATGAATTGCCCTGACCTTTCAGTACATGCTATTTCCATCTCGACTTTGTTGTCTTTTACCATCTTTTTTAAAATATTTGTTGTGAAAAAAACAAATGGACACCACCATCTGTATCCATCGTACATTCCATAAGTGTAACTTTGCTTTCAAAATAATGTACAGTTCAGTTTAAAATAACACTTATTTTGATCTGAATGGGTCCTCAATAAATGTGTCATTCGTCCCCAGTAGAGAACAAAAAAAAGCATACCAAAAGAAAAACAGAGTTCACTTCTGTTTATAGTGTAATTTAGTGTGTGTAATATTCACTAACAAAAATATAAAGGATCTTGCTATGAATTATCCAGACATATAAAGGATGATAAAAGTGTACCTTATCATTCTTGAGAATGTACATCCTGTTAAATGTAATACACTTAATTTTTTTGCAAATGAACACATTGTGTTCTGTGTGATGGCACTCGCAACTATACTATCATGTGACTCACAGTGATATCCTAATCTATGCAGCTAAAGTGAATGCATATGTAGTCAGAAATATACTTTGTCATTGACAAGGATTTTGGGAGTACTGCTGATGCATATACACAACCTTGGCTGTAGATGTACATTTATGCTTTGCACAAATAAAGATTAAAGTGAAAACAAACTGATGGACCAGTGGTTTATTTTCTCTATAGATGCTAAATATTCACAGACAAGTCGCACAAACCATGTTGACCAAACGTGGGATAGGTACAGCTTTTTAATATTGTAAAAAGACTGATGAAAAAACAAGTTTTGATACTTGCACAATCCACATCATGGTAGCCACGGGTGTGAGTTGATTAAAACTTGAAATATTTCACCCCACGGGTAATGTGGTTCCAGGTATGCCATTCGTGGTCTTTATCTCCACAAATGTGGGATTGATTATCATGCCATTTTGTGCAGACATTTATTTTCTCCAGGGGATATTGCCTTCTAATCTTACTGATCCCTTGACTTTTCCTAGCAGCACCAGTAAGCCAAATATTTACAAGGGACTAGTACACCATTTTGTACACCCGCAATTGATCCATGATCTACCATGACATTTGTGGTTCATGTTGAACTGTCCCAACAACTATTATCAATAACATGAAGGTCGCCTATTATGCACAATGCACTTCTTCATATTATTTCACCATTAATATGGGTCCCCAACATGTTTAAAGACTCCAAAACGTATGAGAAAAACACCTCTTTTTCTCCACCTCCTTTCTGAAAACTGCGATCAAAGATTTGTCCCCCCTTATCAGGGCCAGCCCTGTATATCTGGGGGCCCCTAAGCATGATCATTGTGGGGCCCTGGCTTGCAGTGGATCGTATGTAACTGTATGGATGTACCTGTCCTTTGTTCCACTGAAGGTTCAAGTCGGAAATGAAAATGGGAAAAAATACGAAGCCGAAATTTACGACGGGAAATGAACGCAACTCAAGTTCTGGCAGTTTGAACGGTTTTGTTTGAGGATTTTTAGTTTGGCTTGATGGTTTTTAGTTTGGTTTGAACACACACACAACACGGACAACAGGCCTTTTTAGCAAGAGATGAAAAGAGATTCAGCAATGGCATTGTGAGAAATATTAAGAATGTTTTGGACATGACAACATGAAATAATAATATTGATCCTGAAAAATACCAGAATGTGACCTTTGATGACCCCTGAATGAAACGCAATGATTTAGGCTTTGTAAATGACCATGTTGGCTACAGGGTGCCCTTTTGTTTACAAACCATTTATTTACATCCAGTTTACAGAACCATGGGTGTGTATGAACACCAGATGTTTCCAGTGCACACACAGTACGGACAGGTAGCGGTGCATGAGGAAGCGATATTCACTGATTTTGACAAAAAGTGATTTTGACAACCAGCATTCTCCAGAATTGCTGACTCCACCTTCAAGTGGAATGCTCATTGACAGAATGGACAGTGACATGGTGGAATGCTGCAGTGGGAGCAGCAATGAGTCAGACTTGGCCTGGCGGTGTGAAGCCGCGGCCAACTGCGCCATCAGTACACAAGTGGAAAGTTAACCTTAGCCAACCCCAAACACACCACCATCCACAACTTGTTTTATTGTATGTTTTTTTTTAATAAGTGTTTTTGGAAAATTAAAAACAATAATTTACCTTTGAGTATCACAGTCCTTCTTGAACTGCCTGTTTGTCGTTTATTCTCACCTTTCTTTATACAGGTAAATCCCATTGAGTCCGAAGACTCTTTTGCAAGGGAGACCTGTTTTCCTTTCCCACGTTACCATTCACACACACATTCATACACCGATAGCAGGCTAACTATCGACATTCACACGAGGCAAGGTGGGTGAAGTGTCTTGCCCAAGGACACAACAACTATGACACAGGTGGCAGGGCGGGGATCAAACCTCCAACCCTTTGATCATCGGCCGACCCGCTCTACCAACTGAGCCACAGTCGCCCCATATATATAGGCTAACTAGAAAAAGACTCAGCCAGCCTGGCTCCTTTGCTAAAGAATGTCATTGCGCACCTTTGTGTTGCAAACTCTGCCCGGTGTTTACAAATCAAATGACACTCAGTCACGTCACTTTGAAATGTATTAAGATAAAGTATTGATTAGCTCCAGAGTACAGCCACGTCTCATAACTAATACCCTTTGATAAGAGAATTTGAAACTTGGATTAAAGCATCGTGTAGGGGCTTAAGTCCAAAACCAAGTGGAGGTCAGGTGAGCTGAACGAGCAGCAGCCCCGTGGTGTAAAGTAACTAAGTACAAGTACTTTGTTACAGTTTTTAAGTATTTATGCTTTACTTGAGTTTATTCAAACTTTTACTTTGACTTCACTACATTATTAAGGAGACATACTTTTACTCAACTACATTTACATAGGAGACTGAAAGTAATAAAAATTAGATAATAAATGTCTCATGATATTGTATCTGGACTGAATGTATTCACACAGAACAACTGACGCTCTCATTAGGATAAGTTGGGGCGCATCCAACCAGACCACCCCATGTGGGTCCGAATCGACAAACAAGCATCCCAATTTCCACACTAAAAGTCATGGCCGGATGCAAAAGGACATCCAGGTATTTTTTTTAAGCATTCCGCATCTGACCTCATGTACTGGGACATAGTTAATATTTTTCAACTATACTAACAATCAGGGATGTTTGGGTATTGGAACACAGCCTTGGTCTGGCACAGACGGTTTTGTAAGGCCTAAACAGACCATGTTAAACATGTTAATTAGTGAGTAAGCATTTGTCAGCTAAGCTAAGTGGCTACTGGCTGTGGGCGTATAGCTGCTGGACAGATATAAGACTAAGAGTGATATGTATCTTCTCATTGCAGTCCTTAAGTAGATGGTTACTAATGCATAGGCTACAACAATTGTCTTTTTTGGCTTTCTATCAGCTTGTTTCGATGCCTTTCTGCCCCCCATAGGAACCATACATACAATAAACACAGCTTTTATTAAGTGAGGACATTCCAAGAACAAACCAAGGTGAAGCACCCTGTGTTCACCTGAGCAAATGTTATATACGATGGGAAACCTTATGTTAAAATGTGTGGAAGGTTCCGGTTTGCTGCAGTAATCACACTGAGTAGTATACACAGGGGCGTGCCAAAAACGTATTGGATTAATGGAATGGATAGTGCACACAGTCCTTCAGAATGTTATACTTTATGCTTGGTGCTTTACATAAATTATCTTTAAATAAATGTGCTCACACTGAGGCCAAAAAAAGGAGTAAGTTTTGCTGCAGCCAGGGTCTTTTTGAGATGTATCGAGTTACAGTATACTTTCTTTCAAATAATGAATTGGGAAAATGTCAGTGAGTGAGCATATAGTTCCTTTAACATAAGCCCCATTTGTATTTCCAAAGACGGTAGTATACTGTGCCTGGAAGCTTACTGAGTAAGTAAGGAGAAGGGCAAAGGTAAGTAAGGCAATGGAAAGGCCAAGGTAAAAGGTAACAGTGAGGGGGAGAACAAGTACCGGTGTGATCCGTTTGAGAGTGTTTATGGTGGTATTTGGGATTGAAAGGAATGCAGACTCATATAGCCTGCAGGGACTGGGGGAGGGTAACGGGGTATAAAGGGAGAGATATTAGGTCTGTGTTCCAATCCCCATACTTCCCTGCTATTTATAAAAAGATTGAGGATGTCCCAAAACATGTGGTCAAAAATAACCGGATTCTACATTCGTTAATAATTTCATTAGTGTGCAAAATGCTTTTTTGGGGCGATTTCCTACCCACAATCCACTGCACAGCCAAAGTTACCTCTCATCGACTGAACCTCCGAGTGCAAAACAACCAGCAATACAATGGGTACATAAGCCATAGGCTTACAATAAGTACATGCCGCAATGTTATGATGAAATAAATTGGTAAAAGTATGTTCCAATTGTATCCCTACTTCATGCAAACTATGTACTTTTTATGATCAGCTGTAGTATGTAGAATAGTAAAAAAAAAAAGAGTGTACGGTTTTGAATGCAGGGTAGATCTGTTCTGAACATGCTTTCCTTATAGTTGAGGGTAGTTGTATGGGAACTTGGTGGATTCTTCTTCCTGACAATGGGCTCCTTCTAAAAATTATTATTTTTGACTGAAAATAATGGCCCTTTTTAAAGTAAGTAAGTAAGTAAGTAAAACTTTATTTATATAGCGCCCCTCACAGACCAGGGTCACAAAGCGCTTCACAATGGGAAGCAGATTAAAAATATACATACATTTTAAAAGGCCAATTACAATACGGTGATAAAACATAGCAGCCCCAAGAACAAATTAGGCAAAAGCCTGCACAAATAAATAAGTTTTTAGTTGACGTTTGAATGCGTCAACAGACTCTATTGAACACAGCGAGATGGGAAGATCGTTCCAGAGCTTGGGAGCAACAGCCTGGAAGGATCGGTCACCTCTGGTCCGCAAACGAGTGCGTGGCACCATTAGCAGTTTCTGCTCCACAGACCTCAGAGCCCGAGCAGGGGTGTAAGGCTGAATCAGATCACTGATATAGGATGGAGCCTGATCATGCAAAGCTCTGAAAGTAAGAACCAGAATTTTAAAGTTGGTCCTAAAGGACACTGGCAGCCAATGCAGAGCTTTTAGAATAGGGGATATGTGGCCTCCTATAGAGCGGGTCAGAATTCTCGCTGCAGAATTTTGCACTAACTGCAGGCGAGACAGCTCCTTCTTGTTTAAACATGAAAACAAACTGTTACAGTAGTCTAAACGCGAAGACACAAAAGCATGAATGACAGCTCTAAATCATTTTGTGACAACATTTGCCTGAGTTTGGAGATGTTCCTCAGCTGAAAAAAGCAGTTCCTGGTTAGCAGTTTGCAGTGCTGCACTAATGACATGTCTTTGTCAAAAATAACACCAAGGTTTCTTAGGCTAGGTTTAACAGACTGGCCTAGGTCACCCAAGTACTGGTTAATCCCTGGAATTAATTTATCAGGGGCAATAACTAGTGTTTCAGTTTTATCTGGATGTTTAAACATCTTGTGAAGTCATTCAGGAAGAATCCCAGCAATATCACGAGTCATTGCCGAGGCCTTGGTTCTCCCCGGTGCTGACGCAGAGACAGACAGGCTGCAAGAATGCAGTGTTGGAGGAATGTTCACAGATAGACAAAGGCTAAAGGGCTGGCATGGTCAGCTGGGGGGAGGTTGGCCCATGGCAAGTTGTTTGTTTGCCTCTATATGTGACCCGCCTGCAGTTGTTGACCCCCACTCTTTTACACTAAGCAGCATTAGACCACACAACATAACGCATGCATGAATCCACAGATATCTCACTATCTACTGAAACAGGGAGAGCATTCAGACAAGTTGCCGTTGTTGGGATCAGATATGAAGTAATGTAAATAAGATGAGAGTCAGTGTGTTCAGAGGCATTTCATGTCAAAACATGTCAGCTGCTGGGCCGTCTTTCTGACGGACTCTGTGAAGTTGGTTGTGCATGTTGATATGTTGCATTAGAACAACCTTCATTCCCTTTACCAGACGTTTCTGCATGTAGAAGCAGACATTACCTCACTGATAGTTCCTCATCACAGGAGAAGGCGCTCACACAGTACTCATGTATATAACTTTGGCTTAATAAGAGAGTTGATTTAAAAGAAAAAATCAAACTGTGTTTGTTCACTTAGATGTGCAAAACAGAGAAATACATTACTAACTGATACTGATTACAATTATATCTATTGGTTTATTTGTTAAATACTGAACTGTATCGTGCAGCCTAAACCAGGTGGAATAGGCAAATGATTTTTTTATGATACTTCAGCTGTAATGCTGACGTTGTTGTATCTCATCAGATTGTGCAAAACAGAGTAATCAAGTATAGGGTACATTATGTTTGGATTTGTTAGTCAATATTACTGTATAATAACTCAAGTGGCCATCTGAAAACAGTTGAAATGTTGACAGTAGTCTAACACTGCCACCTAATGGCTACTACTAAACATCATTATTCTTCCCTCCCTCCGTTTTAAAATTGATGCAGCAGTGGTTTCCCCCAGGTTAAGTTTTATTATCTCGCTGTCCACTTAAATATGAACAAAGTGGATCTTAATGGTTTTGAAAGTCAGATCCATAGATTTGGATGCGGAGTCATAAAATCTAGAGAACAACTTCCAACTTCAAAAACCAATGCGTAGATCTGCCTTTTGCATTTGAAACTTCTGGATTAGATTTGAAACCCTGTGGATATGTCGGTGGAGGGTGGCTGCCTGAATATCATTTGAAAAAGTCATTTGTGCCTTTAATTTGCATCTCCCTTTCACTTACTTTACTTAAAGCGAAAATTAAACTTATATTACTGATGTCAATTGAATCATTCAGGTCATTGTTGGTAGGCTACTTTGCTTCTTTCTCCAAAATCCTCATAATACCCTATAAAACTAATTTCACATTCACAAAAAAAAGTAGTAGTAATAGTTTAATATAATATAAGACAAATAGCCCTACCAGTATCCCTGGCGTTTACCCCCAACCCCCACACATAGCCTACATGGCGATAAAAAAAATCAAACGTTCTGTTAATCTGATTACTTTACAAATTTATTGTATAAATATGTGACTGCTTACCTCATATTTTCACATGTAAGAAACTAGCTAAATGAAGAGAATAACACATTTAAAAGTGAATACCTCCCAATACAATCTATTCCCATTCTGTTAAGGAGAACAACAGAATTTACACATTTTTAATTTGAATTGCCAAAATACTACAACAGGGCTACGGTATGTTTTGTACAGTTTTTTATTCTCACCGTGAAGGGTACATTTTCTACACAAGCAACACGTAAGCAAGTCACTAAAATAAACTATTCTGGCCCCGTGGCCCGCCTGCTTAACAGTGGCCCAGTTACTGTAGCGCCCTCTCCAGGAACTCCACCAGGAGATGATGAGGGAAACCAAACTCCATCTTTATCACCGTATAGCCCTGCAGAATGAAGACAGGACAAAAGCAATGGGACTAAGAAATACACAAACAAGCAAAAAACAAACAAACAAAAAAGGGAATATGAATAGGGAATATAGAAAAATAGGGAACACTCACATCTCCAGGGACAACCTTGGGTTAATGATGTCGAATAAGTTAGTTCCCTGTTTGTCCAACAGTCTGGTTATCTCCACCGCCAGAACTGGAACACACACAACAAAAATTGTTCCAAAAAGAACACATTACATGTAGGCCTACATATGGCTTTACCTCTTTGGTCGGCAAAATTAATCTGGATTAAATAATGGCACCTTGAGATAATCAGCTTCGGCCCATATCTGCGCTCACAGAGCTGATTCAAAAACAAATAAAGAAATAATGTCTGCAGACACTGCATGCAGCGCCTTTTTACATTTTGTCATTTAAATATTTACCTGGGATTGTTCTCTATTTTAGTGATTACAGAAATCCCTCATGGCAATATGTCACAGAGCCAACACCCTAGGAAGACCAAGTGCAATAGACCATACACATTTTCTATTTTCACATATTTTATGTGTTTACATGTATTAGATGAATGTTCATTTCGGTTAAATAATTTTTCTCAATGTTATTATTAAATTAGTTGAATTTTATATAACGCAAAAAAAAACATTATATATTGGCAACCGGCAGTCCTGCTCTCTAAATATCGGCATCGGCCATTGAAAAACCCATGTGGGTCGAGCACTATTTCTCTGTCACTTACCAGACAGGACTTTAGGAATGCCTATCTTCTCCACAGCTTCTCTTATGAACTCCAATAGTGGCTCGTCAATCAGCTGGAAACAGAGGAAATATTCAAACATCAGCATTGTTTGAACAATCAAGTTAATTTTAAATGGAAGCGGACCTCATTTGTTGTCTCTTGCAAAACCTTTGTGTCTGCTCGGTGATACCTAATATTACAATATAGGCCATTGTAGGGACTCAATTTGTGCCATATCTGGGCTAAAATTAAAGTTGTATGGTCTGTTCAAAATTATTTCATTTTTTTTTATGGGCAGAGAACATGACAGAACACTCAATATAGTTCTCATCTCTGCTTTGAAACTTGTTCCCTCTCTATTCTGGGGCTCTGTAGTGTTATCGCATCTGGATTTCGTTATATCTGCTCATAAATATAACACTTTTATGTCAAATTTCTCTAATATTTTCTTGAGTCAATTTATGAAGCTTTAAACTACAGTTTGAATGTGATAAATCGTCTTGGAAAAAAACTTACCGCTTGATTCTGTAAGGGCAGATCAGTTTGGATGATGGAGATCCTAGAGAGAAAGGAATATAAGAATCACACAGGGTGCACAGGACATGGACTTTGCATAGGAGCTGATATGGTGCTGCATATAAAATAAAATAAAACATCCCATTAAACGAGGAACTGATTACAACAGACAGACAGACAGACAGACAGACAGACAGACAAGACAGACAGACAGAAAGATTAGACAGACAGACAAATTCATAGAAAAACCAAAGCTCACAAAGTAGAAATCAACAACAAAGGTCTTACTCTGACGGGTAACCCTTCAGGAAGACTTTCTTGTCAGCATAGGAGGTTACAACGTCCAAGACCACCCACTAAACATCAGAAACAAACAAAGAAACGTCAATTACAACACACAGACTCGGATTGGTGGGAGGTGTGTGTTGTCTGTGCAGTCAGCATATTCTAACTGGTATCTTACTGGTTATTATGAAAATGAAGCATGTAGCAGCCAATAATGTAATAATGGTTGATAATGTATTAACTGTCAACAACATCAAGTTTTTAATGTCATTAAAGCCAATTATGTAGTAACTTTCCAATAGCGTGACTACAATACTGAATCAATAACGTGATTGCTTTTTGCCCATAGTGTTATAAGTTATTACATTATTGGATGGTTGAAATATGGTCAGTGTCATGGAAATATGCCAATGAATAAAACTTAAATTAAGTGATATAAGTATATTTTTATCTCCATTTATTACATGTTTAAATGGATGGGTATTATGATATCTGCCATTAATACATTATTGGGTGCTACAATGCAAAACTTCCTATTTGAATGAAACACAAATATACTTGTTTTTTAAACAAATCATAATTTCATTTTTTTTCAAATTAAAGAACTGCTCTACAGTCTTATTACGTACTCCGTGGAAACTACAGAAATACCTAAATGGGGTAAAAGTGTCCCTGGTTGGGCATGACTACACAACAGAGGTGTAAAGGATGGATGTCTTTTGGGAGTGTGGGATACATCTCAGCAGGTCAACACTCAACCCACAAATGTTCTGTCTTTCTTTAACTTTCTATGGTTTGAAATGCAAACTACCGTTCTGAAGGAGAGTGTTGGTGTGTCTTGGCTCCCACAGTGGAGCTGCCCAGAGGCCTCGGCCCAGACGGTTGAACCCTGGGTGGAGGTGTTGAGGTAGGGAATGGACGAACTCCACACTCTTAGCTCTGGAGAATCGTCGAGACACTGAACACACACACACACACACACACACACACACACACACACACACACACACACACACACACACACACACACACACAACACACACACACACACACACACACACACACACACACACACACACACACACACACACACACACATACATATATACATACATACATAAATACAAAATAAGATGTCTCACCTGGCAAAGATGCGCATGTTTGTATTTGGGAGTGTGCAAAGAAGAGGAGGTGTTTTCACATTACCGTACTAATAAATTCAGGCATGGCACTGACGAGGTTTGTCATGAAAAGTTCCTGAAAACAAATTCAACAATATAATGTAGCACCAACCAAGAGATTAAACAACAACAATTTCAGTTTAAGTATCCGGTCATCATAATCATCATCATAGGTAGAAATACCATATCTATGTATACCATGATATGCTGGATGCTTAACATGCCATACTAAGTGGATGTACTCACAGTGAGCTCGGCTCCGGAGATGTTAAGTCTGAAACGGCCGTCATGGTGAGCAGCAGTAAGCATGGGGTTAAAGACCTGGTCTGGGGTTAAACACAAGTTATAGCTTCATCACACTAATGGATTGGAATTACGTAGCGCTTTTCTAGGCACTCAAAGCACTTTACAGGCAGGTTCCATTCATTTGAATGGCTAGTAATATAAGTTAATATCCTCCTTGCACTGAACATTGGTTCTGGGCCAAAATCAGAATGAACTACAAAGATAACATCAAAATGCAGATGTCAAGAGATTATTTGAATGTCACTCATTCCAGTCTTGAACAATGAAATGACCCGACATCAGTTTTCCATTGCTATTGAGCCATAAAAAACAACATTAGAGACCTGCTAATTCCAAAGAAAATACAATGCTCCCTTCTCACCTGACAACCAAAAGTAGAGCATCCTGTCTTCGTCCAGCTGACTGGGGTGGAACACCGAGTCATCGATGACAGCGACAGTGTTGTTGTATTTGGCCAGCCCCTGGAAGATTCATTAAAAAAAAGATAGGGAGAAAAAATTAGGAACTTTTACATCTAAAAATAATTACAGTTATTTTTTACCTACTGACATTTTTAAAAACTATAATAGAAGGGAAAGTACTTGTAGGAAATTCATTGAACATGATGTACAACAGCCCAGTATCCTAAACTACTTTTATATTATCAAAGCTTGTTTTGAATCTATCTAACCTTGAACTTATCCGCTTAGGCTTTTTTTTTACGTTGTCAGTCTGATGTTTGAGGGATGTCTTTTAAACAATAAACATAAAGAGGTTGTGACTGTAGGCACATGTATTTGTTTTTACCTTGTGGTAGGATTCTATGTAGTTAGCAGTAATGGCAGGAGCAGATGCTACACCGATGTCCATACTAATGGATCCATCACTGAGGAACTGCTCTGTAAATGGGCACACACACACACACACGCACCCACGCACACACACACATGCACCCACCCACCCACACACACACACACACACACACACACACACACACACACACACACACACACACACACACACACACACACACACACACACACACACACACACACACACACACACACACACACACACACACACACACACACACACACACACACACACACACACACACACACACACACACACACACACACACACACACACACTTTTTGTCTCTGAAAGGAAGGGGAGTATCCCACAAGTGAATGCCCACACACATGCACAGACACACACACACAGATACACACGCAGGCACACACACACACACACACACACACACACACACACACACACACACAAAACAGATAGGGGAGAACGGGGTAATTTGTCACACGGGTTGGTTGTCACAATCGTTATATCTCGGAACCAGAAGGTGCTGTCTGTGAAATTTTGGTATGTAAATATCCAGAATTGGGATCAGAGGTCACCTACATAGTCTTCCTTGGAGTTAGACTGCTGAATTTGAGGTGAGACGACTGTTTGTGTTTTTCATGTCAAATTGAAAATATTTAGCTCCTCAGTATTTTTCTTCTAGGCTTTTACACAATGGGTTTATAACAAAACACTTGTTACCCATACAAAGTGTGAAGGGTAAACTATAGTTTAGATTGTGGTTAGCAAGCTAATTAGTTGTCAGATGGTTGTTGGCCTTGATGTTAGCAATAAATTCAAGTTGGGGTTGGTCGCCACATTTTTTGGGGGGTTGGTTGTCACATGTTATCTCAAGGCTGCAGCTGGAAAAGGAACCCAATAACGAAAGAAATTGTCTAGCTGTATCCTCGCTGACACCCCAGAGAAGGAAAGAATAGAGCAGGAAAAGGCAGCTAGCATGCAAAAGAAAAAAGGGCAACAAAATCAAAACAACCCAGTGCATCCCAAACTAGACCAGCTGCCAAGGCTACAGTAAGTTATGTAGGCCTATTTGTCAACTTGACAATGCAATTAAACTTTCAAATTTAGTTCTACTTGCTTGCCTTCTTTTTAAGATTATTCCCATTAAGATAACATTGTGACAAACAACCCCATAGTGTTTGACAACCGACCCCTTGATGGGGTTGGTTGTCACAATGTGTAAGGGTGTCTTTGATGATTAATTTATTCTTTATTACAATAAGATATAAACAGTGAGGGGTACACATTTCAAGCCAACACCTTAAGCTTCAATTTAATGTAGGGATGACTATTGAAAGATGTTTAGGTGATAAGCAATTCTCACTAGAGTAAAAAGTGTGCCTACTTACCCGTTCTCCCCTACACACACACTTTTCCCAAAAGCAAGTCCCCAAATTGAAGTTGAGTCCCCACAATGAGTAAACAGATGTAGGTCCCCACAACATGAGTGATACAAGTCCACACACACACACACACACACACACACACACACACACACACACACACACATACCTGCTGTGTCCTGAACTATGTCAGACATTATATTTGCCGCCTTGTTGATCTCCTTACAAATCTGCATTTGAGAACACATCGTTATTACCATTACACCGAGTCCAGGAAGAGAAGCAAAAGCAGTTTGCGTTGCTCTCACCTGTCCCTTTATGACCACTTTGACAGTAAAGGTGATGAAGTCGGTGAAGAGCTTCTTCAGCCAATTTGGTCTGACCAACGACAAAAACACACAAATGAAACACGCAATAGAAATGAAAAAGCAAACACGAGGTTGGGACACCATGATTGCTATGCTCTGTCTGTGCTGCTGTTGGCAGCCAATCAGGGGTAAGCTTTGTGTCTCACTCTTTGTCGCCCTGAAGATGCAGAATGAGCTTGTGAAATTTCAGGTAACAGTCTGATGTGTCTGCTGCAACCTTCCCTTTTCCACAGTCTGATAGAGAAGACACACAGAGATAACAGAAAAATGTGAGGACATACGTTTCTTTCTGTTCATATTAGGAGCCCGTTTGGATAATAGCGGTAGCGGGTTTAAGACACCAGCGCCTGTTGTCCTAAAGATCTTTGCTAGCGCGTGCTGGCAGTGCATGCATCAGGAAGCCAGTGAAAGAGAAACAGCAGGATGCACCTTGATGAAGTAATGTATGTGGCATTATGTCACACGATTAATAGTGGTAATGTGACAATGGTGAAGCAGATTACACTTTGATTTTAGTACCGTTCAGAAAACACAGATGTTTCCGGTCTACCTGCCCTAAATCTTGCTATCTAATTTCCCTGGAAAAAACGGGCCCGAGCAAACATTTAAAAGTTCCTCATAGTCTCTTTAACAAAGAAAGGGTTTGAGTACACTTTACCAGCAGCTGCATTGCAGGTGCAAAACAATTATTAGTTTTCTTTCATTGGAACTTAATTTTTCCGTAAATATAGCAGTCCTTCTGAATCCCCATAACTGAGACCATTTTGGCGCTGTTTACAGTTTAGCTTTGTTGAGGGTTTTTCCAAAGGTGCACCCGAGTTCACTGGGAGATAACTCAATTAAGTATCTATTAGGTACTTACATGGTGTATTCCTACATTAGGTACTTACAGAGTTTGGGGTTGACTCCCAGATCAATGTGAGACTCAATTTCAAAGTCAATTGAATGTGCCATGTTGACACTGGAGGGAAATGAAGAAGAAAATGCAAACAGAAAATGAATTGATTAACTCTGAGCTCCTGGGAAGTTTTCTTGGTGATGACACCACGGCTGAAAGTGCAACATAGAGACACTCATGCACAGCCAATGGGAAATCCACAGTGCTGTTCACACTGTTTCACTGACTGAATAGCATTTATACAGACACAGTAGTATCTGGTGAGAGGTGGGATTTTTAATTTGAATGAAATGCCAGACGCTAGTAAACTGCACAATGCAGAGAAAATAAGAAAGGATCTCTGGAAGCTACTGTGACTGTGACTAGTGCTAGGATTGCCCCTGTTGGCTAAAGGTTAGCCAGGTACTGTACTATGTTACTATAGGCAACTAGAAAGAAATGATTTTTGAAAGAGTTGTCGATTCATCCACAGGACAAAATGGGATTAATATTGCTTATTTTGAGTTTTTTTTGTTTAGTTTTTTTAGACAACCACAAAGGGAATTAGCCTAGTGTTTGGCATGTGATGTTCTTGCTGTCTTCAGGAGTCAACGTACTGTACATGTATTGTTTATTTTTGTTATACATAACAAAAATAAACAATACATGTGCTTTTCAATATAGTTTTTTTTTCTTGTCCAGAGAGAACAGTTGGATGATGATGATGATGTAGGATGTGCTGTTGACAAACACACAGTCAGACTTACAGCCAGCTGCCATATCCGTACTGGAGGGTCCCTTTGAAGACTGCCGACACGTTGCTTATTTCCATGTCGATGCCTTCACCTGGACGCAGCTCAAAATCACTCCGGCCAATCGACAAGTTGTGGATCTCCAAACTGGCCGATGGATAAACATTAAAATTTGACTTTTTGACATTTTGTTGGGTCGTTGTGTGTGTGGTTTTGGTGTGTGTGTGTGTGTGTGTGTGTGTGTGTGTGTGTTGTGTGGTGTGTGGTGTGTGTGTGTGTGTGTGTGTGGTGTTGTGGTGTGTGTGTGTGTGTGTGTGTGGTGTGTGTGGTGTGTGTGTGTGTGTGTGTGTGTGTGTGTGTGTTGTGTGTGTTGTGTGTGTGTTATTTTTTTGGTGTGTTTCCACTTACTTGTCCAGGCCATAAGTGACTTTGCCTATAAAGAGCAAGGATTTCTCTCCTTTCATACTTGGGTATCTGGCATGTTGGAACGCCGCCTCAATCACTTTGGTTGTTTTCTCATTCACTGCCACAATGACACAGACATATGGTCAAAGACACACAGACATAGGCAGTCAGGTGGGGGGAACACAAACATGCACCCACGTGAGCCCGGAATCATTGGCATCACATACAAATAAATAGCTCAAATGCAATAAGGGGAAACAAGGTTACCATGTGAACACAAGTACTTTTAGAAATAACAACAATGCTATTGAACCTCCGTTGTATGCAAACATGCAGAGCGCAGCTCTACACCTATTACAATTGACCAATAAATGGAGATTTGAACAAGCACCAGGATGTGTAGAGTTTATCTTTGAATAAACACCAACAGGTTCAAAGTCTCCCCACTCACACACAACAGCTGCGGGGTAGGTGAGGCGACACACAGCTCCGCCAACTTGTAGGCTGAAGTGGGGTCCTTCAGGCAGCCAAGGGAGGCCCAAACGCAGACAGTAGGAGCAGCAGCAATGGTGGGAAAACATCACGAGGAGGCATATGTATGTGGATGTTTCACCTCTCTGAAAGGCAGATAGGTTGTTACAGAGCTGAGTACTCCTCAAGCAGTTTATCCAAATCTCACTCGGGTCCAGAGCCCTTTCAAAATTCTCTCTCTGTCCTTCTCCTTTTTTACTCCAGTGGCTTTCCTGCTCCCATATATTGCTATGATTTTCAGAATTCCAGCCAGCCCTTTTAACACTTTCCTTGGTTATTTCTTTGGCTCTACGTACTGCAGTGTACTGGCTCCTTCATCCAATCAGCGAGGAACAACGATTTAGACTTGATGTAGGGACAAACACTCGCTCTGGGTTGTAATTTGCAAAAGGTCCTCTTAAAGCAAACTGGTCAAAGTACAACCTTTTTCTATGGTGTGTGAGTGCTACAAAACCCCAAAGTAGAGACACACACTATTTCCAATGACTGAAACATTTACATTTCAAAACCAATGACATTTACTTATTTTCTAATATATGAATCGCATCAAGGTGACTAGTGATAGCACGTGATATAAAACAATGTAATAATCGGAGGACAAGAAGATACAACAGCATTGAACGTATGCTATGTGCTGAAACATTGCCTATTGGTGTATTTTAACAGGTTTCAAGAAAATGTAGCACGCAGTATACATACCCCACAGAGATGCCTTTTTAAATGACAAATGAGAAATCCTCCAAGGAATAAACTTAGCCTATACAGACTGGAGATGTTTAAGTGATGTATCCAAATCTGCTCTCCTGCTTAATAGCACGTCTAAACTTCTTATGTCTCTACTTCTTACTTCTCTACTTCTCCCTTCAGGTGTAAAAACACAGTTACATTCAGGTCCAACTCCCTCTGAACAAAGACTCTTTCAAACAAGTGCTGGCTCACGGGGAAACTAGAGATACAGAAGCTAGACTGTAAGGGGAACTAATCATCCCCTAGTGGTTGAACCTGATGAGTCTATTTGTTCTCTCTCAAACCTCCCCAGTGACAATATAGGGTTTGGGATGAAAGGGGGAGGTACAGAAAGACACAGAGACAAAGTGAAGATAACAACAAAGAGGGAACTAATGTAATGTAACGCGAGTGTGTGTGTGTGGTGTGTGTGTGTGTGTGTGTGTGTGTGTGTGTTGTGTGTGGTGTGTGTGTGTGTGTGTGTGTGTGTGTGTGTGTGTGTGTGTGTGTGTGTGTGTGTGTGGTGTGTGTGTGTGTGTGTGTGTGTGTTGTGTTGTGTGTGGAGCTTTGCTTACATGGTAACATGCTGTTACTGCAAAGTAAATGTGTAAGGAGTGGACACTGTGATCCCGCCACCGCCACACACGGACACATGCACACACACACATAGATACTCCAGCCTTCCACTTAGTAAAAAGTAATATCAATAAGCAGGAAAAAAATTGCAGCCCATCATATTAAAAGAGGTGGGCTCTAGTCTTGTATCTTGTACAGCACTTCAACTGATGTTGTTTTTAAATGTGCCATAGAAATAATTTTGACTTTGACTTTTGGTCACAGATGAAATTGAATTGTCTGAGTTATGATTGCATACAGTGGCTGGTTCGCGATCGCAATACTTAACTATCCACCACAAACCAGGGCCCCAAAGTTATCATGCTAAGGGCTCCCAGATAGGACCCGCCCTGACACACACAATGACTAAGAACCGTAACCAGAACTGCAAACTACGCACACACAGGTGCATGTGGCAAACTCTACTTGTAGATACAGTGGGGCCGGTGCAACAGAGAGTGTACTGAATGTTACAATATTTACCATGCTAAAGGTGACATGACCTTTTTAGCCTTCAGCCAGTTAATGTATTTAAAACATGGGGTCAACAAACTCGCCCTTTCTATTGAGGTCCGTAGAAAACACCGTCCTCACCTCACAAAGCACATGTGCAACAAATCAACACAATCAAGAGCCGTTAAGAGTTAAAAACATTTATTGCATCCATCAGGAAGCCTCTCTCAGAAAGACAGTGAGATTAAAAGCCATTCTATTTCAAATTCTTATTATACAAGGTGCTAACAATGTACAGCAAGGGCTCACACAGAACACAAAATCGATTGGATTACAAGAAAAAGGACACCTCTTGAATGAACCCTTTTTACAAAATCATTGTTAAGAGAACAAAGTAAAATCCACTAATTCCTTATTATACATTTGCAATAAACGCACCAAAGGCAATCAATGCAAAACAACATGAGTCACATAATGGCATAAGGGGGCAGCATTTAGTTCATCATTTGGAATGTTAACCGAATGAAGTTATGACCTGCGACATGAAAATAATAAAATGAGCACTATACAAGCCAGCTGATTTGCCTTAATTCCACAAGATATTCTAAAAAAAAAATTTTCTGAAAAATAATGGAAACATTATTTTGGAAAGCAATGTTTATTGTGATTCAAATATCTGCGATCTGACCTGTTTGATTTGAATGGGATTTTAGACATGAGCCGACATTCCCCTCTGTGAAAAAGAAATACACTAAATGGAGCCCTCTAGCCATTTTATTTATATAAGAAATCTCCCATGAAGAAAAATATTTCATAACCCCTGTCCCTGTATGATAAGAAGCTTGCATAAGATACATGTTGTAAAGTGCTTGGTGTACATATATATTTACAGATCGTTTCTGTTCAACTATGGCAACATCACATTGTACAGATAATGCAACCCGACTGTTTGGCAGTAAGAAGAAGACTAATGTGTATTTGGTCACACTCACCACCATCTGTCATTGAGTAACACAATTACTGGTCTGGAATCTCACATGAGAGGTACAAATAGATTTGAAATGGTGTCCTTCTTTTCTCATTTAGTTTATAAAGTGAAGTTCCAGTGGCGCTCAGTTCTCTGCTAGCACTGAGGCAGTTAAATGTGCATTGCAGTGACTTTACGGAATCAAGTAAAGGCCAAAATCATCTCATCTTGTGCATTTGTTGACTGAATTCAACAGATACAATTGAGCTTAATGTTTGACTTGGCTTGAATTTACAGTATTTTCTTTTTGATTGAAATGGATCTACTTGAATTGCATAGAGTGTTGGTGAATATTACAATTAAGTTTTTTGACAAACAAAACTAGATTTATTTTACATTATGCATCTTGAAATAACCTACTAGACCTTTTCAAGACGCCTAACACAACAGATGAAATCTGACAAACGTTGTCAAAGGCATTTTATTTTAATGCTAGAAGTTCAGTTCAAATGCGTATGGGCTTTCAAAGCGTCCAAACAAATACATCTGTCCTTCTTTAACAGCTGTAAATCAAACTCAGGCTGAACGGAACAATATGAATATGTTCCTGGATAAAACTGAATCTAGATTATAGATGAGATACCGTGGTGCATTCTGTCCATTTCAGAGGATTTTCACTCTAACTGAACATTGCTCATTTAGTCCTTACAAGTATGAGACTATTGATTTGGATTATTGACTTCTTTATTAAAACTCAGACGAAGCCTTAACATCACATCTCCTCACATGGAGAATAGTTCAGACACAATAGTCCCAACAGTGACCAAGCTTAGAGGTTTAGTTTGGACCCTCGGCTGCCACCTACTGTCGTTTCATGGGAACCGTCCAGGTAGCTGGAAATATTTTACAAGCCTTTGTCACCTAGCAAAAAAAAAAAAAACATTTTGGAGGGCTAAAACCAACCGTCCAGCAGACTGGAGTTCTAACTGAAAAGATAGAACAATGTCACACAGTATGTGTTTCATTTGGGGGGGGGGGGGGCCCAAACTTTTTTGAATGGCCTTGATTTGATATATTCTTGAGTTGACAGCTCTAGACATCTTCCGCCAGCCTTTTAAGCATCGTCCCCAGAAGGTATTGTTCCACACCAAAAATAAAATATAAAATATATATAAAATAAAATAAAAATGTAAAAGAAAAAATGTTATTGTCCTAAGAGAGTAAAATATAATTATAAAAATAAAATAAAAATGTAAAAGAAAAAGTGTTATTGTCCTAAAAAGGTCAGTTGGCCAAACCCTGAGGGGCCTCAGGTATGAGAGAGGAGAAGAAGGTTTTGAAGAAGAGCCAGGCGGTCCACACCACTGACACCCTGTGAGGAGGCACTAGAACGGCCCTCATTGCTTCCTGTTCGTCTGATTGGTCCTCTGCAGCGGCAGGCTCCTCCCTCTGGCCGTCAGCATGCTCGTCAGCCTGAGTAAACAGGACACAAAGGATTTACATAAGTATTCATCAAGTATGCATGCATCAAAGTGTTTTTCAGCTAAATACAAAGTATTCTTAAAAGTGTTTTCTGTTTAAGCTGACTATTTCAAGCCACATACAATTTCCCTTTCTGGAAGAATTAAGTATTTATCTATCTATGAAATCAACCTATCTTCACTTACTAAGGGCACTTTCACACCTGATAGTCTGCTTACAGTTTGCTTCCTTGGTTGGAACCGGAAGCGAGAATGATACATTGTTTTGTTTTTCACCTGTTTTGGTTCTTTTTCACGTCTAAATGCAGTGACAGAAGCCATGTGAGAACAATCTTTTCACTCATTGGTCAGATGTGTCTGGGGCGGAGCAATAACGTTGTTCCTGAACAGCTCTACAATTGGTCAGAACCCTAGTTTGTTTCAATCCAACCAAACGGCAGGTGTAATAGCAACCTAAGCCTACTATAATTTGATGTCTTTAACAGGTGGAATTCTGCTACATTTGAAAAGGGAACAACCATGCAGGTTAAAGACCAACACACTGACCCAGAATGTCATGTCAACAAAGCACAGGCCTTGAACCAGTGAGATATGAGCAGATTACAAAGCTCTAGTTTGACAACATGTTCCCTTACTGGTTGTGGGTTTGGGTTCCTGTTCTCGTTCTGCTGGTTGTGCTGCACCTCAGCAGGGCCGGGGCCTTGGACCTGCGCTCGCCTTCTGAAGGGAAACCAGCCGGCTGTGTGTCTGTGGACAGAGAATACATCTATATTAGTGCCATGTGAACAGCAAAAAAAGCAAGCTGGGAAAAGTGAAATGAACTTGTCTAAAACTTCATTTCCTCCTCTGTCATGTCTCCCTGAACAATGATTGCAGTCTTTCTCGTGTGTCGTGTAGGGCTCAATAGCAGGATCTATTTAAATGCTGCAAAACATGTTGAGGCCAAAACCAAACTGAGGACAAATCACAGATAAAAACAGATGTAAACCACTGAATTGTCTCTGAACCAAACCCACTTTAAAAACACATTCTTGTACACATCCTTCCACTGGAGTCTACATTGAGTTAAACCTTTGTCCTTTTTGTTTTGGTTGACTGAAAATGGCAGCATAGCACACTGAGAACATAACATCCTTGATACATAAAAATGTGGTATAATTGTGATTTCACTTCTTGGGAACACTTCCTCGTTGTCCAGATAGTTCACATTAATACACAGTACACCTCCTTATCTTGTAATTGTTTTTGCTGCCAACAACAGGGTCCATGGGTTTAATGAATTACTAATAACTACTCTGGTCATACGTCTTATAAATAAAATTAATAATTATTACTATCCTGTTTACATTCCTAACTTAGTGATAGGGCAAACCAAGAGTAGAGGAAAAGAACTGACTGAAACAAAGAGAATGTGAGTGTGGAGCATAGAAACACATTTGCAGTTTGTGTCTGTAAACATTAACGGTCCAGCTCTTGCCGATATGTAAACATTAGTCAAATGTATTTACTGTAGACTGTCATGTGTTATCAAAGGGCCGCGCGCGCACGCGCCACGCGCACACACACACACACACACACACACACACACACCCCACACACACACACACACACACACACACACACACACACACACACACACACACACACACACACACACACACACACACACACACACACACACACACACACACACAGTTTCTATCATTCATCTCGTTAAGTTATTTTCTTTTAGTAATAGGAAAAGTGATGTATTTTTCCCTCAGTGAAATAGTGCCACCATCTCTCTCACTTTAAAGTAATTTGTTCATAACCAATGCATTTCTACACATACTGAATCCATGCCTGATGAAAAGGAATGTGTATGTGAGTATGTGAGTGAGTGAGTGAGTGAGTGAGTGAGTGAGTGCGTGAGTGAGCCAGTAAGTAAGGGGTCACGTAACAGCAAACAGAGCGTGGGACCGGGACATGTTAAGTAAATGTTGAAATCCGCGCCAGCTTAATACTTTTGCTGCTGCTGATATGCGTAACTTTTTTAAATAGACTATTGCTTCTCATACGGAAGCGAAATGATTCTCCTGACAAAATGTTTGCTCCGTTTTTTTCTGAATTGCAGAGGTGATTAGATCAGAGTTATGAGACAATATCCCCGTTAATTCTTCTCCATGCCATAAGCTCATTCGTTAATATTTCTAACTCTAGTGGGAGGAGCGGAGAAGTTTTTCTTTTCTTTTTTTTTTTAGAAGTGGGAGGATCAAGCCTTTGTTTCTCCTGTTTCCATGGTGAATCATGTTATCAGCGATCCATTGATGATGGCTTTTACGCACACCTCCACCCAGAGTGAACACGCTCAGAGTTGATTGACCCAACGCTGATCCACTGTTCTGAAACCCAAAACCCAGAGTTACTCATCAACCCTGCGCTCTGAGTTGACCAACTCAGAGCGCAGGATTAAACTCAGAGTATGTAAAACCAGCTACCTGAAATAGGCCCCAGGAGTGCTAACCATGCTCCTATTTATAGTGAGTTTATACATTTCCAAACATGAAGTAATATCTTATCCTGGTGTTTAAAGGAGAGGTAAGCGTTATAGTGCCCTCCCTCGTCCCTACGTCACCACCACATGAACATGCAAAACAGAGTGAACTCACAGGTACATGACGAGCAGCGTGCTCATCACCAGCAGGAAGCGGGTCAGGTTGGAGTTGAAGTACACGATCATGAGCAGGACGCCCAACCGCGCAGCAGAGTACAGCCAGTCCAGCCAATCACGATCCACATCCTCCTCGTCCTCCATCACAGGCCCGCCCTGTGCATTCATACGCATGTTCTGGTTGGCCTCCCCGGGGTTGATGAAGGCGCCGTCCTGAGCTGGGTTCTGATTGGCCGGCAGGTTGTTGATGGGGTTCTGGTTGGCTAAGGCTGCGGGGACGGGGACCTGGTGGGCGGGGACAGGAGGGTACTGGCCAATGGTTGGTGCCGGTGCAGAGGGGGCGGTGCCTGCTGCCGCCAGCGCCGCTTGGCTGTTGGTGGAGAAATGAGATGAGACATTAAGAGCATCAGAGACCAATGAGAGAATGTGAGGCGAAAGGAATAGTAGTATGAGTTTAATGTTTATGGATTAAAACTCACTATTGCATGTAATACTGTCTGGCGTAGACCTGCTGGAGCCACAGCAGCTGTTGAGGGCTGTACAGGGAGTAGGTGGGAAAGGCAGGTTGGGTCATCTGTGGTGCTCCAGGCCTGCAGGCAGAGGTGAAAGACAGTTATTATCTGTTGAGCACTGTAGGCTTCATCTAGTGAGAGCAATCTGATACAGACAGTGTGTACACAGCAACAACAAAATGTATACTTTATTTTAGTTATAATAGAAGGAAAAGTAACCCTTTTCTCTCAAATATAGCTTTGTATTTGCATAGTTTTTAATAGTTTTTGCATTTATTTTGGTTAACCCAGTAAGCCTAAACCTAAAAAAAGTACTTCCTCTAAAACTTTACTAGCATTATCAGCAAACCCACCAATAGTTTTCTATTAGACATTGATGAAAATGATAAAGATCACTGAGTATACTTAGTCATAAAGGCCACTGTGTGCATCATCTACTCGTGCCTAAACTTACTGTGCCCTCTTTGAAGTCCAATTGAGTTTTCAGACTGATGGAGCGTTACTTAACATGGTGACAGGGAAGTGAAAAGGGGAACTCAAACAAATCTCACAACACGTGATTTAGGTTTACTGTAGCTGGTGGAAAACAACCTTACTGATTTGAATGACAATGAGTGTTGTCATTATCCAACACAATTTGAAAGGCATGCAGCTTTGTGTGGTTCTCACATCTGTGTTTATATCTTATTTATATCAGTTGTTATTGAGAGATATCCCAAAGACAAACGTGCTGCTACACTTGATGTCTGGTCATGACACTAAATACAGTTAATGAGATATGTCATCTCCTGTGTTATGGCTTACATTGCAGCATTAGGCCATGTGGGAGTTCCTGGTGTGTGTGTGTGAGCAGGGGTGTAGTGGGTGTGGTCTGTCTCCTCTGCCTCAGCTCTGGTGTGCTGGGGGTCTGGGCTGTGGAGGCGGGGCTACTGGGACCGGGGGAATCGGACGCTGTCATTGGCTGTTCCATCTCTCTGGTCTGCAAAGGGAAGAAGAGTTCGAAAATGTTTTAAAAATGTGAGCAATGTGTCACTGAAATTGAAACATCACTGAATCATTTTAAAAAAAAAAAAGTTGGAATGCCTATTTTACTGCTCACAATGATCTGCTGTATATGATGAGTGATATGCAGCCAGAAGTAATAACTGGTCTCTAAAATGACAATGCTAATGATTTTTATGAACTTTCAAACTCATTTAAATCCATTTGAAAAAGACTGGCCTATAAACAGCACAATAAGGATGTGAATATGTGAACAAGTCCGATATGCAAATGTATATTTTTCAACTGACAAGCTCAAACAGAAACCAGCTTGTTTTGCTCACACCGTCAACACAATTTAAAAATAAAACCATGAAGAGTTTCACAGCACTCAGGTTTCATTACCTAGGCTTCACCTGACACAAATGAACAAATGCATGAATTACTTTAAAAAAAGGGTATTGACAGGAATGTGTCATTAATTCAGATTTTTGAGCCCTTGAAGATTATCAACCGTATTAGAATATGTTCCAGAGAAAAGCCACTCTAAATCACATAAAAAAAATTGTCTTACAAATCCAAATCATTTTTAAAGAAGGGAACAAGCAGGGTGATTTGTCTATAGATGGCGGTTTGAGAGCCTAACAAATTAACTGGTTTTAAAGTCAGTTTTTATGACTCCTTACCTTTTCAGAAAGAAAACTAACTTTCCCATCAAACAACAGTAGGACACAGATACTGTATATATGTTTTAAAGAGTCTGGCCTCTTAGATGGTTGTATCATCCATTTGGTTGCCGCCTAAATGTCCTTAGGCATGCCACTTGACTAACATACTTTGTAAGAACACTGCTGTGCTTCTGAGGAAGGTTGAATATATTAGAGTAAACATCATCATTTCCCACCTTAGGTCTGGCTCCCAGTGGTCCTGGATTCCTACAAGCAAACACCAGGTGCAGTGTGGGAATGGAGTCCGTCTGAGAAAGTGGAGAGAAAAAATGCCTGATAAGAAAAGCTACATAGTGTAACACAGTGATACAGAAAAGCCTTAGGGAGGTACAGATAACAGAATCAAACATATCAACCCTGTTTGTATGCGCATGAAACAGTTTCTACCAGTGCCAAAAACAACAGAACCCAGACTGTATGGATGCTAACCACTGCAATGAACTGGAGCCTGACATGAAAACAGGAGAAGCAGGGTTGTTTGCCCTTCACTCTTCCACATGTCAAATAATTCCAGGTCATGTCGACGCCTGAATGTTTTTGCAATTCAACTCAATGTCACGATTCATTAAACATTTTACCTCCATTACGATTCATGAACAATGTTTTTTGGCCCTCATAGTTGCATAGTTTACAGACAAGGTTTTTACTGTAAATATGCTAAAACTATTAAAGCTGGTAAAAAAAAATTTAATTAAAGAGTGCATATCTTATCTTTGTGATAAAAACTAGGTCACAGTTATAAACATAGTAACTATTTATTTTTATTAATGGATCATTTATAACTGAAATCCAAGCATCACTTGAATAAAAACACTTTTTAGACATATTTTAGTTTGGAATAAAGTTCTAGAAATACCTTGCATTTCTTGCAAATTAAATAAACTATCTTACATATTACCGTTTGAAAGTTAAAGAATAAAAAAAAGTATGCAAAAATACCTGACATTGACAAGATTACAATAGGTTTAGGTTTTATCTACTTGTGATCTTCACTGATTTCAGGTTTTGCTGGGAAGTATGTGGTAACTTTACCGGCATGAATTTCTAGGGGACACTATCTATCACTACCGTCAGTCTGCCCCAGGGCAGCTGTGGCTACTATCGTAGTTTACCACCACCGGTATGACTGTGTGTGAACGAATGGAACCTGGAACCCTTTAAAGCGCTTTGAGTCACAGAGAAATAAAGCGCTATATAAATCCAAACAATTATCTAGACAGAAAGCCAAAGCACTGTTTGTAAGCAACGCCATTTGCACTCACTAACATCTTGTCACACAAACCTGTCTGAAGAGATCGCTAATGTGTAGATGGTCCGGCAGCAGTTTACCAGAATAGATCAGTCTCTGCTCGTTCACAGCCTGCGGGAAAACAACACACATGTAGGTTTGGGTTAGGTCAAACTTTATTTTGAGGTATAAAGCAACTTAAAAATATATCTTCATAGTGGCTGGATTTTGTTGATGATCCTGCAAGGCAATAGTAGTACAATAACATCAGACTGACATAAAACATAATATAACAATACTAATGATGATCTAGGGATGGCCATTTAGAATTTTTTCTTTAACCGGTTAACCACCAGAATTAACGGTTATTAACCGGTTAACCTTTAAGATTTAATGTACCCTAAAATAGTGAAATACATGAAGCATTATAGCAGGGCTCCCGACCTTTTTTTGTTCCAAGGACCTCTATATTAATTTAAAAACAATTCAGGGACCAGTAGCCAATTTAAATGCCTACATGTTGACATTCACACGGCACCTTGTCTGTTGTGAGAAGAGGTCTAGTATGCGAATGTAGGAGCAGAAAGTGAAATAAGTGACTGAAAAGGCCGGGACATTTACACACACACACACAGGCTTAGGGGATAGCCTACCGAAACCCGGTGCTAAGTAGTGCTGAGCACGGGGCAACATTTTGAAAGACCGTAATATTGATAAGCTCCGATGTTATCAGTAGGCTACACTTTTGTTTATGACGGATTTTCGCTGTTGATCCTGGCACACAATCATGGCAGACCTGTGTCTGTGCAGGGGCACTCACTGCCTGTCTGTCACTCCCTCACACACACTCATGAGACGGTGATAGATGCAGGACAGCATCCACCTCAAGAAGGCTAATGCTAGCGCTATGTTAAGCTAGCGGGAGCCCACGCTGTTAATTAAATTATACAAACATATGACACGGGAGCGTTGTGACCATAAGTTGTGACTGGGAGCGTAACATGGACCTATTATAAAGTTGAGCGTAGCCTACACTACTTGTTTCATTCTTTACCGACAGTTGGCATTCTTACATCCGGTTTAGCGATATCAAAATAAGAGTCCGGATTTCAGAGAAATTAAGATATATATATGTTTTTAACCATTTAACCTTTAGTATTAACCGGTTAAAGATCTTCTTAACGGTTAACCAGTTAACCATGGACATCCCTATGATAAACCAATATCCAACACTCTGCTAAAATGAGTACCGTAGGTGATGCAATTTGTTGTCAAATAACGCAGTGACTGTGACCATGTGCCAATCAAAATGGATCCAGATCAAGTATGGTCCTAATTGGTTGTCACAGCAGTTTTCACAAAGCAGTAGCTTGTAAATATCTTCTAATGACAATTAAAAAAAAAAATACAATTAGGGTAGTTATTTGATGCCAGCCAGGTGTGTGCTTACATGTGTATGCTGCTCCTGCACACACAGCTGTTGTCAAAAGCACATGCTCACTTTCCCATTAAAGTGACAGACTTGATCAGGAACCATTAACTTTACTCTGTGACTGCTTGGACCACTGAAAGGTTCAGGTCCTTGTTTAAGACCCACAAGTAGTTGTAGGCTTTCTGTTTGACACTTTGGCCTCTTCTACTGTTGTTTGTCTTACTCTTGTATATTCGTTTGTGTATTTTCATCCATTTTGTTTATCGAGCTGTGAAGCACTTTGGTCAACTACGGTTGTTCATAAATGTGCTATATGAATACATTTGAAATCGGGACCTGTCTTGTCACTTGAAAGAGCAGATGTTTTACAGTCTACTGCCTGGCCCCACCTCATCTGTACACTTTACATCAGCTGCACCAGTGAAGCATAGATCCTGCTCTTCTCATCTCTGCAGCAGCCAGGATGCACACTGTGTCCCTTAAGGCTGCAATCTTCCAGAAAGTAAAATATTGTAGGTACTTGGCTGACTCTCTTATTAGAAAGGTGTGCAGCTTATCACAACTGTTTATTTTATTTTAATCGTCAAACAGCTGCAGTGTGTTTTAAATCAGGATTAGCAAAGATTTAACAAAATAATATTGTTAAGCAGCACTGAGCAGGCTAATCTACAATTTAAATAGTTTGAGTAGGCTATTTATTGTGAAAACACGTAGTCACTCAGCACTATTTTAATCCCAAGGACACAAACAAAGATATGTTTGAGATAACTTTGAAACTGATTAGTTATGAATTCTACTGTTTTTGTTCCCCCCTATATATTAATTGGTGGAGTCAGCGATTCTGGAGCAGTGCTGAATATCTCCTCACGGTCCACTACCTGTCCCTACTGTGTGTTTGCTGAAAGTTAATACACAGCCTATGTTCTGTAAACGGGCATGTTGCTAACTTGCTACATATGGTTGACCGCTATGTTTACAATCTTACCCTTGTTTTACATACCAGTTTACATACAGAGCCTACGCTGTGTGATCATGAGAAGATATTCTTCCTCGAGATCCCTATGATTTTTCACAAAAAGATGATTTTTGACAACAAGCGTTCTCCAGAATACTGACTCCATCTTTAAAACCTGTCGGGTGCACAGTTCCACTTATTTTTCACACACTATTTCTTTTATTTCAGGGAAGGACATCATTGAAAACTCCCAGTAGGAACCCCGTGAAATTCAACAAACGTTCGTAAAATTCACTACTGAGAACACAGAGACCCTTTTACCCCTGACACAGACGCGCAGAGAGAAAGGCAGACAATAACAGGCAAATGGCTGACAGCTGTTGACTTCCAGCCGACTTCCAGCTGGCCCATGTCATAACATTCCAGCACACAGCCCCGGGGCTAAAGTAGCCTGGTTTTGCTAACATTAGCAAGCTAACTTGTCCACCTCGTCATAACTTACCGGTTTGCTTGGATACACAGTCGACAAATGCATTTTTAGATCCTTTACGGTCCAGGTTACAACGACTCCTTCGACGGTTAGGTCCTCCTGAGCCTGGTTGGGCGTTTTTATGAATAGAGTCATCGTCTTTTGTTGAGAACCCCCCTCGTCCATTTTTACTTTCTCGTTGTTGTCTCGCGCTTATACTGTTAACTTGCTACAACTAATAGTCCTCGTGACTCGTTTGTCAGCAGGCGGAAGAAAAGCGACTTAAATGCTTTCGTCTAAAGAGAACCATGTGCTAACTAAGCCGAGACTGTAAATGACTTTCTGTTGCGGTTATACGGGATTTTCTGGGGAATGTTGTTTCCAAACACACTGTGGCCGCTTCTGATTGGTTACAGAGCGCTCATGGCTCAGACGTGGAGGCTCGGGTTATCGTCACTCTGTGAGCATGCGCAATTCGTCGACGTGTTCCGAAGATCGTTTATTTAGCCTAGAAAATATACAGGTGTAAAGTGACTTCATTCTGGTGCCATTTTACCACCCTCCCCAAAACAAATGGTAAAAACATCATCTTGCTAGGTAGTAAATATTATTATCTTATTATTTTCATAGCCAGCAAACTAAATACAAAGAGCTGGTAAATCAAGGAACAAATAACATTTTCTATCAGTATAGCCTAGGCTACACTACATGCAATGTCATGGAATATTGTTTTTGTAAGCAATTTGCCTACTTCTAAAACTGTGCTCTAAATAAAGCAACATTTAAAATCAATAGATGTCTCCTATGGGTCCATTAGAAGCAAAATCAAACACACTTACAAATCTCAATAAATTTGCCAATCTGAATACTGATTCTGAGATTGAAAAAAAAAAAATTAGGCTACAAAACACATTTGCAGATTCCTCGACACATTCACAAATCTCAATACACATTTACAGATTGTTTTACACATGAACACATCTGATGACGCACACACGGACTGAGATAGGCTATAACTTGTAAATAGTTGTGCTAAATTGCAGTCCAATGTTGCGAAGAGGGTGACAGAGTGAGAGCTCTTTCTTCTTTACTCTCTCAGACAAGAGGACTAATTATTTGACAGAGAAACTTTCTTCATCCACTGAAGTTGCATCAGCCATGACTCATTTTGCATAAGATTTGCAAATGTAAAGGGAGTTGTCCAATAGCAAATTAACACACAGACAATGGATAGGCTATTTGAGTGTTTATTGCAAATAAAGCAAATGAAGACACATGATGCAATTTGATTGAAAAGAGAGTGTGGGGATATTTTATAGGCCTACTCACTAATTAAATTGCAAAATGTCAAAACATTGACCCAAAACATATTGAGATTATACATTGTGTATGGTAGATTGATAAAGGTGCTACTACAAGAGAAGGATTTGGGGTCATAATGGTACATTTCAAATATTGTGTTTTTAAGCATGTTATTAAAAGTAGGGCTGTCAAATGAACTCGTTAATTTCGATTAATTAATCACAGAAAAATGAACGCGATTAAAAAAATTAACGCAGATTAATCGCACTTCTATATTGCCCTTTGACCCGGTGCAAAAGAGGTGAGACGATAGCGGAGCTGCACCTGTAGCCCGCACGGGATTAAAGAGTAAAGAAAGAAGCAGGGGAAAGGGGCCGAGGGCTCTATGGATGTGTTATGGGCTGCTCCGGGCAAATAAGCATGAAGGTAGGAATACGTCATATGTTATTCTCCGCAGTGTCTGTGCATTATTGATTTAGTGGGTGCCTAATTAACAATGTAGGTTCAAAACAGTAGGCCTACCTCTCAATCTTCCTCCGTGTCTCACTTTTGTTTGCTAGCTGCGATCGTCTCCCGCAAACGGACACCCGCCCCCTCTCACTCTTCCTAGCATATGCCTGTCTTTTTTCCTCCTTTGTGTGTGTGTGTGTGTGTGTGTGTGTGCGCGATTTAGCCTGCTTGTTTTTTTTTCGGCGCTAGTAGTTCCTAAATGTATTTCATGTAGAAACCTGGCCGAGGGAGGAGACAGAAGTTACGAGAGACGGGGAGAGAGAGAGGAGAGAGAGAGAGAGAGAGAGAGAGAGAGAAACGAACGGTAGCCTATAGGCCTACAATTGTTTATAAACAGGCATAAAAGTGTCATATAAGTATACGATTAATTTAGATCTCAGAGCCTGTAATTAATTTGATTATTTTTTTAATCACTTGACAGCCCTAATTAAAAGCAAACTGAACTAAAGAAAATGTTTGTCTTAATGTGTGCCATACATGTAAGGAAGGGAAACAAAACATAGTATGTGCACATGATTGTCAAATATTACAAATCCCTTTGTTAAATAATTGTCCTAACAATCAATATTGGCTTACATTTTTAAACATGTTCTTTAGACTGATTCACTTCATACAATAGACATGAATTACAGTATTATATGTCAATCATTAGTAAAAGAAACATTGCCAAGTATAAATTAAGATAATAGTATCAGGATTTTTGTGATAATCTAACCGTAGCGTTCCAACACCCATACTTCCGTGCTATCTAGTATGGTAGAAAAAAGATTTAGGATGTCCCAATTCTTGTGGTCAGATTTAGCATGCTTAATACCTGGATCCCTACTACATCCGGTCGTGATTTTTAGTGTTGAAATCATCATGCTATTTGGGGCGATTCTGATCCAAAATCCACTGCAAATTGGAAGTGACATCACATTGATGGAGCCTACGCATGAAAACAACCAGGGATGGGGCCGATATATAGCATGGCGCAATGTTATGATGAAATGAATAAGAAAAAAGTATATCCCAAATGTATACTAGATTATTTGTATGATTCTATGTAGAGTAGAGAAAAGAAAGAGTATGCGATTTTTTGGAAAACGCAGCCTTAGTTGTTGTTCAGTATCTGTAGTGTACACTTTTATCAGTGATACATTTTCATTGGCAGTAGAAGGTGAGGACGTTTTCCTGGTTTCCTCTGACCAATAGAACTGGAGGTCTCAGGTCACGTGACAGGAAGTCCAGCCAGGTCAGGTAGAGAGTACTGGGACACACTCCTCTCCTGCCCAACGGCATGGTGCTGTGAGGAGACACACAGTCACAGCAAAGACGGGGTGCAGTCAGCAATGCATGTCTTGTTATTACGCGCTAACTTTTTTTTTACTCTGGTGAATGCTGATAAGAGTGATTTAGAAAAGAACACTTCATTGTACTCACATAACAATCAGAGCCGCTTCTCTGGAGTAATCCTGCAGAACCTCGTTGAGACGGATCTGCCGGAGAGACTGAGACACACCACACACACACACACACACAACACACACACACACACACACACACACACACACACACACACACACACACACACACACACACACCACACACACACACAACACACACACACACACACACACACACAACACACACACACACAATTAAAATATTAGTCAAGTAAAACAGATTGTAATAAGTTTCTTCCTCCTCATTTCTGTTTATGCTGTATCCAAATGTGTTTTATTCAGGTTGTGTTAGTGTGTGTGTGTGTGTGTGTGTGTCAGCGTGTGTGTGTGTGTGTGTCAGTGTGTGTGTGTGTGTGTGCGTGTGTGCTTGTGCAGGCTTCTTTGTGAGGACCAATTTAAGCTTTTAACCATCGGAAAGGTCATTTTTGCAAAGTGAGGACATTCAGCCTGGTCCTCACTTCTTCAAAGGCCTTTTTGAGCATCAAAATTAAAGGATTATGTTAGAATTAGGGTTTGCGTGAAGGTTGGGGCTCGGTGTTTGGTTGTGATGGTTAAGGTTGGGGTAAGGGCTATAGGGAATGCATCATGTCAATTTGTGTCCTTGTACAAGTGCAAGGATGTGTGCGTGTGTGTGTGTGTGTGTGTGTGTGTGTGTGTGTGTGTGTGTGTGTGTGTGTGTGTGTGTGTGTGTGTGTGTGTGTGTGTGTGTGTGTGTGTCAAACCTTGGCCTTGTTCCTCTCTAAATCCTGGTCGGTGATCATCCATGGTTCCTCCTGCTGTCTTGGTGCCCCGGAGTCAGAGTCCTGTTTGTGGTTGCTATCCAGCCTTAATCCACCCACCATATTCTCAAACTGATGAACACTGGATACACACGGAGACACACAGAATAAAAAAATATATTTCTGTATTTTTCTTTTCTTTTTTTGCATTATTCTATCAACTTAAGTATATGCCTTAGCACAGTACTGAAATAATCAGGATTAAAACAAGATCTGACCCAGGGCCCAGGGGACCTTTGCATGACAAGCCCAGTTAATAAAGCAGGGGACTTATCATGGCAGTTAATGCTTTTTGCCTAGCTGTGTATTTTTAAATTATTTTACTCTAGTGGGCTAAAACAGGTAACACACAATAAGCCAGCAGCTCTGCGGGAGTTAAACCGAGTTAGCATGGCTGACTCAACCCTGACCACATGTGAAACTGCACAATGATGATGAATCTTCTACTAAGCCCCATGAACTACAGTGTTATTATTGGTGATATTGTGCTATATAAACAAGATGGACTTGATTTAACTTCCTCCCTGTGTGTTTGTGCTTAGCCTTTTCTCTCATAAGAATGCTTAGGCAATGCTTAGGCAGCCTTACTTTCCAGGCTGGGGGTCCTGGTAGATGTCAGGAAGCACTTCAACGTCATGGAAACCAAGCCGGAACTTCTTGATCAGTGCCAACACCCTGGGGAGAAAATGTAAATCCGCAGTGTACTTTGTTCACAGAATGTCATACTTGTAAACCACAACCATAGTCTTATAAATCACAACAGGAAAAGGCTACTCAACATCTAAACAGATTCACTGTAAACAGTCTTACATGTTTTTTCAGGTGATCTGCCACCCTCAAGTGGCAAAAATGTTTTACTGCAGGTTTTAATTGACTATCCCTGCGATCACATTTCGGTGCTATTTATTATGCCAAAAAAACACTAAGGATGTCCAGTACGCCAAAAATACTCGGATGCCACACTTCATCCGGTTACATTTTGCAGTCTGCAAACCAGCAGGGTTAGCATACTGCTGTTCTGACCCACAATCCTCTGTGCAGCAGAAGTTACTCTCCATCGACTGAGATCTGGAGAGAGCACAACCCTGTGATGGATATACTGAGCAAGAGGGTCAAGTTCATGTTCAGTGTTATGACTAGATAGTGTGTCCCAAATGTAGCATACTGCATGAAAACGACATACTGTCTTTTAAGGGTAACTTCAGTATGTATTATAGTAAAAGAAAACATAGTTGATTTGGAATGTCGGGTATGTCCTGCTATTCTAATTAAAATGTCAGTATTAAAAAAGTTCTTTCACAACTTGATAATTAATTAATCTTTTAACCATTAACTTCATTGTGACACCTTTTTGAAAAATGTGCTGAAGAATAATAGTAATCTGAACCATATGGAAGGCAATCTGAGTGCTCACTCATGTCTCTGCTCCTCCTTCTTGTCTGTCTCTCCTCCCACGAACACCCGGACCTTACACCTGGCCCAGCGCTTCCTACGAGTTAGCAGGTAGGGCAGAAGCAGGGTCAAACCTGGGGAAACACACACACACACAACACACACACACACACACACACACACACACACACACACACACACACACACACACACACACACACACACACACACACACACACACACACACACACACACACACACACACACACACACACACACACACACACACACACACACACACTACACATACGCACACAAACACCAGAAGCCACCTCAGTTATAAGGTTACCCATTGGAAGAAGTATTCAGGTTATTGACATTAGAATTGACTGTAGAAGTACAATTAGTACACAGTACTACACTGTGATAATACTCCACTACAACTTAAAGTCCTGCATTCAGAACCATTTCCCTAACGGATTTAAAGGTACAAGTAAAAATGTCCTCATTGCACAGTAATAGGTTCCCTAGCATTGTTTTCCTAATATTTCTGGATTCATATTCCTGCCGCATCAATGTGTATGTTGCATTTAACTTATCTAGATGTGTCCAGCTCATTGTAACTACTGTTGGCTATGCATCAGATTCTATGACATCATTAAATGTTTGTATTGTTGCTGTCCTGAGAAAAACATCCTTGATTTTGTCATTGAGGGTGCATTTTCCACCTGAGCCAGGGAGGGCTTTAAAAAGTATGCTTAACTTATAGAGGATGAAAGAATTGTGTGAACACCCCTTTAAAACTAAAAAGAAACAAATAACAACTGATGTCTGAAACATTTCAGAAACTTCAGTAGACTTCAGTAGTGAAGTTACATGAAGTTAGATAGTGGTACATTTCTCAAATTTCTTGATTACTAAAAGTAAAGTATAGTACATGTAATTGGTTACATTCCACCATAGAGGAAACCTGTGTATTCTTGACGGAAGAAAAGCAAGGGTGTGTGTACCTCCATCATCAGACAGCCAGTACACATCGATGGTCTTCTTTCCTTGGCTTTTCTGGAACACCGTGCTAGGCTGAGGCTCTGCTTCCATAGAGACTGTAGCTGCAAACGATTTGGTTTTACACAGAAAAAATATATTTTTTTAATGATGACATCAATTTATAAGATCTCAGTGCCATTTTCAATTTAAATTTTAAAGGTGGAGTCAGCAATTTTGGAGAGTGCAATCAGTGAATATCTCTTCACGATCTGCTACCTGTCTGTAGTGTGTGTGCGCTGAAAATAAGATACGCTCTTTTGTGTACACACATGTAGTTCTTGTTTGAACGCAGGAATGGGCAGAGATGGTGTTTATGCCTTCGGATCCTCCATCAAAGCCTGGATTAACTGAAAGAAGAAAAAAAATATATGTTCATGGATGCATTTTCAAATCAAATGATAATGGATGAACGTGGACAGCTGCTCCAACCATGACCGTTGTTTAAGGAAACAGACTAACATACTACAGCTAGAGTAACTTCAGTGGTAAAATGTATTCACACTGCTCTCGTTTGAAATGAGGCTCTCACCGTGTGATTGAGATGGGGGAGAGACATCCAGTCCCTCCTTAGTTCTCAGCACGCACACACCGTACTGTAGGTCAAATGCATCACTGAAACACATGTAGTGTGGAATTTCAATATTTGGACGAACAATGATTATTGTCAGTGCTTATGAAAGTAGTTCAAAAGTATACAAACACACACACACACACACACACACACACACACACACACACACACACACACACACACACACACACACACACACACACACACACACACACACACACACACACACACAACACACACACACACACGCGCACACACATAGTCTATCATCCACTCTACTCACTGCAGTATTCCTATGTAGTTGTGTGCAGCCTGAGGTGAGTCACTGCGCCAGTCATTCTTGAAGCCCATCAGCACCACATTGGGCTTAATACGACCCAAACCTGCCCCCTGGTGGACAGACAACAACATGACAGGAAGAGGAAGACAGGAGTCAGGTCTGTCTCATTGCATTTAAGAAAAACGATTGGACTGTTCTCACATAACTGCATTTACAGTTCCAAAGTCTCTCCACTGGTTTGTAACGCTGCCACTCTTCCATTGGTGCAAATGAATACATGTAAGAGCACTTTGCCAACGTGGAGAAAATTTTAGGTACTTTTTGTACTATAAGATTACTACTACTACGTATATATTTAGTATAGTGCTGCAGCATACCATCCTATGCAAGCATGTCATGTGTTTGTTATGTAAAAAGTAAAGAGTAGCTATAAACCAAAATGAATGTATTGAAGTAAAAAGTTCAACATTTCTATTTGAAATGCTGGGAGTAGAATATAAAGAAGCATTAAATGAACATACTATAGCATAAAGCATTTTATGCTACTTCAAGCTTCTGCTCCCTTATATTTCAGAGGCAAATTAACTTTTTACTTTTATTCGGGCTCATCGTTAATCTTTACTTTTTACAGACTGACTATTAACTGAACATTGTTGGGGCATGTCACACGAAGCCAGCTAACTGTGGGCTTAACCCTGGCTTTTCAGCATTATAAATATTTGTTTGATATTCTTCTACTTAAATACCATGTTTGAGTAGATCTAGCACGTAATCTTTCTGAGACTGAAAAGCCATGGTTAAGCCCCATAGTTATCTTGCTATTTGTGACCTGCCCCAACAACGTTCAGTTAAAGCTATAGTGCATCACTTTTTCAGAGGGATGAATATCGGTTACATTTACCAGGACATTGCTTAAATAAGACATTGTTTCTTAGCTATTTTTGCCTGTTTAAATAAAGGTTGATGATGATGATGATGATGAAACCATGGCCAAACAAATTGAACCAAAGTTAATTAAGTCTATCAGCTCCACAAAACTCTCTGACAGCGTTTACACATTGGTTTTGACCCCGAAAATGTAGAAGTAGCTCAAGGAGCACCCATGAAATGTTTCAGTTGTTAATTCTACTGTGAAGAAAATACCTGGACATTCAGCAAAAGGTATAAAATCCATGCGCGATCACTGAAGGCTTACCTCATGTAGATGCGCCAACAGTGTTGTTGTTATTACTCAGAATGCCTCATGGGGGAGACCAAAAAGTTACACACTATAGCTTTAAGACAGTTCATTTGAATAGAATAGAAAAGAAAAGAATAGATGAGGTGTAATTCTGACCTGGAGCAGCATGTTAATCCCTGATCGTAGCTCTGCAGCCACCACACCTCTGTAGAATGACCTCACCTTCCGTTGGTTCAACCATCTCACATGACTGTCGCCACTCGCTGTTTCCACTACAGATGGGGAGGGACCAGCCTGACAACATACAGGGTCCATGAGGATTAATTTCCGTAATGGTCAAATGCTTGGACAGCTGAGACATGGCAATTTTTTTGTGTATATTTTGAAATATTGGTTCTTGTGCATGTCGGGTTGGACTCACAGTGACCACGTTGCCACACATCATGAGACTGAGGCTCTTTGTGAAACAGGAGACCAGATCCACCAGGGCTGGACGACTGCTGGGTGGACCTGTTAGCACCAAGCACTGGGGTCTGAAATGGCAGTATAACCATTAGCAGCTCAGTCCGGAGCAGAAACATCTATCTGCACCTACTTGTTGGACTTTAAGAAATTGCTTTGTTTCTATGAGCTGCTGATTGTTTTAACAGTGGAAGTGAAATCAGTCAGACCGATAAAAGGCCTGAGTTTTGAATATACTCTTTTCAATAACTTTAACTACTTTTTTATGAGGAAACCAATTTATATCTGCTACTCTTTGTAAGCACAGTTAGACTGTTATTAATGGGGTATGCATCCCTGTTTTGATCTCATTCACATTAACAAATACTGCATTTATGTGGACGTTCAAGGCATAGTTTGACTTTGATTTGCTTTGAAAGAACATCGCTAACAATCATGTCTGTACAGTTGATGGTTAGCTTACAAATGAGATATTATGTTTTAATCGTTATTGAGCTGTTTCAAGTATTTAAGCTAATTGGCTGCAGCTTTATAATGAACTGACAGATATGAGTAAAGACCTTCTCATCCATCTTTCTGCATCAAAAAGTTTTTCCTAAAACAGTCAAACAATTCCTGCACCAACCAAAGTTCCTCATACTTGAAAGGACGAGTAAAGCAGTCAGTACTCTAGACTGAAGCACATAATAAGCAATTTCTTCATTATATGAACACCAGATAATGGAATTAGCCAAAAACGACCTTCAGTTGAGCTAACATGTTCGGTAAGAGTACTAACTACCATAGCTCTCCTAAAGTAAACTAGAGAAGACAAACTAATGGTGAGTGTGATCCCATCCTGACCTGTAGTTCTTGACATGGTCCTCCACATGGTTGAGGCCTACACACTGGCTCAGAGCCATGTTGTAGGAGCTGGCCTGCACTGAGGAGCCCCAGTTTACGGCTAAAAACGGAGGGAGAGCACCAGAGTTAGAGTAGGAAGGTAGTGGAAGGGGACAGCTGTTTGGTGTGTGTCTGACTGTTTGTGTGTGACTTTACCAGGCTTCTTGTAGAGTGTGTATCCCAACAGGAGGAAGACCACACCAAAGGCAATGAGGGCCGCCCACCATGTCAGCAGGAACATGATGACCACGCAACACACTGCCCCCAGCAACGACAGCCACTTACTGTAGAACCTAAAGGACGGACGCCAACCTGTGGGCCGCACACACACACACACACACACACACACACACACACACACACACACACACACACACACACACACACACACACACACACACACACATAAAACACACACACACACACACAAAAACACCACACACACACACATATAACACACACACACACACACACACACACACACACAAATGTCAACACACTATCCCTATCAACTAGGACCAGGACTGTCCATTCTCTTAAAGGGGGAGTAAGCCATAACAGAAAAAGGCTTGTTGATATTTTTTTTTAACTGACTACCAAAACAATTCTACCCTCCCTAGGGCTACAGAACCAGGGCTTTGTATTAACACTAGACTTTATTTTCAGCGTGCATACAGTATGCACAGGTAGCAGTGGTAGGTTTCTACTCTATGCTTGAACCCTCATTGGCTCTCACATGATCTGTTACGGTGGTAGTTTTCTACCTGGTGAGTTGGTGATGGAGGCATGGAAGCAGCTGAAGTTGATCAGAGAGTAGGAGCAGAGGAAGAAGTTGGAGATGATGGGAGCGATGGTGTTGAGTTCGGCTGGGGAGATAAAAGACGGAGAACTCAAAATTATAAGAAAAATTTTTTGTTTGTAAAGATTTTTTTTTTCAAAATAGCAGTAAATAATGCAATGTTGTTGTTTTTTCATCACTGTTTTCTAGTCACTTTACTTAATTTACTTAATCTGTGTCAGAGGTGTGTCTAGAGACTCCCAGAGAATGAGAGAAAAACAACCATCACTGTTTTTTTCCACATCCACCTTTCTGAAAACCTGTCATCAAAAACCCAAGTCAGATGTATCTATGCTTATGACGTCATAAGGGGGGAAGCCACACCCTTCCATTGCCAACCTTACTTAGCAGTACCTCCACCTGTGATAATTAAACACATCCCTTGAATCTACAGTAACTGGCAGTTAGATTCAGGTCCAGAGTAGACTGAGCTTTTTGGAAGGCGGGGCTAAGAGGGACAGGCTCTTAACAGAGCATTTCAGTTAGAGGCTGAAAAGAGGAGATTCACCAATGGCACTGTGAGAAATGTAAAGGTTTTTCTTTAGACTACTAATTAGCATGCATGTAGCAGCTAACTAGCACCTAGATCTAGATTTCACTTGTAGTGTAGGCCTTTTATTTATTGTCACTCGTCTTATTAACGTTGTACCATTTCATAGTCACTGGGTTCAGCTTCAGTTCAAAACACTTCTGTCTGAAGTGGGATTCGAACCCACGCCTCCAGGGGAGACTGCGACCTGAACGCAGCGCCTTAGACCGCTCGGCCATCCAGACATGTCTGTAAAGCGATTGTCAAGCGTGAACTGTCCCAACCCCAACCCAACCCCCCCTCCCCCACCCCCCTGCTATGTGTGGTCTTAGTGGTGGGTGGTGATCCTTTACCCAAATGTCCCTGTGAGAAATATAACGTTTGTTTTGAAAACAGATTCTATTAGAAATCCAAATTACATTTTTTAACCTGAAAATGAGCAGAATGTGTGACCTTTAAAGCAGTCGCAGGCAACACAAAGTATCTGTTCCTGAAGTTATGGCAACCGTGCTAATTTATCCAAAATGAGTCTAAAATACAAGACAAGCTAATGTATGGCATATTAATTCTAATCAACACGTTATTTTTAATGTTTTCAAGGGAGCACAACAAGAACAAGAAAGAGCAGCCACAGTGAGCTGTCAGATAAACAGCTGCACACCAAGCTAATCAACTGCTGTTACTCTGTCCCGCTGTGGTGTGGTGTGGAAACCACACCACCACGTGAAGCATGAAATTAGATACTTATCCCTGTCTAATTTAGTGTTTTTGGGGGGGCTGCACTGTTAACAGACACCACTCTGCCTTTAACGTGCCAAATCAACCAGAACTGAAATTTTGAATGAACTTTAAATTGCATCGCTTTTTAGAAAGGTGTGAGGCAGATATAAACCTGCCTTGCCTTGATATGTCTTTTTTCTAGTTTACAAAAACTCATTTTCCAGCCCATATTCTCATTTAAAAATGTCAGGACATTCCCATTTTCATACAGACGTTCAGGGGTCAGAGAGGGTCCTCTCTTCAAAGCCTCACCGATGAGAATGAAGCAGACAGCGATGACGTATGTCAGCAGGTAGCTTCTGAGTGGTTCATCGTTCTTGCCGTAGCCTTTGCCAAAGAAGCCGATGAGAGGGTAGAGTTTGTCCTTACACAGGCACTGGCAGAAATACAAAAGACGAAAAATAAATATTTCCCTTTCCTAGCAGAGAAAAGCTTTTGTTTAAAGAGACAAGAAAATAAGGAAATTGTTGCAATGCTATTTTTTTTTAAATCTGATCATAAATGCTTCATATTTGACACTTTTAAGTCCAATTGTCTTTAACCAGAAGCACACAGTAAGACGTTGCCACATTAATAGTCAGTCCATAGCAGCCTTTTCCTCTATCTTCACTGGGTCGGCTCGAGATGGCTCCTCAGTAACGCACATTGACGACCCGGGTTAAGCATTTTAATCAAATATGTGCATCTGTTCTAGAAACTGCTGCCCCTCTCAAAACTAAATTAGCCTCTTAGACCAACTCATCACCCTGGTTAAATGAGGATATCCAACACAAAGAGAATGTAGACGAGCGGAATGCAGGTTCAAAATTCCTGAATGTGGTGGTGTGTGTGTGTGGTGTGTGTGTGTGTGTGTGTGTGTGTGTGTGTGTGTGTGTGTGTGTGTGTGTGTGTGTGTGTGTGTGTGTGTGTGTATATGTGTGTACCTGGAAGACTTTGGGAGCAGACACCAGGCAGGCCAAAGCAGAGGAGAGTGTTGCTCCAAATATGCCAGCAGTGATGAGAGGGGCGAAGGCTGACACCATGCTCATTGACTGGACATAGAATTGTTCTGTTTACTTATGAGGCTCATCTCTCCCAGCAAGGGAGAAACTGTCTGTTTGTTTACAAGGTGACTGAATAATACAGACGGCAACTGAGACAATTATGCAGAACAGGGTTATTGTTATCTTCTTGCTGTTACTGCTTTAGTCAAGGCAAGGCAAGTTCATTCATGCACAACTCAGACGCAAGACAAATCAAAGGGTCACAGTCAGGGGCATATTAATACATAAACAATAAGGCATAGGAAAAGATTGACATTGTATTTAAAAGATAACAAATACAAGAAGCGAAAACAGGCAGAACATTTGATAAAAATCTAAATAGATTGCATTTTAAAGACGACCAAATAACAAGCAAATTAAAACAGGCAAAACAAATATTATTTTTATTTTATTGTGTGTTTTCTGCTCTTGGCTTTGCATGAAAAGTCAACTAAATATATTTTCCCTTACAGCAGACAAGACAGCTTGTCAGAGGTAATTATTTAGGTTTTTAAAAGAGATTGGTAAAGGATGAGAGACATATTTGGCACATTCTTGAGTGTATTCTTAAGAGTGTATGAGCTTTTGCTGACCTGATAGTAGTTACTGATGCCTTGGGGGCATGTGTTATTGTTGATGCACTCGGTGAAGTCCCATCCATACTGACAAGCTAAACCAACACACTCCTCGCTGGGTGAGGACAGTGACCGGGTGTCGTTTAATAGGCCAGACGCGTCACGCACCACACAGGATCCTGGGAGGGAGCAAACACACATGGATGCAGGTATACATGAATAAATAAACATATACATACACACACACACACACACACACACACACACACACACACACACACACACACACACACACACACACACACACACACACACACACACACACACACACACACACACACACACACACACACACACACACAATTATTACTATAATATATTATATAACTGTGTCTTTAACTATTTGTGTCACTGATTAAAGAACGAGTCAGCTAGTCTGGAGAACTGGCATGTAAACAAAGGGGTCCCACCGTAGCTAGCAACATGCCTGTTTACACAGCCTAGCCTCTATAAATGAACAATCGTTTTTTTTCAGCGCAGGCAAAGCAAAGGACAGTTAGCGGATTGTAAGAAGATATTCACTGATTTTGATAAAAAGTCATGTTGATAACAAGCATTCTCCAGAATCGCTGACTCAACCTTAAATAGGAATAAAAACATGAAAACAATGTTGAAAACAAACCTTTTAGGGGATGGTCATATTGCAAAATCATACCAACCGGGGGATTCAAAAACCAACTCATTTCAACCGTGAGATGCAGACTCGATACAGAATTGGTAGGCAGAATGGACATACAGTACCAATGGTAGCAGAAATAATGAGGTAGGAGATGGTGGTCCAGAATATTGCCATCAGAGTTCCTCTGGGGATGGCCACTGCTGGATTCTGGGAAGGAGAGGTCAAAACACATGAAGATAAAGTGTCACATCAATACAAATCATGATTTGTGTTAATATAAATGTGCAGGAACATGAGGCAAGTAGGCAGGTTTATACAACACTGAAAACAAAATAGTGTTTTTCCAAATCAGGATAATAAAATAATTAGGCAGAAAGAAAGAAAAACAAACTAACATATACCTTCAGGTCTCCAGAGATGTTAGCTCCTGCCAGGATGCCCGTGGCAGAGGGGAAGAATATGGAGAACATGCCAAAGAAGCTGCCCTCTTGCCCTCGCCAGCCGGGCACAAAATTAGCGGTGAATATGTCCGCTATTAAAGGTGAAATACTCACTTTACTAGAGCTTACTAATTATTATTTTTTATTTACAAAAATGATGTCAAAAATATTTTTCTTTTATAATCTTTCACGCACATTGGTCATCCATAATAAAATTGAACATTTTGAATTGGTATTTAAGAACCTCTGATATGAGCAGGGGCCCAATAGTCACCTTTGTAGCTAAAGAAACCCCTGGCTTGCTTCTGTGGGGAAGCAGGGATGATTGTTCCAACGATGTAATTGACCAATGAGACCATGATGACCAGGAAGAACAGAATCTGAGCCTGTGGACAGCAGAACATATGGTGAACATTGATGCAGACACACATTTACGTGCAAGAATGAGCAACTGTATCTCACTGCACTAATAAATGACGTTGGGTTTTTCGTGTTAGCTAGTTTTCAGAGCGTGTCTATGTTCCCTCAGCCCCAATTTCTTTTTTACTTTGAGGACAGAATCTGACCAGCTTCCTTCCTGCTTAGTCCTTATGCTAACCTTAGCTAACTGACTGCTGGCCATGGCTTCATATTATCGGTACAGACATGAGAATTGTTCAAGGTTCAAGGTTTTTTATTAATGTCCTAAGAGGGCAAATTTGTTCACAGCAAAGGAGGTAGTGGCTAAAAACACACGACAATACAAGACAACAATGGACACAAAACACAACAGTATGTACACAAACCTGAGGAGTCATAAAGTGCTTAAAAATAAAGTATATATAAGATATAAAGTGCCTGCATAAAGTGATATGTGCCATAACTAGCATCATCATCAATGAAAGCATTTAAAGGGCAGTGTGCCGTCAACAACATCGTCACCAGCATCAACAGTAACAACATCAAAATCAACACTCTATCTTCTCATCTAACTTTCATGAATTCTGTAATCCCAGAGACGTTCCGTGTTTCAGCGAAATCTTTTTACGTACGTTTTACATTTTGGACCATGCCAGTTTTTTTATGGTCTCATATGTTTGTTGGAGCGTACCTTGGACTCCCAGGCCATGCCAGCCATAGAGATGCCTAGTAAACAGGTGACGGTGATGATGCCGATGATGCGGATGTCATTGGTTCGATCCACCATGACAGCTCCATTTTCCTAAGGGAGAAAGTTCAGAGAAATATTAGAGTTTAACTGTACAGTATCATTGTAATAGTGGCACCACACACGTACTGCATGAACACCTGATATTCCTACTTACTCGCATGAGGTCTGCAACAGTTTCAGCAAAGCCCACAGTGTGCATGGCCACAGCTACAGCGTTGGCAAATGCAAAAATCAAACCAATGGACCCACCCAGCTCTGGACCAAGGCTGCGACTGATCAGGAAGTAGGTCCCACCTGCAAGAGAATGGAGACACATTGTATTGTGGGAAATATGGCATTCATGTTAAGAATTGCAGGCAATACAATTTAACAATGTCGGATGCAGTCCATGCCTTGTTTTGCTTAGCCATAATATACATTTACTGAGTAGTTTTTTGAACAGACCTCCTTTGACCTTTCCGTTGGTAGCGATGGCTGAGGTGGAGAGACCAGTGATCCCAGTTATACAAGAGGATAGCAGGATAATCACCCAGGTCAGACCTGACACAATAAGAAACATTAGAAATATAAGAATATGTTGCGTGGATCAAGCATTTAAAAAGTGAATGGATGAAATGTAAGTTTTATTGGGCATACCTATACCAGCTTGAGCAGTGATCCAAGGCAGCCTCAGGTACAAGATCACCCCCCAGATATTCAACATGCAACGGATCTAGAAAAGACAGTTACTGACTTTACCAAACATACAA